>OW387148.1:25877513-26431613 GCA_936440205.1 Lepidonotus clava
CATCTCGTCACTCTCCTCATACAGACTTATTTATGTTAATTAGTACACTCTCAAGGCATTTTCTATGGAACGACTTTCAATCTCCAAACAGATGTTTCCTATCAGAAATAGCACGATGTGTCCCCCCCCCATTTTTAACACTGATCTCTATGAGACTTGGGACGACCTATTACTCCGATATATCGGACTATCGACGTCATCCACTTAACGAAAACGGAGAATTAGGAAAACTTAAATCCCTGATTATATTGCCTAAAGATACCATTCTGCAGCCCAGTGAATATCCAATCACGCCAGGACTAAGCAGAATACTGCGTTTCAGACCCATTCCCTTCGTGGTGGATCTTCCTGCAAGCCTTCAATTTGCCTGGTCCCTCTTAAAATGTCATTTGTCATACTGCTCTATTAAATGGTCGCTTCACAGCCTTCATGCTCCTGTCATCGCAGTCGATGATTTATCAAAACGGATGACACGTAAAGACGTCAAGTCTAGACCAGAAACTCACTCTAAGTTATTAAAGATGTCAAGTCTAGACTGGAAACTCACTATAGGCTATTAAAGACTTTAGGTGTAGACGACACAGTCTAGACTAAAATCTCACTATATATGATATTAAAGACGTAACCCCTAGACAGGAAACCCACTATGGGCTACAAAGATGTTAGGTCTAGACTGGAAACTTGCTATAGGTTATCAAAGATGTCACGTTTAGACCGGAAAGCCACAATAGACTAAGCCTTGACGTCTTAACCAGAAACTCACCATGGGCTATTAAATAATTCAGCTCTAGACTAGAAACCTACTAAAGGCTATTTTGCTGAAATGTCGTGTGTTCTTGAGAAGACAGACTTTGCAAAATATCATAAGCAAATGCGAATTTAGCATTTCAAGAGTATTTGGCACAAATCGCAAAACTGACAAACGGTTGCTGAAATGAGTATTTTAAACGCGTTAGGAAACCTGAAATAACTCTAAAATATGAACATGATGCTCAACAAAATGACTAGTTATGAGTATGATCAAAATTGATGCGTAATATCAACAAAGTGGAAAAAAGCAGAAAACATTTTTGATTATTATCTTAGAAACAGCATCTATAAAGTGAAATAATGTTCAACACGAGGGCCATTGCTTCATTTTCACAAGTTAATAGCTTTGTTACTAGCTTTGACGATGACGTGGTTAGCTGCTGGCAATGCATGGATTAATATTACTGTAGACTTAAATATAGACTATAGATAGACCTTTAGCTTCCTGCAACAATCCACCCTCCTTTTTGAAGTTCATCTAAAGTTTCTCCCAACCAACTCCTGCTTTCTAGCAAAACACAATCAAAAACATAAAAAAGAGAATGATGACTCATATGAAATATTTCTGATTACCTTATTTCGAAAATGGGCCAATTAAAGAGCATGGGATAATGTGGATACATTGGATGGGTAAAAACTATACTTTAAGTCTCCATATATATGCAGGGAGCTAGGTGGTTTGGGCGAGTTAATACAGCAATAACTCAGGGAGCGGCTGTGAGCAGCTCCGAGCAGTTCGTGAGGGGCTCGAGACGCTGATAGCTCTGGTCCTCGGCAGTGTTATATTTCGTCACTATATAGGGAGTGGAGTGCAAAGTGTCCATTCTATGTAAAAGTCTACGTTTAGTGTATCTAGACAGCTATGAAATGTACACTTGTTTTTAGAAATGTTCTAATTCCTATGATTAGCTGCAGTTGCTGAGAGAAGTCTTATAACTTGTCCCATTATGAAGTCTGGGTGGTGAGCTTGAAGGCAGAAATGTTTCTTTTTTTCCAACAACAGGTTTTCATCAAAATCAGTGTTGATGAGACATTTCCTCAGAGAAATATTGAAAACCTTCATCTAACTGTTCAAACGATAGTGTCCTAGCAGTTAGTCTTACTCAAAGTCCTGTTTACATTAGGACACTGGCTACAGCTTTACTTGCATTCCGAAAATAGTTTTATAATGCCAACCTTTATGAGACTAAGATTTCAGTGACTGCTTGAACGTATATGTGATTCTTTTTGTACTTACTAGGAAGGTTTGTTTGTCCTAATTATCTTTTTTTACCTCCCCACCATTGGAAAAATCATGACTGCTGACTGCCCTGATAGCCTTCTCTGACCCTGTAGATAGTATAGAATATTCCTTAAAGGGTGTCCCAGAGTCCAAAATGTGACCAGAAAGTTTTGGCTGTTTTACACTTGGCATTCCTTATTGGCAGTAGGGGGATCAGGCGGTGTCTCCGCTGCTGATATCCGCCCATATATTTCGCCCACCTATCATTACTACGGTAGGCTGGGGGACGGGATGAGCATAAGGCGCAGGGAGATGATAGGAGGGATAAACAAGTCTAGTTTGTCTTCGGAATCTAATTTGGGCAGGGGTCGTTATGAATCATTTGGATGCATCCCCCATGCATGGTTTATGTATCTGGGATGCTTGCCTATTTCTGGATATATCCATTGGGGATCTCTAGTTTGGACCATACGATTATAAATGTAAAATTTTTACTATAACTAAAGCCTCGGCCACACTGCACGACTGGACTCAACTCGACGGTCGAGTTGAGTTGAGTTGGGGTCAGTCTTTCAGTGTGGCATAGGATTACGACTGGAGTCGTACGACGATTCCGTCGGGTCGTACATCTTGAGAAGATGAAGATGTACGACTGGATCGTCGGGTCTTAGGAGGGGGTGCAATAGATATTTATATATGTCATCTACCTTCAAGCTACGACAGTTGAGTCGTACTCTATGGCATGGTTGGGTTTCTTTGCTAAGATTAAATAGTCGGGGCAAACTGGTGCCGTATTGTCTACGACCAACTAGTTGAGTTGAGTTGGGCAGTGTGGCCGGCCCTTAAAACTGTTATTGAAGCAAATGACATGAGCAGCGAAAGACAATACATAAAGATTCCTACAGGCTAGCTCTTTTTTGTTCATTCCAGGCAATCTAGGTGTTTATAAAACTTTCTGAGATTGTGGCAACTGGCTTTGAGTAACATCTCCCCTCTGTATTGTATGAGTTATTGTAAAGTATCTGTCCTGATATCGAATTTCTATCTTTTTTAAGGTTCAAGGTGACTATTTCCTCATGGGGCCTACAATATTCCCACAGAAATACCGAGTTAGCTTACCAAACCCCTGAGGGAACCCAAATGTTGAAACTATTGAACATTACATACGTCAGGCGTTTGTCCTAGCCACTATTGTTAGGGACACATTGTCAACCTTCATCGGACGTGTGCAGTCTCGGATTACAAGTATAGACATGCCGCCACTAGGCCATTATCAGGTTACTCCATATGCATAAGAATCCCTTACGTCACAGGCCAGATTACTTCTATTCATCAATACGTGATTCTTCGTTGTCTAAAACTACTGCACTACAAGCTTCTATGATCAGATATATTCAGGATATTTTGGGAAAAAGAAGGGGTGATAAATGGTTAAGAATAAAACTCTTTCTGGTCAATGCAAGCACACGGTCTTTTATGGTTTTTCTCTCCCTAGATAAGATTCCTTTAAAGTGGTAGAGTAAAATGAATACCCCCCCTACCTGATTCACTCTTCATGCTATACAGTAACAAAGAAAGGAGTCTAAGAAAAAGTGAGCTTGGTCAGAGGAATCATATGATTTGAAATAATGAAAAGGAAATGCTGTTTTGTTGTCCCCTCTCATGGATATCCCTCAAACTCTTTATTAAACTATTCATAGATGCCAGATAAATTTCCCTATGCCTAGAAGTGAACTCCGTACCCCTAAGTAAATTTAACTGGCCCAGATCATTGAGATTTACCACGGCATAGTGTAAAACTGTGACAACACATCATTAGAGGCCCTACCGAACCCTTAGTCACTTTTCATCTTAAACGTAGGTTGGCTTTAGGAGATTGGTGATAGGAACTAGTAAGTGGCTTCCATAATGCATGCCGAGATGTGCAACAACAACCTCATTTAAAGCGACTGTTGAGGGCTTGTGACCGTTTTTTGTAATGAACTAGTAGGTAACAATTTCTTATGTTTGAACTATGTTTTCCTGTTTCACATGCTGAGAATGGGCATTTTAAATGAGTATACTTATATGGGAGTATACTACTGGCTATACTAGGAAAACACCCTATTTCTGGACTTACTTAGCAGTATGTACTTGTAATGAATCTACGAATACGCTTGTATACTTATTGGACAAAATTATCACACTGAATGGAGTTCCATCATTTTGGTGTCCTTTTTTGATAAGAAGATGGTGGATGAAATCTAAATTTATTTTGCTTGAAAAAATGCAGTTTCCAGTGTCTAATAGGTGGACGCGCACTGAACGCTAAGCTACCAAAATATATTCTTTGTACTACTCCTAGGACCTTCAAATCGTCAAATAAACAAGGTTAACAATGGCGGTCAAGGGAGGCACAGGCATTTCCTGCCCTATGATAAAAAAGACAAGTTGTTTGTTTTGTCTGGGCCTTCACGGATCAATAGAGTCCAGGCCCGCACAACACTATGGCCTACCTCCAGGGTTTCGATGCTATATGTATGGTTTTAAAATCAAACCCAGTGTAAATCATTGTACTATTTCCCTTTTGTTCTGATCTCAAAGGCAATTATCTCTGTTCAGCCAAACTGCTCTTACATTTGTCCTTTAAGCGTATATGACCCCCTATTGTAGATGCTAAGCAATCATTAATGTCAGAGTTGCACAATGTTCTTCGTAATCCGACCACGAGACATTTCGTTAGGTGTCCTGAATCTAGGACTTTTTTTTCCACAGAAATATTTTTATCTACACACTACTGCGTATGCGACCACCTATTGTAGATGATAAGCAATCATTAATGTCAGAGTTGCACACTGTTCTTCGTAATCCGGCCAAGAGACATTTCGCTAGATGTCCTGAATCTATGTCCTTTTCTCCACAGAAATATTCTTATCTATACACTACTGATGGTGGGATGTCTTTGTGGGTATATGCAACAGAATTAGTTGGCATGTTTTCGACTATGTTGTGTAAGAACAGCACTGCTTTAGGGGTAGAAAATGTTTGCCGCCCAAGGAAATGCACTGACCTTCATAACTTATTATGGTTGTCTTTGGTCATTATAGTAGGCATGTGTAATTATGTGAGGGTGTAGTTATAAGCAGACCATACACCTTCTAAAATAACCCTGTTGAGGGAAGTAACCCTTAACAAGAAACAGCTGTGCCTTTCAAACTTACCTGAAATATTTCGGAAAGAGATTTGTAGGTAGCAAACAAGAATGTTTTTTATTTTTCTACCAATGAGTCTCGGCATACTGAAAAGATTACCTGACTAGTATTATACAAGCTAATGTATCAATTCTTAAGATATTTTAGACACACGCTACATTTCATATAACGTCTTGATAAAACGAAGTTCATATCAAAACAGACAACCAGTTGGCCTGGAACACTATCTCCAAGGCCAGCTTTCATATCACAAATGAGGATCATTTCTTCCAATAATTTCGGTGGGAAAAGCACTAAATTTGTCAGAATTCTCCACAAGGACACCTCCAATGTCACGCGACGCCAGCCTCCTATCACGAAACCCTTTATGAAGCTTAATTATTCACTGTGAAACAGATGTCTGAGGCTACAGACAGCCCAAAGTGGGTTTTACCTGAAATGTTTTCGGTGGGGGTTCTGGTTGACTAAACAGGTGTTTGTCCTTTAAATTTCACGCAATTAAGGAAAACACAGGCATGCATTTGATTTCCAATTGTCTTTTTTCCCTGTGTGTTTTTCTTTCGTTTTGCATTGTTTTTTTTTTCCAAATGTATAATGAACATTTAACACCTTAGAATTTCAGAAGATATTCTAACATTATAGGGCATGATGCATTTGCACAGCTGCAAGCCAATTATAGCCAAATAGGGAGCAGGGACGAGGGTGGGTATATTTTTCAGCCAATGATGTGCGACTGAACCTAAGTTCCTTGGTAACAGGTTTTTATCAATGACATGTGCAGGATACCACATGCTGATATTAATTTCTGACAAAATTTGAATGGAATGCGTCACTATTCCAACATTTATCTCAAGCATCAAACTTATATTCCACGAACCAGTATGCCTCTATGGTACAATATTAGAGGTTTCTATTTATACATCTATGGCATCACTGACAGAGCAATATACGAAATAGGGTTAATATTCCACATAGACCCACTAAATATACTACTAGAAATCTGAAGATTTTCGGCCGGCTGAAGGTGCCGGCCGAAGATGCCTTGCGGACTTTGAGTCAACAAACAGTGGTCGTCTGCCCTACTACCCCCCCCCCCCCCACACCCACCCACACGGTCCACCGGGCAGGTAAAGACAATAGGGCATTTGTGGCCAAATAGCGGTGCAAAAGGCCTGACTGGAACCAGCCAGGTCTGTACAGCTAACACACCCTGACCAGCAGCCGCTGGCACCTGTGATCTGTGCATTCAGGTGTGTCACCAGTGCACCCCGCTGGTACCTGTAATCAATGCAATATGTAGTCTGGACCAACTTCCAGCCACTATTGGCGAACACTCCATATTACTACGACTACAGTGCCCGTGCCTCCCCTCCCCTCCCCCCCTCCCGACCTTTCCTCACCAATTAGGCAGTGCCCCACCTGTCAATCATACCTTTCCCCCGTCTTACTTCTCACAGTACAACCAACACCAGTGACCAATGAAAACAGAGGTGAATATCTGAGGGCAGAGGGGGGAGGGGGAGGGGGAGGGTGGAGGTGGAGAGGTGCTAATAGCCCAATTACACACCCCGGTGCACAACAACAAAAGAACAATTCAAATCCGGTATGCCTCCTTTGATGCCTTTGCTTACAATACATTTATATGACTATATCTTTGTATGGCGCAAGGCATCAAAAATGCCTTCCAGCAAGATCACAAAGATATTTTAAGTGGCATTTGGAATATCCCCAGTTGCAGTAGTATATTGCCAGTGAATCTTATGAAAAACATTGCATAGTAGAATAAAGGCTTGTGACACTTTTGAAAACAGCCACAGCAAACAGAGTAACACTGACGCATTATATATTTTTTGGAATTTTTGTAACAAATGCACCACATGTGGAGTTAGTAGCCGGTGGCAATGAGTTACAACGCAGATGTCGGGCTTGTTCACCAGGGGGAGCCCCAACATCCGGGACCCTTCTCAGTGTGACCCGGAAGCACTCCCTAGACGCCCTCCAGGGTAGGTCTGGAGGGGTCTGGAGGATTTCATGAAAGGGGGACAGCGGTAGTAGTGGGACCACCAGGGAGGGGTGGGGTAAGGAAGGCAGAGTGGCAAAGGATTAAAACTGCAATTTAAGGAATTTGTAGTTCTTCCTACCACGATTCACTGAATTGTATATATTTCATAATTTTTCTAAAACTGATGTATGTAGGCCTACTCGATCATGACAATATCTATGCAAAGTTTTCTATATATTGCTTTCCTGATATTTTAATTGACAGGATATTAATTTTCATCCTGATGGTGCAAACAATAAAAATACAGCAAAATTCAATGAGCTTAGAGGAAAAAATCTAGCACGCCTCACTTAGATACAGACTTAATTAGGACTAAGCTACACACATCAATATAATTATCTAACTTACACCTGCAATATGGCCTGTTAGATTCTGGAAAAGTAACTATGCAAAAAGAAAGCGTTTTTCTTTGATATTAAAACGATTTCTTTTTAAACAGTTGGAGCCAGTTAAAACTAGTTATCTTTGAGAACCATTTGTGTGAACCAGCCTTGTTGTTAGATAGAATTATGCCAAAATAGATGCCTGAAATTTTGACCAACATATATTCATGTTAATCATTCTGACCACTGTTTTGTAGCCAGTTTTAAGCTTCTCCATAATAAAGGGTTTCACTGAATTATTATGAAATCAATACCGTAACCTTTCACAAAAAAAGAGTAATGTATATAAATGTAAGAGTTAACCTTGGTATACCATACAAAGAGAGAAGGATGTGTGTGATCGACCCTTTATAGCAATGTCCTCTATTCTGGGAGACAACCAATGGCTGCTGTCCCTGCCTCCCAAGCCTCTACTTCTGCTAACAATCACATTCAAAGGAGTCCCTTCAACCTCCAGCACTGGAGAAATAGGCAGGATTTTGTAGCTTGCCTTTTTCCTTGTAGTGAGACACAGGAAAACCTCGCCTCGCCTTTTCAGAAGGCAGTCGATTGCAGCTTTGTATGAGGACTTTCGCAGGGGTGGAGGCCGGGACAGAGTTGGGAAGGTCTCAATTAGTGTAAAGCGGGGTTTGCAATATGCAATTTATCTCAGTTACGACAATTTATTATTATTATGGATAGTGCTTTGGCCACATATTGACCAATTCAATCTGAAAAACTATTCACAATTTTTAACTCAGAGACATCATGAGCTCACAGAAGAGTCAGATTTGTTCATAATCTAAAAAGTTCTTTTTGTGACATTATCTTTATATCTATGAGGGGATTGGATTACTTCATTATTCATCCTCAGTAGCCTGATACACTGCATGAAAAGAGACCTTTTATCGGTTTGTTAATGGAGCCGTTCATTAAAGTACGTTGATGGTCATGGAGAGAATATTAAAGGTCACCTAAAAGGCTCCCACAAAGGTCTTGTGAAAGTCTTGTAAAGGTGACCTTTCTATCACCTTTAATGTACCTTAATGGCCTAATTTTAATACAAATTTTATATTCATCAAAGGTCAAAGGTCAACAGTGTTTGATCTAGACTAACTCCCAAATTTAAAGTTTGAGACTTAAGTGGCACAATGTTTCTGATTTTCCACAGTACAATTTTTGCCTAGAATTTCAAGGCAGCTATGAGGTCATACTTTCGGGTTTGGTGGTGGGTATCAGCTTCCAATAGCAAACCCACACAGGTCTATTTTTCAACCAAAGTTGCCAAGGTGACGTCAATAGATGCAGGGTATGGCTCACATAATTCCTTACCGTGCAGCACAAGAGAATATGCTGAATGCCGCAAATCCTTATTGATACCCATACTATATTTGGCTTAGCGTCTAAGCCTAAAAGGAGCATCAGAATTTTGGCTTGATGATACGCCATTCCAAGAACTCATCTTCATGTCAACCCAAAACAAGCCTTATTGAAAGGCCTCAAGCTCGCCAAATTTAGGTGAAATGACCAACCTTTTTATAGTACAACTTAAAGAATAGTTAATTTTATCAATGTATAGGCTATGTATCAAGTATATTATTTGTTTCGACAAAACCTTGGGTTGTTACAGTGTTTGACGTACATTGAACTAGTATTGTACTTAAAATGAATGAAGTTTGACTCATATAAAAACGAGAAACTGTTGCAATATAAATATTGACCAGCATTAACGTTATAACCCGGCCTTATTCAAGTATATAACTCTATATGCAAAAGAACTTTGTCAGTATGCTTTTTAGTACCAGTGGCTGCTTTTATGATATTATATAGAAAAGGCTCAACCCTCCCCACCCTTTAAACCCAGCTCCCAACCCTGTAGCACCTACCTCATCTATAAAAGCCGATCAATATAAATATTTCTCACTTTTCCCATAGGGGCACTTCAAGGGCAGAACTGGATGCCCCATCCATCCCCTAAATTGGATGTTTGGTATGGGGTATTAAATGCCACCAAATAAAAGATTCCTCCTTCCTATAAATCTCAATTTATCTTTTGAAATTACAATCAATTATCCACAAAGACCTATTTATACAGTGAATGTAGATATTTTGCCAGGTATCTTTAATTTAGAAATACATATCCACCAAATTTCTTTGGTTGACAGTTATTGCCTATTGGTATGTCGGTCAGGGTCAAGAGGTTAGGGGTGTGGTATTGGCAGGTCAAGGATAGGTCATTCGCTCGGAGAGGCCACATGGGCATGTGGCACAGGGAGGTCAGGAAAAGAGTCAGGGGGCTCTGGGCCCCACGGCCCCACTCCAGGGCCTACCCCATCAGCCTGGAGATCATCATACACCCTGGAATTATATCAACATAGTAACAAAATCTTCTATGGTACATAAAGGTCAAACGGATCGGGGTTCCTTCTATTGGATTTGTCTACTTGGCGATTTCATAATTATATGATCAGTAATTCCCAGTTTGTTGTACTTATTGAAACTTCCCAGACCACCTGGATTTGTTTTTATAATGTGACATTGTGGCAAACCCTCCTTTCTGTAGCTCTCAGTAATATTCCCTTCATTATCATAATAATCTGTGACTCCCATTTTTTTTTAAAACGTGTTTTCCTAAATTACAAAATGTAATTTAGAAACGGCTTCCTTGGCTTATTTTAATGAACTGCTATTGTCCGAAGGGCATAAGGTTCTAACAAAGTTGTCTTGATCTAAATTTCTATTTTCATTATTTACATGGATTTTGAGCATGGTTTGGAATGGCGATAAGCTCTTCTAAAGGTCACGGCCTAAGGAGAATGACATTTAAGAAATTTTAAAATGGGCGAAAGTTCATTATTCAAGGTTTAGATGGAAAGGGCATTCAGACTCTTTTCACATAGTAAGTCAGCTATTAAGTTATATATAGAGCCCCCTGTCGGGTAATATTCGCCTTAATGAACCTACCCAGAAGTCTATCGGCCAGCGCCCCCTTTGGAGACGCTGCGGAAACCTCCCCTACTTTCCTCCAGAGCACCATATTGACGACCAAATACCTTTCTGTCTCTTCTAGGGACAGTGATAGGGGGTGGCTAATAATGATCTGGGGGTCCAAAAAGCCTCCCAGCCTTTAGTAGGTAGAAAAAGCTATCATTAGATGGACTTAAAGAGGCGAAAGGTCCCTCCAGAGAGAGGTGGACCCTTTCGTTTTCTCAGCTGCCCTCAGCTGTCATGTGACTGCCCCAGGTCCCTGGAACCAGGAGAGAGAACCCCGCAGGACACGGAACCGGAAGACGCTGATGGCATGCGACATCCTGGGGGCATTCTTGGTAGGGGAGGGATCAATGGACCGTTGCGAGGATGTCTGTGGGACTTTCCCTCCCCCCTATAAAAAGATAGAATTCCCTTTATATCTTTTCTTTGATAATGTGGCTAAGTAATCAAGAAGTTCTGAATAATATCTTCACAACTTGTACAGCCCTCACATGAGATAAGAATTATCAAAAATTATATTCAAAAAATATTG
Source organism: Lepidonotus clava (assembly GCA_936440205.1). NCBI lineage: Eukaryota > Metazoa > Annelida > Polychaeta > Phyllodocida > Polynoidae > Lepidonotus > Lepidonotus clava. Next base: position 25,888,684 of record OW387148.1, read on the forward strand.
GCAAATCCTTCTAGCAATTAGAAGATTTAAGCCCCGGGATTTAAGCCCTATTGTGGTGGTATATTGGGGGTTTGAGCCATACCAAAATAGCAAATAGGTGAGGGCATGATCTAGATACTTTATTAAGGGCATAAATAGACATACTTGTGACAAAACAAAGGAGGACTAATCTACATATATCCGGCGGATGATTCTTCATCAATACGTTTAAAAAGAAAATAATCTATATAGAGAACACTCTAAGATTAACAGAAAAAACGTCTCCACTCGCTTTGCCAGTATGGGGGGCTGGGGGAGCTAGTAGAATGAAACTCACACTGAACTTACCCCAATCAATAATCAGTGTAGATCCTGCAACCCAATACAATCTAACTACCAAGACCTTGCTACATTGAAGCCCTTTTTAAGCTGAACGAATCGATTTAAACCTGCTTCCTCTAACGATAAACTTTCCTTTTCCACCCACAATGCAAGAGAATGGTCCAAATGATCCCTTTATTGGGGGGACATTAATGAGTAAAGTTATTATCATGAAGGATTAGAAAGGAAAGGATTTCTTTTGAGGTGCAGAATAATTGGCCTGTACTAATTGTAGTGGAGAGAGACAGTTGGTTTGGCATACAAGTTCTATTTACCAAGTAGTAAAATCCGAATATTTGTATACAAAATATCCAATAAATGTAAAAACCCATAGTCCAAATTCTCCTGATCGTCCAGTCTTCTGTAATTATTATTATTGGGGTTGCTGAGTATTCTTTTTCTTTTCTTTTTTTAACTTAGAGCCGAAAGTCTTGTTGTATTGAGTTTGACTACTCAACGTTCAAGTAAAAGCCCTACACTGAACAAAATCAGCCGTACTTGTTACAACAATCTCGATTTACTTGTGTTTCCCTATTCGGAAATGGCCTAATATGTCTAAATTGATTTTGGTAACATCCGGGAAATTATTTGCTTGGAAGTGAGGTTCATCAGGTTCAAGTGATTAGATATTGTTCCCGATTTCTAAAAAGCTTGAGAAGAAAATTAAACACCCTTAAAGCTATTCCTCTTTCAGTGTTAAATGAGCTGAAATAATACATAACGTGGGGAATTTTTCATTGACTGATCCTCTCCTAACACAAGCTAGAGCTCAGACAATAAAAGTCGATGGTCTTTTTGCGCGGGAAAGCTGAGAGTAAAATGTCGTCTGCCCTGTTTGATCGGCGAGCTGGTTCCCGGCGGCGCATAAGGACAGGGCAGGGGAGGCAGGGCGGGTACCAGCGTAAATCAGTCCGAGTGTGACGCCGACTTCCAGCAGCAAATATGGCTAAAACGGCGACGATTCTCGCAGACGGGCGGAACTGGCCATCTGATTCCAGCAGAGTCTAAATCATAATTCACGCCGGGCACTAGTGGAGGGGAGATTCCCTAACAACAGGCTCCACCCACTTAATGATATGCATGAAGGGGAAGAGATCAAAGAGTTTCCCCTTCGTGATAGAGGCGTGGCTTACTGTTGCTAGGTAAACCCCGACCTAGATATATTTGTGACATCAGCCCGTCTGCGAGAATCAAACAAGGAAAGAGCGCCATCGATAAATCGATCATTCACGATCAACTTTTCACGGCCCCACTCTCTTTAACCCTTTTAGTCCCGCCACTCACTCAGAAATACCTCGCCTTTTTTGAGCACCCAGCCGGTATAATCCATTTTTAAAAGTGATCAATGGAAACTACCAACAAATTGTTGGACTAGTACTCTAGTGAGTAAATATTGACTGATTTAAAATGAAATTATAAAAAAAGGTCAATCGCGTTACGAACCGGAGTGGGTTTCAGGCTATATCGACGACTGAAATACGATCCCAAAGTCAATGTCACCTTGGTAACCATTTGCGCACTTAACCCATTTTCTTTGCTAACCCGGAAATGGTACTGCATGGTATCTGTGCGCATGCGCCGAGTATTGAGCGCGCAGGCGCGGCGACCCGGGCCAGCCTTTGTGACCCTGAAAGGCTACAGAATGTCCATTAGTTGGGTGGTGGAAAGAGAGTCAACTGAAGTAGTACAGACATTAATGGCAGGAACATGTCACCTGCGTAAATAATAACAAAACGTCACGCAACCGGCTGGTAGAATAGGCCTGGAGCGGTAGGACCAAAATAACGATTTTATACTTGTTATATAATTAGGCCTATGCATGAACCTAATGGGCTAGTATAATAGGAATAAAGAGGTTTGCATGAGTAAACTCATTTCTATTAATATATGCATCACACTAACGAGTTGATAAAGTAATATACCGACTGTATGTAAAGTCCATATCCAACCCAATGTGGTTTTTTTTCTACATGTGTTATCGCTAGAGGCCTATTAACGACAAGGGGGATAATGCCAATACTTGCTTTTACTCAACAAGCTTCCAATTGTGTGCGCCATCTTAAAGTATGAAAAACTTCAATGCGATTATATTTTGTAGCCAGGAACAAACAAATAATTTGGTTGCAACAAATACAGCACTGACAAAGATGTTAGATTTTTTTGTTCGCGTTAGTAATAAATGTAGCTAATGTTGCCATTGTTGCCTATGACCCGACCCGACCTCCAAAGTCTTGCGCCTGCCCAGCTAGTAGTGGTCAGCTGGATGATGGAAATGGGAGGAGTGCACCTATAAATGGAGCCCTGCCCACTGCCAACTGACTGATAGCATAGCCTTAGCTAATGAGAAGACAGGTGACCACTGATTTAAGTTGATAGATACTTAGTGCCAGAGAGGAAAAGAAGGAGGGGGGGGATAATTGTTACAAATCAAGGGTCTAGGTGAAACAAATTGCATAACCAAAAACACATTATAGTGCCTTTTTTAGTGGACTCTACATTTCATAGAAAGGTTATGGAGGACTATTTACCAATCTGGAACGCCCCTCGAAACGAGGAGCAAAATATAAATAATTTGCCAAAGCAAATTATACACTTAACTTGAAAAAATCCATAAGAAGAGGTTTGAGATATTGAATCCTTTCTTAGATCCTGAGAATCACCTTGTGAATAGGAAAAGGAGTTGTTGTTGAAAACGTATGGTCCTTCCTCTTCAGGAAAAGGAGCTGTTATTTGAACTCGAAGGACCTCCTGTTTTGAAGGACACCAGTGAAGACACAGACCCAAAGGCCCTCAGACAGGGCAATTTCTGCGATATGGATCTTACAGGCCTTGAGGTGGACACAGATGGAGGGCAGGGGGGACAACGGTCAGTCCGGCCGTGTTTTGGTTCCCAAGCCAATGACCAAACTGACCTTGTGGGTCTTGGTTCCCAAAATTGACACCGTGCAATGAGAGTTTCTTAAATTGTAACAAAACAAAATGACCCTTTCATGACACAACTGGAGCCCATGATATTTTAGAATCAAGCATTATGGCTTGTCCTTCTATTTGACTTGTGAATTTGGGAAAATTGAGGCACAAAGATATGCCTGATGGCATTTGGAACGCGACATTCGAACTGGGCCATTGAGAGCCCCTGACTTGGGGAAGTCCAGCTCCTCTCATCGATCTATTTTGGACCAAAACAACTCTTGTCCTCCCATCTTGTGTCAGAATCTGAAGGGGGGAGGGGGGGGGGGGCTTTCCAGAAGTCTACATATTATGGTAGCTCTTGGGAGATTTATGTTTTGCAAAAATAAACATTTGACTCGAAAATTCTTTAAATTCCTATTGTGTGCTACCTGGATAGCAAATAAGAGACATTAGTATTTTTTTTATCATAAACAGATAAAACTACAATATGAATAGGAGCTTTACCAGGCTATACATTACGCTGGTTTCTTAATACAGGGATGTAAGTCGGGATTAATAAAAAAAATCTGAAATAGCCAGTTGGCGATCACCATTTATTCACTTCCCTGAACCCCTTCAGATTTTTGTAAAAATCTGAACTTTAGGTTGGTTGGTTGGTTATTGGGGTTTAACGCAGTAGCAACATCTAAGGTCACATCACAGCGAGAACAGAGTTTGACAATTCTGTCTGGGATGATCGTATCTATGGAATGATCAGATCTATGAGAAGGTAGAGACCATACCCCTACACGTTAACCGAGGCAGGTGTTCTTTAGTGTGCCTGGTCCCATAGACAGGGCCATACACACAACAGCCGGTGGTCTACCTGAGACCTTTGATAACCCAGTTGTTGCCACTGGGAGACATGTAGAGGGGTATAGTAGCCAGCTCACCCCAGCCCAGGATTGAACCCGGGCCGCCCGCACAACAGAACTTTATCTGAATAAAATCTTACCAATTTTCCAAAATGTTATTGACATTACCCTTTCAGTTGGTGATTATCATGTATTTTCCTGGCCCTTGGCCACAATCCATTGGCCACTCCAATAGCCAAAGCCAGAAAATCGAAATTCAGACAAAAACCTGAAAACGTATATCCCTGCTTTATTTCCTCTGGAGCCTTTGTATACAGCCATTCAGCCTCTTCGAAGTAATCTTTTGCTTGATTAGAGTTCATCTTAAAACTACTCACCCAGACTGCGGAATATGTAACAACGTTCTGGTACTTACCTAAAAATAAGAAAAACAAAGAAACATTAGTTATCGAACATAATCATCATACATGATTGTCAAGCTTTCATTTCCAGGAATTTACAGTCAGGAAATAACATGTGATGGAAGAAGTACAATTTAGGTTGTTAGTAAGTGCAAATAGTATTATTCCAGTTACTACCAAATGATATCTACTATATGCAAAATCTAACAAAGCTAAGAGGAAAGCCAAGGTTTACTCAAAAAACATATCACATCCTGTGCATACAGACAGAACTGAACCTAAAGTTCACTAATGCAGCGTGATCGTTAGCCCAAACAAAGTCTGCGGCCGACTCTGACCGACTGGCGGGAGGTGGGCGGTGGGCAGGGAGAGACAGAGTACGGCCATTCCACGCCAAGTGTGGTTTGAGCCCATATTTTCTTGACTGATCAATGATTATCAGTCAATGTTGATAGGTGACTCCATAATTAGTAATTTTTGGTAGTTCTACAATATATCAAGATGTAACAATGCCTCTTTAAGGTCCTTTCAATCGCTTTTTTTTTGCGACGATGGACCAGCAGAATCAAAGTCATGGGCCCTGGATTCTTTAAGTTATTAGACACAGGCCACAGCAAAAAAGAGAGATATTATTTCTTCTCAATAACAGTTACATAAATTATGTATCTTCTAAACACATTTTTGTTTTTCTGAACTATTTACTCCTCAACTTCTAGTTGTAAATGACTTATTTTGAATCAATTGAAGAAATTTACACTAAGCCCACAGTACAACAACAAAAAACATTGTCTTTGGGCGGCATCTAACGGATGGGTGGGCAGACCACATGGGACACGGGTCGCATGCCGACAGAGCCCGGCCGACCGGGGCAAGGGCTTTCCCTATTGCAGACTTGGTCCATAATACATCACCCTGAACAACAGTAATGAGCCTAGACCATATGGGTAAATGTTTCATGAACACGTCCGGGTATGAGCACTAGTAAGAAGAGGAGGTAGGGAAGAGAGTACAGGTCCCCGGTGGGAACTGGAGAAAGATGGACTGTCCAATTAGTATGTCCTGTATGCTGGAGATATAGTATACTAAGGAGACCTGCTATATGTGGAGAGTATGGATCACACAGATACTAGGGTGTAGTTTGGATAGAACAGAGATGCTTAGGGATAGGAAAAGCCCATTTGTTAAAGTTACAGAAATGTGTTAGGTCCAATTAGTTGAAGCCACTTCAAATGTGTTCACTGAAGGGCGAGTCTACAGATTCGTTATGAATCACTGGGAAAAGCATGTCATGAGAAAGAACAGTGCTTAAAATGAGTTCCCATATCAGATCACATTTTAAGATTCTACATAGTTTCTTCCTGTATAACTGTTTGCCTAGAGTTCACATGTACGAAAAATCCGCAGTCAGGAATACGTGCCAATGCTGATGTCTCTTCTCCCACCCTCGTAGCCTCTTCAACTCCAACAACTTAGTATTTGTAGAAAGTAATAAAAACCTCGTGTTGCTGACAATGTCCTGAAGAAGTCTTTAATTAAGGTGGTCCTTATCAGTTGGAACACCCGGAGAAGGATTAATCACCCAGTTGTAAGCAATGATCGATCTATAAACAGGGTACCAACCAAAACTCCATTTTCAAATTCCCTGTGTTTTCCCCGAGATTTCCCTGTCCTGCAGCAATTTTTCCCTGTGTCATAATCCAGCAAGTTTTTCAAATTTAAAAGCCTCTGCATGTAGAAAAAATTTGGACAACCCAACATCAAAAAGTCAAATCCCTAATATCTTGAGAATCAGGAATTTCAGAACCTGGCCATATGAAATTCCCTGTGTTTTCCCTATGTTTTGACAAAATTTCCAAATTCCCTGTGTTTTCTCTGTCAGGGAATTTATTTTGCCAATTTCCCTGTTTTCACTGTGTGGTTTGTACTCTGTATAAAGGTCCTTCCCGGTTAAATTTCGAAAATGAGGAGAGAATTCAAGAAACAATGTATTTTCTGATAATAGATTCAAATATTCCATCTATTTGTTTTATCAGATAAAAGGTAAAATGTTCGCTTCTTAAGAATTGTGCATCATAAACTAATTTGATCAAGAGAAGAGACTTTGATGAAAAGCTAATAAGAAATGTTAATGAAATAATATCAACAGGCGTTCATAAGTTTCAACAGTGCCACAGCCACTGCCGACGCCTCTCAAAACAGTCCTTTAATCCCTAGTTTTATCATGCTGTATTCCCCTGTATTCCTTAATTTTCAGCTGCTCAGTTGGTTGCTTATCGAAACATAGTAAAGTTTGTCCTGCAGCTGCTAGTGCATTGAAAAAAGTAATTCATTTTCCAGAAAACTTAAAAAGAGGGACTGTTGGCAGCCAGCCATCTTGTTCAGTCCCAATGGAACATGTTGGTCCGGTTGTTCTGTTATTTTCTCCAAATTAATATGATTTTTAGGTAAACACTGCCAATGGTGTTTCTGTGATGTGGGCACTGGGGATCCAGTGTTGGGAGTTATTGTGTGTGTGTGTGTGTGTGTGTGTGTGTGTGTGTGTGTGTGTGTGTGTGTGTGTGTGTGTGTGTGTGTGTGTGTGTGTCTGTGTGTGTCTGTGTGTGTCTGTGTGTCTGTGTCTGTGTCTGTGTGTCTGTGTCTGTGTGTGTCTGTGTCTGTGTGTGTGTCTGTATGTGTGTCTCTGTGTCTGTCTGTACGTGTTTGTGTCTGTGTGTGCATGCGTGTGTGTTTGTGTGTCAGTTTGGCATGTGTACACAAGTCTGTGTATGTGCTGTGTCCGTGTGTGTGTTTGTTTGTACCCCACTGGGTTTTTCAGTTTCGGCATATTACATTCATCGCACCCTTTTATTAATCTTCGTATTGCCAAATGCCATGGATATGTAGGATTCTATCCCCTTTGCACAGGGATATTCCAGATTCCTATCAAAAGTAATAACAGCAGAGGGCAAACCCTGGAACACTGGGTTCCCTTCTCGACAAAAGCCCAAAAATGTGTGTATTCACACTGGCATCTTTATCGATGATTGATATACACGTAGGCCTACATTTGGCTAAAATTGAGTATTCGTACGTGCACTTTTCATCATGTTTTATAATGGTATTTTGTAAATTCCCATCACTGAATGTAGGCCTACACTTGTCAAATTTGGGATCATGGTGGCTGTACGAATGTGAAATAGGGCTATGACTGGTTCAGTTATTACCAGAAAATATGCTCGTTGGATGAGGAAAAGGTGGGAGTTCAAAATATTCCACTAATTCAGTTAGCATAAAATGGTTCGATATATACACAAAACGGCTCTTGTAATGGGACACAACAATGCAATAGCCTCATCAATATTAATATATGTAGACAGATTTTTCTGATCCAAAGATTGACATCAGTGTGTGCTACAACAGGCTGGGCATTCATACACATTTCGTGTCAAAATTATGCAAAGCATGTTAAAAAAAACTATTCAGCTGGCAGCTGGTCTAGTATACATACATATTTTATAGTTTCAGACCTGAGTATTCAAGTGGTTATGGCTGGCTTAAATATAATCCTCCAAAACGTTTATTAATGGGGGCAACCATGTGAATAAAATTACTGTGTCATATCAGACTAGATTTGTCAGAAATGTTTAAAACTAATGTCATATTAAATATCCTGTGGTCAATGTGACATATTTTCAATGGACTGTTTGCTGTAACCACAGCATTATGAAAGAAAGGGGAAAAAGAGGTGGAAGAAGAAAGATTTAATATAATTCCCAGTCTGCATACCTCTTGGGAGGCCACGGCTCAGAGCACAGAGCCCGCTTCGCCCCAATCCTCAACGGTGCACTACCCTGGAGCAATACTCTTTTCAGACTGAGGGAAAATATTTTGTTTCTTTACAGATTTTAGGTGGAAAACCTTTTTAATTTTGCTATAAGACAATTAAGAATTGGTTTATGATTGATATAAATGAATGTGTAAATAACACTTAATTTGGCTAGGGCAGAGTGAATTGCATTTTATATTTTATGGCAATCCTTTTATACTTTGAGAAAATAATTTTTGATATTTTCTACTGTTTTAATAAGCTAATAAAGGTCTAAAACTAAAAAGCAATTTCAAATTATGAATCGTTTGGCTGTTTTTAAGACCTAAGTGAGCACCATTTGGTTAAGCAACTGATTCACAAACATGATGGATGTATTACAAACGAAACCAGAGACTGGAAATCTGATCTGCTCACTCCTTATGTTTGTATGCATGTATGTGAAAAGGCTGCGACACAGTGTGACAGTCAATGCATCCCCGTGTGTTTATACGCGGGACGACCCACGCCTGGTACTGATTCATAGTGGCACCATGTCCCCCAGGCATGCTACAAGCTGCATTATGATACACATCGCTCTCGTAATGTATACCAACGGGCTGGAAGCAGCATACAAAGGTATCCAATACTGTTCCAGGAACTTCCCATAATATGGTCTAATTTCTAAGTTTAGTTTCCATGTTTTTGCATAATCAAATCTACTAAAATTAGATTTAATGCAGCAGCTAGATTCAGACAATCACATCAGAAATCCCACATTTATTTTATGGTCAAGTACAGAATCTGCAACGGGTCATTAAACATGGAATATTTCCATTTGCTGTTTAGTAAAACATTTTCACTGTAACCGCTCTTTTTGTCAACTGTTTCCAGTCTCTCAGGGAACTCCACGTATGACAATCTAGGGGTCTGTACGTGGTCATACATCATGGGCAATGGAGCGGTGCAGTGATGCAGCATGGCACCGGGTCCCTGGGGAATGCTACGTGATGTACTCGTGAATAGTTGACTTTGGTTGTGTATGTTAAAAGGCCAGAACACAGTGTGACAGTCAATACATTTCTGCGTGTTTATACATGGTATGTGCCAGGCAGAGTTATGATTCGCGGTGGCATGGGGTCCACCGGGCAAGTTACAGTCCGATACACATCACTGCCCTGCCATCAAATCTAGTCACTGATATACATCTTATTCTTTGTTCTACTTGTTTTTTTTTCCTCTCTGCTATTTCTGTAGATAAAACAGGTAGATTCACAAACAAAATATTTGTTAATGTGGGGTTCGTAGAAAGGTTTCAAAGGGTAGTTTCAACTATGAAAATATGCAGATCTTTCGAACATTTTGTTGAAATTCTTGATAGTTTTACTATATTTATAGTCAAGCTACAAAATATGCATACCATAAAACCTTTGATTTTAAGCCCCAAGATTTAAACTTCCATAGCTAAATTAAACATTCTTCTCTATTATTACCACATCTGATGTTCCTACGTGGTTTAAAAACCTTTCAATTTGAAAAGATTAACAAGATAGTGATTATTCAAAGAGGGAAAAATCCGAAGTCAAAGTGTAGGTTAAACTGATGTGGGACTCCAATCAGATGTTCTATGACATCATCCCTTTGTCACCCTAAGCACCAACAAAACAGGTTTTAGCATACTTTCACATGAAATAAAGATATTTCAACGTCTTGTTACTAGTTACGACTTTTCCGAGTACCTCAGTAATTGTCTTAATTACTGAACTAATGCACTAAACGATCATCAGATTGGAGAAGTATCGCCTTAGCTAGCAACAATTCCTACTGTGAATTTTGCTTCACAAAGCCAACCCTGAGAAGATCTTTATTGAACTACATATCTTAGACTTTCAAAGTGCTGTAAGACATGTGATTGAAAGCCAAACATAAGAAGAGTTAACTATCTCGGTGACTGAAATTTGTTTGCATTTCGTAGACAAAAGGACGGGTAAATTTACAGGTGATTGGCAGTGCGCTGATTAAACGTGCCAATTACTGGGCTTTTGTTGGGTCCGCAGTCTCCGGTTTGGGTCTCTGGCGAAAGCAGATGTTCGCGACTCGTTTTTAATCATCATTACCTAAAGAAAAGGGGGAAATGATCGCTCCCCATGTGGCTGGTTCATTCCTCTCTTGATTCCATGACAATTAATTTCAAAGGGGATTTAATGGAAATTGGGTCTAATGAAATCCCTACATTTCGACAGTCGCTTCTTTCTGCTGCTATAATAGGAATAGCCTATTATACCGGAGGGAGTATGGCTGTTATGAAACTTCTAATTACGTTCTATTTTATCATTGTGGCATCAGCATGTTCTCATCACACATCTACTAAGTGACCTGCATTGCATTAAGTTATATTCTGAGTAACAAATTTGTGCTCGGTCTGTTTCAAATTTATAGGCTTATAATGCCTGGCCATGCCTATTCCTGCTTTAACTACATGAATTGGCAATAAATCTAATTATCGGCTGACCAATTAGGCTTGCAACTGGGTAATTGTCTATCAAAATGTAAAGATTAGAAATAATAGTTCCCATCACCGGTATGCGTTATTCCCAGGCCTATAATCATTTTAAGATCTATTATCAATACCCATTCCTATACATGCAAATCATGGGAAAAAGAGGGGGCTCCTTCAATCACGAGACTTTACGTTATATGTCCAATTACAGATTGTTATGCTGCACTGTGACCCATTGAATAAAACATTGTACTTCGGACACACTAAAAGCAACGTGCCTCTCTGGCCCGCAGAATGTAGAAAATAAATAAATAATGAGGTACTAAAACCCCATAACCGGTAGGTTACACTCTGCATTGATTTTTTTTAACCGATCCCCATTCACCGGAGAATATACATCATCTGCTTCAGGACAGGTTTATTCGCAAATTAGTTTTCCTTTCAGGCCACATTTTGCTTTCACTGTGTTCAATGATATTAAATATTTCATGAGAAACTGTCCAAAGAAATGCATATGTTTGCAAAACTAATGACGGGAAAAGGCAAATTGCATTAAATCAGTAAAATAAGATATACAAAAAGAAAGCTCTACACCACAGGCGCAGACGCCATTGAGAGTCAAAACTAATTTCCCGCCAAAAGAACCATGCAGCAGACGACAATTTAACCCTATTCGCCAACCAAGGGAGCTGTCTCTGTCTGTTGTTTTCCCGCCGAAACTTGGATGACAGATTACCCAAAGATGGCTTACAGTAATCCTAGGGGCTCTGGGGGTCGTTCAAGTAGGCTTTCTGGGATTAATTTTGAATTTTCTGTCAACGACTAACAACGCAATGCCATTTGATGGCGCCATTTTGGCCATGTTTCTTTTTGAGAAGCCTCCGAGGGTTCGGCGTGTTCGTTTGCCAAAGTAACCTTTATCAATGAGATAAACTGACAAGAAGTCGGTTTATTATATCCCACTTACATCGTTTATTTTGCTATTCATTTCTCATATCAAAAAGAAACTGAGAGACACGTTGAAATTCGGAAATAAAAACTTCAGTGAAAGACCAGATAGTGAAGACAAATGTCAAGCCCCAACCTTCCCAAATTAATTACTTTTATTACTAAGCCCTGGAAATAAACTTAGTACTTTTAATGCCTTTATCCCTTTGATTAATCCGGAGTTAACTACAATGGCCAGGACGCCAACAATCTAATCACATTCTCTGACCAAAAAAAGAAAACCCACCAAAATTAAGGAGGATTGTTTCACTGTTCAAAGAGTTACTAGGCAAAACTATTTAACCTTTCGTGGGTGTTTTCTTTATGTTACTTCCCTTGGGTATTCAGAAATGTGACCTTACAAATTAGGTGATCGCCATTTAGTGGTAAAGCAAACGCACGTAAAAGCTTATACTTTAAGATTAATGCTGCATTAGGGGAGAGGCTAATGTTAATAGTGGCTGTAGGTACTGTATAACGTTTCATCACTATGCCTGGCAGAATTGCATTTGATTTGGTCACAATGGAAGATTCATCCTTCCATACATAATCTAAGTAAATACCCTAAACGGTTCTAGGCAACTATGCTACCACGGAAACATCATAATAAACTGTGATGGTTTTACTTGAATCTTTTAATGTTTTAAATGAATATTATTGAGTTCTTAGAATTTCACTCTTTCTCTCGGTTTCATGGACCGGCAATACTCCCGGAGTTACACCAGTCCCCAGGGTAATACTCCTATTTCCATATACTACTTACTTTGCCCAATATCTATCAGCAGGGTACAAACCAAAAGTCCGTTTTCAAATTCCCTGTGTTTTCCCTGAGATTTCCCTGTCCCGCAGCAATTTTTCCCTGTGTCATATCCAGCAAGTTTTTCAAATTTAAAAGCCTCTGCGTGCAGAAAAAATTTGGACAACCAATCATCAAAAAGTAAAATCCCTAAGATCTTGAGAATCAGGTATTCCAGAACCTGGCCATATGAAATTCCCTGCGTTTTCCCTGTGTTTTGACAAAATTTCCAAATTCCCTGTGTTTTCCCTGTCAGGGATTTTTTTTGGCCATTTTCCCTGTTTTCCCTGTGTGGTTGGTACCCTGTATCAGCGACCCTGAACGAATACCCTATCTAAGGCCTTTAGCAGGCCGTTCACACAGTTTTCACCAACATGCACGTGACAGGAAACGGTCACGGCAGCAGCCAATCAGAGGTCACTATGTCACTCACGTGACTGGAGGTCAAAGTTCAGGGGGTTAATGTACTTAAATCGTTAGGTCATATTTGTCACGTTCACGGTGATTGTGTACATGAGATAGAAACTGGGGAGGGAAGGATGTAGTCGATAGGCAACCTTACCCTTGAAATGCATAGGAACCAGGGGCGGATTTAGAAGGGGCCGCTTGAGGCAGCCCCCCCCCCCCCCACTTAATTTTTGCAAAACTTAGATATTTTTCATGTAAAATTCTAGCCCAGTGTTGGGACGCCTCGACTTTTACATAAGGGCGCCTCCCCCCTCCTTTTTATAGGTCTCTCTGGATCCGTCCCTGGATACCTTGTATTTATAGAATGACATGGATTATGGCGTGTTGCCATTGGATAAATAGGAAGTCCTTTCTTCGACTCTACATATTACTTTTAATGCACATCATTTTAAAATAATTTTTCCTACTGATATACACAGAAACATGGGTCCCCTTTCCTTCATTTTGGATTGATAACATGATTCACATAGAAATCAAGGAATTTTATCCAATCGGAATTTTAATGTATCAAATATATTATTTTCCTTCAGAATAACCTGAGGCTGCGCCCACCTTTATTCACGCGGAATTAATTTCATCAAATAATCACATAGAAAAAATATTTCTTTCAGAACCTACCCAGCATTCGTAGGCTAGCCCTTCGTAGTTTGCGATCTGACGTCGGAAGTTGTCCTTGTAGAACCAGCCATACTGGACGGTGCCTCCCATGCTGGGGATGGACGGGTTCGGGGAGGGGGCGGTGATGGTGACAATAGGGGGCGGGGGCGCGGGGGGCGGGGCGCTGCCACCTCCAACAGTACCCGGGGGCGGGGCGACCGCGCTGCGCAGACTACTGGTGGACGGGGGCGTGGCTAGCGTGCTGGAGGAGGTGGACGGGTGGCAGTGGGAGGAGTTTGGGGTGATTGACAGTGGGGAGGTGGGGGCGGGGAGAGGTGGGGGCGGGGAGGAGGAGGACTGGGCGGTCGTGGAGGCGGAGGAGGCATTGGGTGAGTGGGGGTGGCAGACTAAGGGGTGAGTGCCCCCCGAGGCGCACCATCCCCCACTGCAGCCAGCCACAGGGGTGGGTAGTGGGGCCAGTTTAATGGTCAGCCTGGACAGGCAGGACTTGAGGGCCTTACAGAAGGGCAGCAGGAGCAGGGGGGTCGGGGCAGCGGTCGGGGGCAGTAGGCGGTGACACGGGGTGGGGGCGTGGAGCAGGGGCGCGATGTGGTGGCACGGCTGACGAGGTGACGGCTTGACGGCAGACACGGTGTCGGTCTGCTGACCAATACTAACACCCAGCACCTTCTCTCTTCTCTCTCCTTGACCACTTGGGTAGTAGTGGTCACTACTCAACCCTTGACCACTCCGGCAGTGGTCAGTCAGCAGGTATGAGGGGTCAACACCAGGGTCGCCCAGCTCCGCGAAGGGCGGGCTCACAGTCGTGTGGTGGTGGTGAAAGTAACACCACTTTGGGTGGTGGTAGGGGGCCTTTTGTATTTCCAGCTCGCTTGTCTTGAAGCAGGCCCCAAGTTGTCGGTATCTCTGCGGCTCAATGATTAGAAGGGATGACCTCCAGGTCTTGACCTTGAAATGACCTTGTGGTCTTGACCTTGAAATGACCTTGTGGCCTTGACCTTGAAATAACTTTGTGGTCTTGACCTTGAAATGACCTTTGTCTTGACCGTTAACTGATCCTTAGGTCCTAATTCTCTAATGAAAATGCTAGTCCTCTGATCTTCTCTGAGATGACCTTGTCGATTTCTGTTGTGAAGACCTTGGAGTCTTCACTTTTAGATGACCTTGTACAGTTATATACACCTGGGCATTCTTGTCCCCAACAGGCAACTTCTTACGTTTGATATTCAGTGAACAGGCACTTAATGCCACAAAGCTTTTAGTTTGTTTCTTGCAATTGAACATCAACTGGAAAGCTTCAATTCCACGCTACGCATGATACGGCAAGTATTACTACAACGGTAGAACTGTATGTAATACTCTGATACAGTATATACGATATTCCTTACATAGGAACAAATCCTTCCATAGGAGCAGCAATCAGTAATTCCTACTTAAAGCTTCTGAAGAGCATGCGAGTCCTGTACACATCCTTTTAGTTTTCTTCCACACTGGTGCGACAGCCTACAGTATCTACATCGGAGGTCAGGTTAATTTTGCATCTATCTCAGCGTATCACAGCAAAAAGGCAAACAGTCCACTAAAACGTGGATAACAGAGTGGCAAAAGAACCGAAATGGCGGTCCAAATATAAAACAACGCTTCAAACTGGGAAGGGTCCCCCTTTCTGTTCCTCTGATATGTAAAAGGGAAGAAGAGGCTGGGTTCTGTTGAGTTTATGTTGAGGGGTGTGTCATATTCTACGTCAAACAGATGAAGAAGGTAAGTGTAAACCTAGAAAAATGGCGGCTAATAATCCTAGAAATAGCCCTAGAATTAAGTTTTCCTGGACGAAATCTTAACCTGAATTACAAGGTAACAATCCAGCTGCGATCCAAGTTCTGAACTACTCCAGTTTTTACAAGTTGTGAAGAGTAATTCCTGCACTGTGTCCACGAAAGGTTGACAAAACTTTATCTCTCATCAGAAACCCATCAGATGACCTCTATATCACAAATCTTCATCTCTCAATGAACATACTTATATCCTGACAAAGTCACAATCCTGATTGACTTAATTTCTTTCTACCAGAGGACAGAATTGAATTTAGGTGGACGAAGAAGTATGTAATCAGTATATAATAAGTATTAAGAAGTATTCAAGGAGTATAGTAAATAGGCATAGGAAGTAAACAATTTCTTCAAGTAAACATTGCCTTATTGGCTTGTGGTTCTCTATTCTTCAGCAGTTCATAAGCTACCCCTGACCTCATTCGCAGCGAAGCCAAACCGAACTCGCTCGACTTACGCCAAAGCTGATTATGACTACAATTGCCTCTATATATTATTCAGACTTTGTAGTGTTATTCTTAGAGTAGCTTTATTGGTTGTAAGGGCGGTTGCTTTGCTGCTTACGCTAATACGTTCTTTATAGTATGTATTTGATGAGGAAAGGAGGGAATAAAGGCTATATAATAGATTCATGAGAAAGGCAAAGGAATTGTATACGTAATTGAATAATGGTTTAGAAATAGAATAAGAAAAGATTGGACGATAAAGAGAGCCCAGTAATCAGGTAAATGTATTACAGTAAACTCCTTATATTCAGGATAATCCTATGCAAAATAGGTCAAAAAGTAAGCTAAATACTAAAGTTAGTGATGATAGTCAGAGCCAAAGTACCTAAGTAATACTTCAAACGTGTATATTCTAAACAAGTCAAAGAATGAAGGCAAAGTGCTAATATTCTATTAAGTTCCGAAGTTCCTATAATAAGGAATTGAGCCTGAGAATAAGGCAATGGTTATATACTAAAGTTCCTATGTTTCTTATAGTATAGCAGATAGTTTCTAATGTACTTTCATATAAATTGATTGTAATGATGAGAAAATTTGGGAATAGAAAACGAAATCTTAGCGATCTATACTGGCCAAGTATAATGAGGCTCAATCAATACTTGCATACCTATGTTACTATTCTAAATATAGAATATGATATAGAGTAATGATATGCGTTGTATAGCGAAAGTTATTTGATATATTTGAGGAAGGCAAGACGTATAATGTCGGCATCTGTGCCCGATTATGTTACAGTATGCTGGGCATCTGCAGCAAATTGTGTGATGGTACGCTGAGCATTTGCAGCCAGTCTGTGTGAAACTATGCTGGTTATATTTCCAATAGATGCAATAGTATATCTGAATGGTAAGTTAGTTATGCCGATGTAGTATCAACGGCTAACAGGTCGATGTCATATTATATATTTCACTTTATAGGACAGTTCCATTCTATATGGTGCACTTATTTATGTGCAATACATACTATATCACTTCCTTATTAATCTTTTGCTATTAGTGGTGATCCATATACCAAGTGTTACTCCCGTCACGTATCTTTCATGTATCTATCATTTGAGCGTATAATGATACTGTACTTAGTGCTCATTCCATTCTGTCCTGTTTTCACTTTCTCCTTTTTTAATTCCTGTATACTCCTGTATATATGTTGCAATTATTTTTTTATTGATGCTCTTAATCATGTGTACAGTGCCTCTACAAATTCTGTGTCACTGCCTATTAATCCTAGATGTTATAAAAGCTGTCAATCCTGTAATATCAACGCTAGTATCCCTGTATACCATCGACGCTGTCAATTCAGTATACCAATCCACGCGTTCTATCCTGAATGTCATCAAACTATCAATTCCGAACAATATCAACACTTTCGATCCAGTTTATAATCAACGCTGTCAATCCAATGTATCATCAATGCTGTCAATCATATATATCCATCAACGCTAACAATAGTGAAAGGTGTCAATAGATTAGCCCATCGATTCTTCCAATCTGAATTCCTTCCTTTAACCGCTTCTCACTGTTTTCTTTCCGTACACAAATCCCCTGGACCTATGAGGACAACGCCCTCAGAACATCCCTGGGTAGGGGTCTGTACTGCTGCAGGTGTGGCCACGGATTACCCGATTATCCCCTGGAGATAATCCACTGCGCCTCCTGCACCTGCTCCTCCAGTTCTATACCACCAAATCAGTACAGGTTCTCCAGGGCGCTTCAAACGGCCTAGGCCTGTACACTTATTTCCTTTTCTATTTTCTTTCTAAGTTTTGGTTTCCCTTTATTTCAATTTTTGTTGTTGTTATGGTTCCTTTTATAGTTTCCACTTATTCTGGTAAAACAACTGTGTGTCTATGTACCGCCGAGGACACTTAACAATCTCTATACCATTTAATCTCAATCATGTGCACTGATTATAAATGGCTTGAATTCGGTAGCCGACCAAAGCCCAGCCAGCCTTGTTTCTTACATTCTGCTCTTTTTAAACAGCGCGGGGATAATTCCAACCAGTCTCACTCTTTTTGTCAAACAGCGTAAACTTTCTCTTTTTCTGAACTTGGCAGATACATGTATTTTATAAAATTAGCAGTGACTGCCCTTAAAGGTCCTTTCCACCTTGTTTCTCAAATCTTCTACAAATCCGCACACTGCTTAACCATCCAGTAACTCCTAACACATACGTTCACAGGTTGGTCCATACGTTTTATACCATCCAGTCCTTCTCCAGTACATCTCAGTCCTCCAGGTGGCCTTACCATCCCCTAGGTACAATCCATCGCCTTTTAAGGTACCCAGACGGTTAACGCTCACTCCTCCAGCGTCCCATTCCTCCACGGCTGGTCATCTATGTCACTCTACCCCCTCCTGTAGGATGTGGCTGGGTGGGGGAGTAAACTGAGGGTGGGGATGGGCGTGGAGAAACTAGTGTACAGTAGTGGTCAGTGACTGACTGGTCAGTGAGCAGTCAGTCTCCTAAACAGAGTTCTCGCATTGTTCGGTCAGTCCGTCCTTTCCAGTGCTGCCAACCTTTAATATAGCCTATTGGTGGGTGGGAGGCACTATTGGTCAGTGGTGGTCACTCAGTGGTCAGTTTGATACCAGAGTCCTTCAGTACTGTGGGGCAGTAATACAGGTAGGTATGAGGTGCTCACGGTGAGTAGTGGTCACTAAAGCACAACTGAATCTAGTCCCAGTGCCCTCCACTTTCTCAGATAGTCCTTTGCAGCATTGATATACATTGTGGATGGTTTGGCTGGTAGGAGGGAGAGTGTAGCGAATGTTCTGGTCAGTTATTGGTCAGTTTGTGATTAGTCAGTTGTCAGAAGTGGTCAGTAGTCAGTGGTCAGCTAGGCTTGGTAGGTGGTGGTCGGTCAACGGGATTGTTGCTATGGTATCATTTGCTTGGAAGGACTGTCACCTTGAATGGACAACTGCAAGGTAAGGTTGAAGCACTAGCAACTGTCAACGTGGTTCCACTCGTTGTCCAGGTAGTTCTGACGTTTCTCAAGGTAGTTATGGCAGTTTCCAACGCTAGTAGTGGTGGCGGTCAACCAAGTAGTGGTGTCGGTAATGGTGTTTATTCCGGTACCCTGGGTAGGCGTCCTTGGTGCCACTTCCCACCATTAACGCCTGGAGGAGCGACAACAACAAGGCCGGTGATATTATGGGCGTCAGTACTGGTGACTCCTCCAGGGTGGCTGCTGGAGGGGGGGGGGGTAGTACTGTTGGTACAACTAGGTGGCGCTGACAGTGATCCCCTCCAGTGTACCATCCCACCCCTGGAGGGTCAGGTGGTCAGTGCAAGTGTCCGTCACGGTTGACCAATCAGCCTAGGGAGCAGTGAGGGGCCTCTGACTCCAGGTTACTCCATGGTAAAGTCTGACCTTACAAGTCCTTGACAGTCACTTTTGTACACTGCTCAATCTAATGGAGAGTATTGTTGTTACGGACAATTCCAGTTTATTGAACAATATTCAATACTTTGGCAATAGTGACTGCCTGCCACACTTTGACAGCTCTCTGCTACTTTCCTCCAGTGTAGACTACTTCAGTGCTGAGTACCCCGACCCCCTGCCGCCCTCCAGTGCTGACGGGTGGTGCAGACGCTATTTGCTATTGCTAGTAGTAGTAGTAGTACAAGGTGTTGCTGACAGCACCGCTACGCTATAGACACCCCTCCTAACAGGTCTCGGAGGGGTCAGAATCCGACACACACAAGTTGGAGTTGTTTGGTATGCTTCAATTCCTCCAGGGTCAACTAGGTAACCTGTCCGGCTCCTCCAGTGCTGATGAACGCTATGGCGGCTGCTTTCAGTGTTAAGAGTGCTACGTGTTCTGTGACAGTTCCCTTGAACAACACCAGAACGGCCCGTGAGACTTATGAAGTATTAGATGGCAGTCACACCTCAGTAAAAATGTGAGCTTACATCACTGTAGGATTCTGCACGAGTCAATGTTTCTCCAGGGCAGAAAGGTAACACCCAAGGTTGACGGCAACTGCAGAGGCTGTGAACTTTTCTGTGTGTGACAGCCCCAGTTCCAACCCGGGACAATCACAAAAGGCCTTGGATATAAGGTCACTGTCCGTCACACCTCAGTAAACCTAGGGCTGATATTACTGTAGCTCTTGGTGTTTCTCCAGGGCAGGACAGTATTTGCTCCTGGTATGCTCCAGTACTGTTAGAGCAGGCCTCCAGTGCCAGCAGACCTTCTGGAGACGTCCATGGCCGGCCGCCACTTCTCCCACGACTACTGCTGCCGCCCCGGTGCGCGCTCCTCTACCCCGCTGCCACCGCTGCCCCTCTCCTCCATACCACCCTCCTCCAGGGTCCCTCTGTAGTCAGCAGCAGGACCAGGAGAGGCGGACCTCCCATGCTGGTTGAGGCTCCAGTACCGCCAACCCGATTATCATTACCGAAGAGCAGCTGGCAATGGGGATCGGTATCGCTCCGGCCGGACTTTTCGCTGCGGGTATGTTTTTGAATTGCTCCTGATTTGCTCTTCATATGAGACTATATTCAAAGGAGATCATGGAGAGTGGTGGACCTGGTACAGCCAGCATGATGGGGGGCAGACAGCCCGTCTCGTCTCGGTGCCAATCGCTATTAGAGGTCTGGCCGACTTCTCGTAAGCTGCTTGTGGTAAATTTCTGAGCTGCTCCTAACCTGCTCCTCAACTGCTCACACCCTACACCACCCTACACCTACTGGAGCAGCAATACTACCAATATCATTTATTACTTCAGGTTTGTGGGAAACACTACCATCTTCTCAAAGACAGTTTCTGAGCTGCTCTTGAATTGCTCATAAGCTGCTCACAGGCCACAGCCACCTTCACCCTGTACCCTTCACCCTCTCCTCCAGACTCTGGGTGACACCGGTGTCTCCATGGTGACCGAGCAGCTCACTGTCACCTGCCTTTCCTTATGCCAATTAGGGCACGGTTCGCCTGAGCTGCTCACCCAAACCTGACAGTTGCTCGGTGGGTGAGCCAACCGCAGTCAGAAATCATTGAGGAGTTTCTTTGAAGATAAAAAGGTCTATGTCAGTGGTTATCATTACTAATAATGGACTGTCCGGCTTCTCTTTAGGTTACGGTAAAGACAAGTATGGTGTTGGGTAGAGCAATGCTCAGTAGTTCCATCAGACTACCTTTTACAGGCATAAGCTGTGTTGTTGGTACCTAAGAAACGGAGGGTGATGCTCATTGTAAAGATTTAAGGTTTATGTCAGGATAAATCTTGATTTTAAATATGTTCTTTGGTTAGTTACTTCCCGAAAATTGCAATAGTAGGAACCTCAAGTAATTTAGGCTTTTCACAGTTTTATCGGCTTATTTTAATCATTCTACAAGATTGAATAAATTCAATGCATCGAATGCTACATCAAAAGATATTAATGGTTGGACTGTTGGCATGTAGCAGATTTCAATGAATATGTATCTACGTTTTGTAGCCATATAACAACTATCTTCTGTGTCATTCATCTAAAGTTCAAAGATCTATAACTGTTTCATATATTCTAGGGAACTAATAAAATATTTTTTGCAATTTAAGCAGTAAAACTAGTAGAAATCCTCGCGCACAGTCTGGGTTAAGGCAGACCTCTTACACGGAGAATTACCCCCTACCTTGGCCTAACTCCGGGACATGGTGAGATCCTATACCCAGTCCGTCTCACCCCATCTTACTGCCCCCTCACACCTCCCGCCTGCCCCGCCTACATCAATACCCCTCCAGGCCCCTCCAGTATGGATCAGGAGCTAGGAGGTGTTACTCCAAACGTATTTCTACATCACCATATTTTTGTCCTTCTTTAAGGGACAAATTTTGAGTAGACACAGGGGCTTTTCCTGGAAAATTGACGTGTTTTCCTCCAAATGTTAATAGACTACACTCGGCCCGAAACTATATCAAGGACAATATTTTCCAAAAGTAACCAACCGTTCCTATCAAAATTTTGGAATAGTGACTGATCTTTTATTAACTTGACATGAAAAACCTCAAAAAAGAGTGAGTAAAAAGAATTTCGTGTGCACATGGGCAAATGAAGGGAAGATTGCAATTAGTTTTTATGGCAAAAGAATTAAACATATTTCTGATAAGCTACCTTCTGAATACAAAAGCATTAATATTCCAAATACATATTATGGGAGGGACCTCACATCTGTCCTTAAGCCTACCAATGAATATTAAACCTGTCTGACCAAAGGATACAATTTTAACCCCATTCTCCCTGGAGGAATTTCCTTTTTCCTTCCACCTTTATTCACTGGTATTGATCGGAAGGTTTTCGGTAACACTTCGCTTTCAGCTCGCTTGGACATTCTATGGACATGAACTACGCCTAATTTTCTACTACAGCAGACAAGCTCGCATGTCACATCTACTAGACACAAGAGCTCCATTATAATCCTGCTTAGGGGTGTTCGCTGGAAGTTATGGGGAGGGAAGGAGTACATTTTTGGGTGCTGGTGCCTTTAGGCTTCCATTATTTATGTTTGACCTGTATTTTTACTGGAAATGTAAGATTATTGTATAGTGTCATGATAATCTTCCAAATCATGAAGAAAAGATACAATACAGTTATAATATTTTGTCCTCTAAAGCTGCTTCTGTATAAAGGTTTTATCCAGTTTTGATGGTGACAGTGTATTGGAAGTTCTCCTTTGCAGAAATATTCTGTAGACTGACCTTTTCATTGTGTTGTGAATTCCAAGCCCAAGCCAACAGTCTGAGCTTTAAGGCCATGGCACACTAACAACTGTTAACAATAGGGTGTGATGGAACATCAGATATGTCTGATGAAATACTCTCCCACTGTTTTTGATTATGTTTGTTATCATAATCATGTTATCACATCAGAAAACAAATACTTAGGCTAGAATTGTTTCAAAAGAAAAATGTACACACCTCCAAATTATGTAAATAAAGCAATTGCTGCAAACATATGAATTCAACACACTCAGTGGTGATATATTCCAATGCCCCACCCCAAGTCAATCGCGAGTAACCGCAACCATTTCATCGATATCAAGCCAAGGGCTTTATTTGTCAACTGGAATAAATGTAAGGCACGTTCAGCACAGGGGGCAATGACCTTTGATAAGTCTGAGCAGGGTAAACAAGCTGGATACCTCCAGAGTGGATTCAGGGCAGGCACAGGAGTAGGCCAGCCCCACTACTGGCTGGGCCAAGTGGGGATTCAGTGGATACTGTAGACCTCCAGTAGGAGGGGTTGGCTCCTGAAGGGCTTCTCAGATGGCCCGGCCAGTACTAGAGCTGAATGTAGGAGCTTAACCTTGGGAATTCAGAGTGAGTCGATATTGTACTTCGTAAGGCCATCATGACTGATTTCGAGATGCGGTTGGTAGCAATTGTCGGTTATGTCAGCTGGTGAACTTTAACCTCTGGGATATATTTATTTCAGAAAAAAATTTAGAACTGTGTATATTATTTCTTTTTAAAATAGTGTATTTTCTTGGAAACTCAATTTACCCTATGACCTATTTCAGTGTAAAACCTGCTAATATATTTTACGTATTATTTTCTCTGTTAAGTAGTGACTCAAATTCTGATTATATGGTTCTTCTGAGATTCACATTAAACAGTCTTCCAACTCATGACAACATTCGTTCTTCTCAAACAAGCTTTAATGCAATCCAATTTGACATCAGTACGATGCCCTATTATGCAAATCTTTGCATCTTTGGTTGTGATTTAAGTCACCCACCAAAGGCTGTCACGACTAATATTCGTTAAGTAGAACCTGACTAAAATTAAGTGAATCCTCTCTCATAATCTCCTTATACATAATTTAATCAGGCTAGGCCTAAAGGTCAAAAGAAATGCGTGTTGGTCGGACCTTTGCCTTATACAGATAGGGCACTAAGGGGTTTACCTTTTGTCCCTTGGGGGGTCATTCTGGATTGAACCTACGTGGGTTTAATGTCTCTGGCTAGTGAGCCAACTTCAAACAATATTGTTATAAGTAATAAATTGTGTGCAGTTATATCTCATTGGTTTATTCATACAAGCAGCGTGGTAAGTGATCACATAGCCATAAATTTGTTTCTAAATGTACACTTGATTTTTAAAAAAAACTACACAATTACTTTCACTACATATGTATCCTTTCATTATTTCGAACAAGAAAGAAGATGCTAGTTAGGCAAATAGATTTACAGCCATTTTGAGTACACAAATAACATATTGTGCAGCATGTGGTGGTGGTGAATGCATGATAATCTATGATACACCATCACTATGCACGAGGGTAATTTTATGGCTGTTTCAATGCAACAATTGTCAAAGCTGGGAATTTATCATTTCAAACCTTAACCCTGATAATTAAAACTGGTTGTGGTACATTTAATCCACAATTTATTTTAACTAGCCTGAGTGAGTGCTCTCAGACATCACATAGGTGAAAACTGCTTATTGTCTGGGTTATTTTAGGAGCCTGCCTGGAATTAGCAGAAATGATTGTAAGTGATTTTACAAGTTATCAATCATGCTTATTGGTGCTGGCTCTAACAGCCTCAGCAACCCTTCCAGAAAATCAATACACTTGTAGCTGATAATTAGAGAACTAAAATCTAACTTCCCTTTATGCAGATCTTTTTTTACAGCCAATATATCTTGACAGCGCACGCTCCGAACTCTCCAATCCTTCAAAGGACGCGAACAGTCGAGAGTATTCTCACACAGTCTGCGCAATAAATTCCATCTTCATGAGATTTATTGATATTAATTTTTCTGCAGCTCTTGCCCCATTTGGCACTCAAGGACCTTGCAGTATGGCAGGTTATAAATTCTGCACTTGTTGCCTTGAGTGCTTGTGACTGAATTGGTCAGCCAATTGGGTCAATGTTCTGCAATTGCACAATCATCTTGGTCTCACAACAGCATTACTACTATTGCTCCTCATCTGTGGCCATGTGAAGAAAAGAGGGAATACCATTTCTCACACATAGTCAGGATTCGTCCTTATGGCATGCAGGTAAGTATATAGTCTGTTTTTTATACCAATCATTTGAATTCCTCTAGCAATAGGCTAGAATTGACGTAAAATGGAATACATTTTGGGAATGTCCCAGACAGGCCATGGTGACCATATTTTTGTAACATAATGTGTTTTAATATTGTCCATTAATGAAAAGGCACTGGGTTCGGTTTTGATTCCCTACCCAGTTTTTGGACAGGGGTCATTGGTTGTATAAACTAAGCATGCATACCTGTGCCTTTTTATAGGAAATGATAAAAGCAGGTGGTAACTCAAGGTTACTGGTAAATCTATATATGATGAAAAAAGGAATTTGCAATACATGTATATTTCTGATAGTGAGCAGATGTTTCTTACAGATCGGATACTGTTAAGGTGAATTTCCACCAACCAACACACCTTTTTGGCTTTACCTGCGAGGCTTTTATTTCCATTAAGATCCATCAAATTATAGCAGAGCAACCATCTTATCATTAAAACATTAACTAGATAAATGGGCTCTATAGCAGCAGTGATTTATGATCTTATTAGGAACCCCTTTTTCAAATTTTGAGCTAAAGATAACGTGATGCTAGCCAGAAAGAGGCATGTGAAATTTCCATTTCGATGCCCAAAGCTTTCTGTTTGCTATGCTAGCTTGCTATGCTGGTTAACTGAAATAAGGGACTCATACAAAAATTTTATATTTATCAAAATATACCACACAACTTTGTCCCAGCTGCAGTCAGAGCTTTTATCCATATTGTATTCTGGCTTATCCCTGGATCATGTAGGTCTCACTATGTGAGATCAGTAGCTCATGTTAAATAGCCCTGGCAGCAGGGTTAAAGCCCTTACATCCGTGAAATGGGTCTGCTGAAAACCTCTCCAACATGATACTAAGCACATTCAATCATTCTTCCAACTAGGTGGAAACAGGCAAATTTGGCCCTAATATTTCTCAGATGATACATGCAAAATGTAATTTACTTTTATAATGGGTGTGATTGATTAGTGTCAAGACAAAATTCTTAAATCAACCTTAGTAAATCTTTCTAGACCCCCAAATCAGCTTTCCTGGTTGTAATTGACCTTTAAGCCTGAGCTTCATTAGAGTAAAAGCCCTCTGAAGGGCAGCTTATTCTAGCTGCCATCAAGGCCTGTATCATTACTGTACCACAGCTTTGGCCCCGGTCATGTAGGCTTTGGCAGGGCGGGGCGCGATGAGTGGCCGATGTTAAATAGCTTCTCGGTGGCCCTGACGCCAAGGTGGTTCGCCTTTGGAAGCACGGGCGATAGCTGAGCTGATGAGTAATTGGTCTGCTGCCTTTGGTCGGTCTGCAGACCCCCTGATTGGTATGCGCTGCTAAATGTCAACCGAGAAAATTGTCTATGAATGACTCTTTTCTATTTCTTTCTGATAATCTTGATGGTTAATGAGAACATACTTGCTCTGCTGCACTTGAATTCAATATTTGCAATGTCACATTTTATTTAGATTCAAGATAGATGAACTGTATGCACCAGTGTCAAATTTTAAGTTAAAATGATATTATACAGGTTTTCAAACAAAATTAAAAGCCTCATGCAATGCATAAAGTAAGGACATATGACCATGGATGCCATGGTAACAAACTATGTCTATCATAGGCAACATGTAGGTTCAGTAAATAAGGAAAGGGATTGGCTGGCAACATCCATGAACAGCTAACAATTTTTATCATTTTTCATCCAAGTTTTGTACAACAACACTTGGCACCCCTTCAGCCCCTCCCTGCCCCTCTTGTCTACCTGATAGATTAGCCCTTGGCCTCCACCCATGTGTGAAGCAGGGCTGTATCCCTGACATATGGGCCCCATGTCCCAGTAATATGGGCAATTAGAGGGTACATGGGCAGAGGGGACTGAGGGCAGGGGGTGGTATAATGTGGGGAGGAGGGGGGTTAAATGTATAGATGGAAACTGCTTTGTTGGGGGATTTTAGCTTAATGGTTTTCTGGTGTCAGTGTTCCAAATGGTAAAGTGAGGTTGTCAGCACTAAGTTGGGCTTGCCCTGACAGCATGACTGATTGCAGTGTAGGAAATTTGCTTGTAATTATGAAGAAAGATTTCCTCACCTTTTTTTGGATCCAGATCCATATGATAATAGTACTAACTGATACATATTCCAAAGTAAAATATATTTTTTGCAAGAGACACTTATGACGGTGTAATACTTGTAAATTTCATTACAGAAAAGATTACTCTACTGTTGCCTAATACCTTTTATATAGTCATGTCTTTGAAGAATAACATGGTATACCAGAAAGGCTTTTCTATAAGGTTATAAATCATTCAAAACACTACATATGGCACCAGACATCCATCACCTATAATTAAGACTGTCTGAACAAAGCGAGTCCAATGATAGGTTTGTGGCATGCTAAAGCAAAGTTTGCTACTCTCAGAACCACGTCCATTAACAGCTTATAGATGGTTTTACATCAATCTTGTTAACTTCCAAGTAACATGGCTCATTCAGAAACTCTACTTATTTCAAATGGCAGTACTGCACATATAAGCTGATTCAGTTAGAGAAAAATTCCAGCATTTTAAGGGATTAATGCTTTCTCAATTATGGTAAGATCCCTGCAGAAATTTTGTTAATTATCCTAAACCGATTCTCTCACAAATCCCACCACACTCCTAATTTATATGGAGGACCCTAATGAGATATGATCTACATTTCGAAAATGTGATCTGATAAGTCAGTTACAACTTTGTCTTCAAACTGTCATGACAAGGCGGACTATAGAAAAACTCTATTGTGCATACAAACCACAACACTCAACTGTTGGGCACTCAACTCCCCCAACACAGTGAAAAAACAGCTCCTGTCACACCAAATTCATTGTTCAGGGGCACTCAGACTCACTGACATCCCATGAAGTACTATCTAACACTATAACCTCCCTGACAACCCTACTTCTCTTACGGTGTGGATAATGCACTGGATGGCCTATCGGCACGGAAAGTGAGGCAGTTTTATACTAGCTGATTTTTATATGCCACTTTATGCAATACATATATGGCTTATTCAATCAGAAAAGGTATCAAAATCCCTTTTGAGTATTTTCTAAAGAACATGCCATTTTTCCCAAGTAGAATGAAAATGGTTGTTTTCCATTACTGCCAATAAAAGAAAATGGGCACTACCAGTATAAAAAAGATGGGCTTGTGGGGCATAGGCTATACATGAATATATCATGCTTCTAAAAGCACATGGCCACGATACAGAGGTGCAGCTAAATGTTCGGTTGTTGCCGCCCAATTTGTCAGCGTCTATCTCTTTGGGGACCGGTTAGGAGTATGAATATTTCAGGATCTTATCACTACCTGTTTGTCCACTCGTCTGACATGATGTCATGTGCGATTAGGGACCTACTATGGTCTCCCATACGTGAAGGCAGTGGTACTGGCAATTATTAGTTTTGATGTGTGGGTCTTTGCTTTCTTCTCTTTGTGAATGGAGTATTTACTGGAAACCACTATCAATGGTAATGAAAAGAAGGTTAAATGGAAAGCATGCCATTTTTTACAGAGTACGTCTTTAGTAAATACAAAACTAAAACTAAAACGATGGCCAGATGCTTATAACAGGAGATTAAGTGATGAAGGCATTCTATTCTTTTTTCATTATCTGACAAATATCTAGATAGTGATGTTGCTTCTTTTTTTTTTAAATCTCATCAATACATCTTTGTCTTAATTTGTTCACCTAGTTTGAACAAATCACTCATAATTGAAAACATCATAAGAATACAGAATCCTTTAACACCAAAAGCCTCTAAAGGTAAATCAGCTTGCACCATTGTGCAATCCCTTTATACCTTGGGATGTGAGAACAGGCTGTACATCTATTGATCTGCGTATAGTATTTGACACCTACTCTCTGGTTCCTCTATTCAAACCATTTCCTTTTCCTTCCTTTTAATTTTTTGAAGGTGTATAGCCCGGGCAGGAACCGGATACCAGATACAGGGCGAGCAGGTGGGTAAACAAAGCGTGCAGTCACCAGAAGCGGTGAGCCGCTCCAGTCGCCCGGCGCCCACATGCTTGTACCACCTGTTCGGACCGAGCAACTCAATACATGGGAAATACAGAAACTGATGATGATTGATTGGTTCTGAGGTTTCAGCTGTTTTCATGGCACACTAATGTGAACTCTTTCTGTCTTTGGTGAATGAATCTGTTTTATCATGAACATTAAAAGCAAAGCTGGCTTAGGACTTTCTGATACTGTTCATGCCAAATCTGATGTCTTATAAGATGTCATTGTGGATGAAATTATTTGGTTTGCAAAAGGGGACCACGCAACTGAAAGCTTTTTTGTAGGATCATTAGACCAAACTACCATTTAGTAAAGTTTACATGAGATTTACTTCATAACTATATGTTATTCACTAGTTCTTATATATCTGATTAGATATTATATCTTATAATGAATACAGGTCACATCCCCCTTTCATATCAACTCAAAGCCTTAAGTTATGTGACCAACAGTGGTGACTTCTAGTGATTGGGTGGACTACAGCAGATTGCACTCGTCAATATGTATGGCTCTTAGATGTTCTAAAACCAACCATTCTTGAAAAATCCTCACCACATCTGACTTTGGTGGAGAACAAGGTGTAACTATAGTATGTCTTAGGGCAGAAACTAAAGTTAGCATTCCATGATTCCAGATGCTTCTCTTAATGAATATTGCATAGCATCATTTTCTATAAAACTATAAACTTTCAAAGCAGTTCCTTTATCTTTCATCTCTATACCGATGACGGGTAACCCAATCCTCCCCCGCAGTCATGTGACCCCACGGGGTGACCCCTGGTGGCGGGGTGGGCGGTTGGCAGCTCCGGCCCGGTCAATACGTGTGGCTCTCAGATGTTGGCTCCTACCCAGTCTCATCACTGTACAGCTACAGGGGCCAAATTGCAATCGATAGGTTAATCCCCAGCCTTGGTTATACGTACCCCCTTGCAACCCCCTCCTCTGTCTGCGCGAAACGTAAACTACTACAACACGCACTGAGTCATTTCCACAGAACATCAGGAGGTTGATTCAAAACATCTGTAAACTTGATTTTAAAAGAAGCAATAGATCTATTATATGCTTTACAGAGAAAAAATATTTGTTGTCTAAATACAACTAGATCAAAAGCGCCATTGATTTAATGGATCAAGTTAAGTGCTGTAGGCACTTAGGGGCCGGTGTATCCCAAGATCTAATGGAGAGGGCTTAGGCCTAGATATTGAGATATTAATGATTTAGATATTTTGATGGTAGGTCTGAAAAAATGACACTATAGTGACAATTTCACAAATAATTTAATCTTTGAATCATTTAAATCTTAAATCTGCGTTCGACACTGACACTGACAGCACCAGAGAACTTATTGACAGTGTGACGCCTATGTTTTAACATTGAATGGGAATGATTCAGACACTGACAGTGACTTAGGCCTAGACATATTAGAACTGAGATTTAATATTTTGATGGTAGGTCTGAAAGAATGACACTATATTGACAATTCAACAAATAATTTAATCTTTTGATCAGAAATAATTGCTGTCAGAGCCGCCATAATACATTGACAGTGTCGGAGGTCGGGCTTAGGTTTTCATACCATCTGCAAAATATTATTGCAAGCGTTTCCAGGACTAAAATATCAATCTATATTATAATATATAGGACCCTGAGATATATGGGAACATAGATATCATTATCACTTTAATTTTGGTAGGGGTAATAAGGCCTAAAATAATTATTTTTCACATTGTCAGTGTCCGACCAATGCGCTTTAGGCCTCCAGCCGAGTTTAGGCCTAGATTTCAACGGTATAATTTCAAATGCTGGAAAAAAGATATAAACTAACCTTCCTGGAGTCCTCAATGCGTTTCAATGCGTATATCCTCCACAATTAATGCGTTTAATGTCATCCTGGCTTCGATGCAGGCGTGATGGGGAGAGAACCCGGCGAAGGGTTGACGGCGCCATGTTGACAGTGACAGTGCCTCCACGTGTCCGATCGGATCGATCCAATGTGTTCCCTTCGATATGAACGCATGTTTCAGGCCACTTCATGTGTTAGTATGCGTCCACAGGTCCACATAGATTCCATTGATATATATTGAAAGCATCAGATAATGCTATAATCCAGGCTGGAGAGAGGAGCCTTCCCCCGGAACGTCCCACCGCCAGCACGCTCTCTCCTCTCAGGCGGTGTGACAGTGACAGTGCCTCCACGTGTCCGATTGATCCAATGTTTTGCCTTCGATACGAACGCATAGTTCCCGCATGAGTTTTCAATGCGTTGTATGCGTTTAAGGGTGTCCAGTCATCCAAAATATATATATTGAAAGCATCAGATACCGCCGTAATCCAGGCTAGAAAGAGAGAGCCTTCCCCGCCCAGGTCCGCTCGGGACGACTGCGCCCGGCGGTCTGACAGTGTGAGGCGGCCGGGCGGAGGCCGAAGGATTACCAAAAAAAAATAGCGCGATGCATTTACGCGTTTAGACGCGTTATTTCGCAATCTTTGGTTTTCTAGACTTTGACATGATCATCTATGTATCCAAATGTACCTCTGTATATATATTTGACCTGTAAGAACGACTGATTTCATGGTGAAATAGGCATGCAAATTTGTTGAATATTCATAGATTGACCCAGATACCTTCCTCCCCGATCGAAAGTGGGACACGAAGAATGCCGAAGATACCCGACTACCGCCGATCTAACCTGATTTTATTTCGCGCTAATGTATCTAATTTGACCAATTTGGGACGGATTTCTCTATTCCTGCTTGTTCTATAGATGACAATTGATATTAATATCAGCCCAAATAAGCCCAAATGCTTGGATTTAAGCCCAAAATCGATAGGCAAAATGTCGTGCAGCGCTCCGGGGGGTCCTTTCAACAAAGTGACCACAAGTGCTCTTCACGAAAGTCTATGTCTTAGAGGGCGGCGAGCGCGCCAGATTCAAAAGACCAGAACCGACTCGAACGTCTAACTGGCTCACCGGCCCTCAACAAGAAATTACCCCCAAAAAATATCTTACAATTATTTTGTGTTTTTATCAAAAAAAGGGTCTATTACCACTGACTTATTTTGGAGTGCACATTAACACAGTGTTAAAATCCTCCCTGGTTTTGATTTTACATTACCTGCCATATTCAATTAACTTTATTTGCATTCATGAAACAATCTAGAAGAGGATCGTTAAACATAAGCAACAATTACAAATACTTAGTGACAATTACAAACATTCAATTGCAAGCTCCCAAAAGGATCCGGTATTGCAAAGTCTGTGGTATGGCTTTACTCTAAGGTCTTGACTCAAATTTAATTAGTAATTTATTTAGAACTTAAATATAGGAAAAGGTACCGACCTCACTTAACTTTCCTGGAATTCCACAGACAATTCCCTTATGTTCGTTTCTCAAGATATATGTGAAACTGAATTATTCATAGGATATTAACTAGAACAGGCCTGTCGACGCACTAGAAACTGTTTCCCTAGATAGCAGTTTCAAAGCACTCTACTCCTCAAATCATCAACTAAACATATGGAACAAAGATGAGTTTCCCTATCACAGGAAAGTTCATGGGGCATAAAGGATTCCATGAATATCAAATCTCTCTCCTCTCAGGGTATTTTTATGTGCCTCTTTAAACTTGATACTCCAATATGGAAAGCTACACTTTAGGTAGAAACCTTTAAGCGTTGAACAATAAAGCCTTCAGATAAGATATATGAGCCCTATGATACGTAGGCTCTCAAAGATTATATGAAGTATCACTTGCATTATCATTTTCCACTTTAGGAATACGGGAAGCATTTCAAAGAAATATATCACAATAACGCATGCAATGATGACACTCGGGATTCAATTCCTCAAAGCTTCAAAAGAGTCAACATGGCAATGCAAATTCTAATCTGTCATCCTTACATATCTAGTAATTTTTTATCTACTAAGGAAATATTGAAATGCTTAGACTGTATCATTTTCCTAAAGCCTGTTTTTCAAGCTGAATTCTGAAGATTGTTGCAGTATACTCATTCCCTAGGACAATTTTCATCAAAACTTTTATATGCAGGGACAAGGCCCATTTAACCATTCCTTGAAGTATACTGTGATAGCAGTCAATAACCTTTACTTTCAATATATAGGGACAGCAGTCAATTAACTATGCCTTCAATATACACGGACCACAGTCAATCAACTATACCATCAATATACAGAGAAACTGTCAATCAACTACACCATCAATACTCAGGAACCACAGTCAATCAACTATACCATCAATATTCAGAGAAACTGTCAATCAACTACACCATCAATACTCAGGAACCACAGTCAATCAACTATACCGTCAATATTCAGAGAAACTGTCAATCAACTACACCATCAATAATCAGGAACCACAGTCAATCAACTATACCATCAATATTCAGTGACAACAGTTAATTACCTATACCTTCAATACACAGGTTATACAGTATGTGGAACACAATCCACCTGGGAATAGGGGCTGCACAACTTGTGTATGCATTCAGCATACAACAATCAATGTGATCTGCTCAAGGCTGCTCATTCCAGGAGCGGCTGAAAATATACGCCGGTCGATTTGTAGAGTAAACCTTGTATGCATTGATTTGTAAACCCATGCCCACCCAGGGACCCTGATGTAGTACAGGATTTGTACAGGTACAGTCTAACTACAAATGTAGCGTATTGCTGGTTTCGCAAATGGAGGAAGGGTCTGTCTTTTCGCTGACTGTGACTAAAATGGTTATTCAACTAAGGATGCATTTCATGGTAATATGAATGAAATTTCTAAATTGTCACGAGCATTCCTTAACTTTTTTACTGCAGTAAATCATGGGCTAGTAATCAGTATATTAGTCTAAACACTACTATATTTTAGGACCCAGGTTCTAGATTTGCATTAGATAATACCTTCAAATTTTGCACCAGTGTTATATCTGATATTCATATCAAAGGAATTGTCAGCGAAGTGAACTAAAGATGTTCAGAAAAGGATTGCATAAATTCCTCATATTCAGCCCACTGGCTCAATTTATATGCTGTTTCACTCTTGAAATATTTTTGAGGAAAATAAAGTGTAAATGCTCATACACAATGTCTGAAAGTCTATAGAATAAGCCACCTATATATAGCCGGAGACACTAACCATGACCCATCTCGTGGATGGGCGCGTGATGAGAACGCGACAGGTGATTGATGGGATTCTCTTTGAGTGATGGAAATCACTGATTCTGGCAGCGAGTTGAGGCCGACATGGCTGAGTGATCACAGCCCCAGGGGCCTGGTCTGCCCAGACATCCTGCATCTACTCCAACAGTGTCTAACTAGACCATTAATTAAGGCCCAGCCAGCCAGGGTGTGACAGGTATATACTATATCTTATATCTTACACTGGAAGTGTGTTGATGTATGGTAACTGAGGTGTCACAGAAGCATAAATCTGCTGCTAATGATAGATTGTTAGCTGGCATACAGGTCTATTCTACTGTGAATTTTTTTTACTCCAAATTATTCAATTTCTTGAGAACCTTCTGAGAATTTCTAATTCTGTATGTGAAAAAATATGTTACTGAAAGTCAATAACGCTTATTATCATTAACTATATGCTTTAGCTAAGCCTGAAAAATGGTCGTAATGGTGCTCTCTTTTATCTAAATCAACTTCTGTAGCATAGGCCTAGTCTTTATTTCACTTCTTAGAAGACCTATTCCTCAAACCGATTAATTTCCTCATATCCAAAGTACCTTGATGTTCTGGTCCATCACTTATACATTTAATACACAAATATAAGCATGTCTCTGGTGTGTAATATATTATGAGAACTCTTTCCATAAGGCCCTTGCTGTCATCAGAGTGCTGGGTATCTAAGCCTACATCAAGGCCCTTCCTCCTTTTATGTGACAGCTGTAAGTCCTGCCATACATCAAAGGCCTACTCCTCCAACTCCAAATGCCATCAATATAGATGGTGGGAGAGCAGCTCTTGTTTGACTATATATTATGGCAACGAGCAATTGCTGGAAGTGGGAATCTGACCTCACAGTCAACTGAGTAGATGGTAAATTTTGGATTTGCATATCCATTCAGCAATCTCCCAACTGTATCAGGTCAGTTTCACATTTTTGGAATGTAGGCTATGTGAATTGCATAATGCAAGTTTGCCTAGGTTACACTTGGAAGCCTCTAGTCCAAGAGTAGTGAGGCTAACAAATCATGATAACAGATCCCAGATTAAACTTCTGGTTATACAAATCAATTGGTTTTCTAAATTTGATAGGATACAGGCCACAAATACTGGGCTATGTGAACCAACCTCCAACCCATCTATAACCTACTACTGTCAACCCACATACAAGTGAGATGAAACATGAGCCTTTTTCTTATCAGTATGCCATCATGTTTGGGGATGTGTGACAGAAATTGTTTCCCTCACCGAAATTCTGCCGTACAGACCTAACTGGGCGTATCCCTGACCGGAAGTCTGACCGAGCACCGCAGCGCCCCCTGGGGAGTAGTTTGGGCGGTGAACACACCCTATTGCCAGCAGTATTTAGGGTCTGATGGGAGACGTATTGATCAGTTACACCCTGTATGCCAGGCATGGCCGGACGCCCCGCTGTAATCCCCTCATGTAAAAATAGACACTGCATCCACTGCATAAGAATTTTGGGAGATGTAGTTTGTTTGTATGAATAGTTTATATGCTCTTATAGGCTTTTATATTTCACATTTTCAATTGCATTTGAATGTGTAAGTATACATTTCCAATTCAATATTGCTTGAGCCTGATTATTCTTTATGCAAGCCAAGTTGCTCACTGGTGACTAAAAAAGCATATATAATTATGTGCCTTTCAATCTAAAAAGTATATGGTCTATAAAAAAAGAAATCACATTTCATCATTTGCATAACCATCTAATTACATGCATCTATGTGTCCCTACAATATTTGTAAACAAAAAAGAACATTCAATTGATGTATTGAAACTGTAAGGATCACTCACTAACCTTTTACACGAGCAGGAAATAACAGGTACTTACCTAAAGGAAAAAGGAGAAAAAGAAACAATGTAAGACATGGCATAATATTTGCGAAGAAAACATAATTCACACATGAACAATAGTAACTTTGTGAACTACACAACAACTCTTCACAAGTGAGCTAAACAACGAAACAAATGATACTTTATGATTAGGCAAAAAGGAAATATGGCCATTACTGCTCAGTGGATGCAGTACCAAGTTCAATTTCCATACCAAACAGCTTCCTGATGTTTGAATAATGGGGATTATAGCATGGAGACTAAAGATAGGGTGCTATGTCTCTGAATATATGAATAGCCAAGGGCAAAAACATGGAGAAAAACATGTGACGCTATGCATGAAGCAACCAACAGAGAAACTTCTGATTCTAGTTGACTACCGACTGCAAAGGTCCAGGCTTGTTTTTCTTGTTCTAAGCCATATTTACTGACCAAAGTCCAACACTAAAGTCGTAGATATGATATGTTCTTTGGAAATTCAAAATAAATTTTGCGTTTTTTAATTGATAGAGGGACTTCTTTAGATATTCATAGTAACCAAGATTGTTGCTAATGAAAACCTAAATCTCTTTATCTTTTCTAATTTAGAGCAGTAGTATAGATATAAGTTCACTGAAAAAAGACACTACAATACATATTAGACGGTCCAAATAATTTTCAATTTATATCATCCTGAGAAGGATCCTACTTTAACTATACTACTAGTTAGTATTTGCCATTAGAAATTCCCCTTTTCTATATACTTCTTGAAAGAACAGTCTGGGCCTCAGATACCAATTTCACACAATGATATAGAACACAATCAAAACGCCCTTCATAAGATTATCGTTGAGGTGTTGAAGCTTGAAAAGTAATGTTAAATTCATTCAGCACGAACATATTGATTGACTCCAGCACTAAATCCCTCTCCCAGCTCCCTGGAGGAAAACAGGCTTTTATTCTCACGGCCATGACCCCTATGACCCTAATGACCTTGAAGGGCGTCCCTGGCGGCAATACCCGTCACTACTGGAGAGATACTGGAGGATATGTTTGTTCCTCATTTCTTTTACACTTCTCTGAGACTAGTCAAAGGGTAGGGAGTCAGGGAGACGTTTGAGGGTCAATGCTCAGTGTATTTTTTCTTTTTCTTTTTCTGTTTTCTTTGCTGGTGCTTGGCTTATCTGTAGGGACCCCACGCTACTCACCAGTAACCAGCAGTAATTGGATTGTCTGCAGGAGCCCTAAGCATACAGAAAGTTGTTGTCGGTGACCAGTGGGCTGTGGACTAGGGACTGGCACCTGTAATCCTCCACACCCTGCTTCTTTCTCTTCAGGCTAGGGAACATACTGGGTGATGATCTTTGTTGGAGTTTATTGAACATTTTACGCATATATATGAGGATTTATCACCCACACAGCCATTGAGCGGTGCGTATAAGGGAGAGTGTGTATAAAGGGCAGTGCTTATTTACAGGCTGTACGTACCGCTCCTTGTATTCATGGGTTGTATTCAACATTATTTTGTATTTTGCTTGGGTAATAAAATATAGAAGAGCCTTAGGGGTCATCCGCAGGTGCCTGTACGACCCATATGGGATCGTATGTACCTAGGGCTTCCAGGGCTTCGCCCAGGGTACATACGATCCCATATGGGTCGTACAGGCACCCTCTGACGCTCCTCCCCCCCTATGGTTCTTCTTATATTAGAACTCACATTTTAACTTGTCTAAGCCTTTCTGAGTAAGAAACTAGCGGGAAACTAGCATCCATGGTGTTTCGTCAAATGTCTAACCTTATGCTTTACCTTTTCAATTCCGAAAAATTCAGTGTTCTTTGTGTCTTAGTAGTCAAGGTGTACTATCAAAATGTGGGTTTATATCTTTCAGCAATGTCCTTGTTCTTGAGGATGAATATAAAAAATGGACTATATTGATGACATCTTTAGTTACATATTGCAGATCAAGTGTTTTTTCCCTCATTTTGAGCACATTACGAACAAATCTTGCAAGTCTCAATTTGAGCAGGTCGCAAGCCCATCCCAGTTTACACCAACGTTTAGGTTTACTTTGAAATATTTTCAAAATTGTTTCCACACTTGTTCCCTGAAGATGGTTGTATAATACAAAATTAACCAAAGCAATTGGGTTGACAGATTGCTCTTAAAATTGGCAAAATGCAGCTTTATATTTTGGCCTTTTCCTCATAGGAGCCAATGTTAAAGCCTGTCAGCCCAGCCTGTAATGTCCAACCCTATTTTGCCCTGAAATACATCATTTTGATTGGCTGGTAAACCTGCAAATCTGTCAATTGATGAAATTTAAGAAATCATAATGTTCAAATAGTATTTGAGGATATAGAAAAACATAATTCTTGCTTATTTCAGTTACCCCAAATTTTGGGAACAAGGATGGCTTAAACAGTCATTTTGTCCAACCCTTGTCCAACCCTAGATATACCCAATGTGGGATGGGCTTATTACGGCATTTTACTCGCAATGTGTATTGGGGTCTAAGGCTCTGTGAGATAGACTTGAGGTTATCCTGCAGGGTACCA
This sequence comes from Lepidonotus clava, assembly GCA_936440205.1. NCBI lineage: Eukaryota > Metazoa > Annelida > Polychaeta > Phyllodocida > Polynoidae > Lepidonotus > Lepidonotus clava. The sequence goes on from OW387148.1 coordinate 25,927,342, forward strand.
ACCAAAACTCCATTTTCAAACTCCTTGTGTTTTCCCTGAGATTTCCCTGTGTCATATCCAGCAAGTTTTTCAAATTTAATAGCCTTTGTGTGCAGAAAAATGTTGGACAAACAACGACAAAAAGTCAAATCCCTAATATCTTGAGAATAAGGAATTTCAAAACCTGGTCGGATGAAATACCCTGTGTTTTCCCTGTGTTTTGGCAAAATTAGCGAATTCCCTTTTTTTCCTGTCAGGGAATTTTTTTTTTGGCCATTTTCCCTGTTTTCCCTGTGTGGTTGGTACCCTGTCCTGGTGAAAGGGTCAGGACCCCTATTTTGATGTGTCCCTCTACTCCCAGGGGGTGTGACTGTACACACAGTCAAATCACGCGTATCAGTTTTGTTTTCCTTCCTTTTTCCAGACTGGCACCGGAAGTAAGGGGGAAAACACGAGTGACTCACGCACCTCCCCATCAATAGGACTCTCTATGTTGGTATACTCTGACAGAGCCTGTGTTGTTCAGACACTTGAATGTGAAGAAAGTTTTGGAGAGTGGCCAGATGGGAAGTGTCATCCAGTTATTCCCAACACAATGGGATCCGTTTGGATACTGACAAAACTGGAGTAAATTCATCTATGACTTTACTCTTAAAGTTGAATCGGCCGATTCTAATGATCAACTATTAGTATGCTGTATCAAAATCTACAAGTTTAATCTGAATTGGTGCTAAAACTCGACCCCGACTCTTGGGGTAGAATTGGCCGATTTTATGGCCGATCTGCCGGCCAACTTGGTAAAAGTGTCCTAGTGGGTATGCCGCTTAAGGAACCATACTTCATTTTTAGTTTTTGAAAACCTTACAGTATTTTCTTGTAAGCTATCATAGCAGACACGGAACATCAAATCTAAGAAGGCTTATTATTTAGGAAATTATGAACCACCTGATAATAAAACACTGCTATATTTTCTACCGCCTCATCACGTATTATCAGAAAACATTGGTATATTTTATAGGATTACAGTGTATTGAGGTCGGGTAACACTAACAGCCACGTCTGATGCATATTGTGGCATATAGTACTAGCCCTCAGATGATCTGGGTGACAATCGGCGAGACCACGATCAACTTTTGGCGGGAAACTGTCGAGCAGACGACAATCAAGAAACACTTCTGTTGGAAGAGACCAACAAGGACGCCATGTATGGGAGTCTGGCATGGAAAGCACTTGGAGTTGGACGGCAACCTTAGAGTCTTGGTTGTTTGTAACATAGCTGCCTAAATTAAAGATTCGAAGTACAAAACATCCCATCTACGTTTTTCCCCGTTTTTCATGTGTTACTAAATCTGTTTAAAAAAATTGTTATTTTTTACTGAATTTCCCTTGCATAACAGATTATCCACTAGTTAAAACATCGTTAGTAGTGTTTATGTATGTCGATACAATTTTATGGTAAAATAACTTTTAAAAGAGATTTCAGGAGCAACGTACTTTTAAATCCCTAGTTACTCCGTGCATGAGAGTACAATCCTGTACTTCCCTTGCGTTTAGGAGTATTCCTTACATTTCAAATTAACAACGACACAAGGGAGAACAACTTATAACGGAACGTTTGCTCAGATATCATGAGGTTTCTGACCGACTCCTCTTTACCTTTCAAAAGCTTCACATTCAATGAAAGAGATGAGAGAGCTAGAGGAATACCTTCCTAGCCAACAACAAAATAGCCCCCATCCACATCATCCACTACGCATGGGCCTGCCTTTAGGCAGGAGGCGGCGGCGGGAAGTGTTTGAACAGAAACTGGGGAACCACATCAACAATAAAGAAATGAGAAGACTTCAGCAGACGACATTTCCTGAAGGGGAAGTAGACGAGGCGGGAAACCGCAGCCAATCAGCGGCGACAACAGAAAGGGGAGGAAGGGAAGGGGATTGTTCTTACCACAACCGCCAGCCCTCAGACCCACCTCGTGGTTATGGAGTGCCAAGTGTTAAAAGACTAAATCTTTCAAATAAATATTTTTCTCGAAGAAATCCGAAACGGAGTATTTGAATACTTTAATCAGTTTGGTAAAAACTTATGCGAATCACATTGGTTAACCATTTCAACTTTACATATTTATATTTGTAGCAGAAGAATCTATAAAAGTACTATATACATTACATAGGCAATTAGGCCTACATTACCATATAAATATTATAGAAATAAATCGGACTAACAAATGTATTCAATACTGTCCACATAATCTATGAACACTTAAATAAACTGTCAGGTTCTCTATCCGGTACATGAGTTCCCCTATTGACATGTGGCATAATATAACTTTGTAAGGACTAGTTGGTGGAAAAATCGGCGATGTCATCATATTTATAGCTAATTGATTCACACAAGACTCCAGGGTGCCGTGTCTATAAATAGGCTATTGAATGCAATCAAGATAGTAGAGCGTGTGGAACGGCTGTTCCACTTCACATCCCACCTCCCTCCGATATATCCGACTTAATTTCATTTTCCTAGGCCTACTGGCATTTCTCCGTTTTAACAATTACATTACTTCTGTAATGTTGTCTTACCATGCTCCTCCTTCGACATTCATGTATTTTTCATTTTAATCTAATTTATTTGGCGTTCTCATAGACAAGTATTCTGGCTTGAGTTTTGTGTATCTGTTCTTTATAGTTCAGTTTTCAATTTTCATTTCTTGGACTCTCTTCAATAAATACCTTTAATAAGTCTAACCGTTTGGACTCTCTTCAATAAATACCTTTAATAAGTCTACCCTTGCCAGGCACTGATCATAAAAGGCCTATATCCAGTTACCCCCCCCCCCCCCCCCCCCTTTGCAAATGACGCTGGAAAAAGAGTGTATACGGAATCAGCCTATACAAGATGAGACAGCTAAAGGCGTTTTGCAAATGACACCACACATAAAAGTACCATCCCATATATTGCTGACTGTAAAACCAAAGGAGGTGCTTCTAATCATTATAGTATACTACTGATTTTGTATCAAACTAACTTCAAAATTATTTTCTAAATCAAAATGCAATCACAAAACTTAGAATCTGCTCTCACTGCTGGTGACCGTTGAAATCGTGAACCACGAAGTATGTTTCAGGGTACCAACTAAAATTCTATTTAAAATTCCCTGTGTTTTCCCCGAGATTTCCCTGTTCCGTGGCAATTTTTCCCTGTGTCATATCCACTACGTTTTTCAAATTTAAATGTTTCTGCATGCAGAAAAAATTTGGACAACCTAACAACAAAATGTAGAATCTCTAGTATCCGTAGAATTAGGAATTTCAGAACCTGGCCAAATGAAATTCCCTGTGTTTTGGCCAAATTTACAAATTCCCTGTGTTTTCCCTGTCACAGAATTTTTGTTGTAACCATTTTCCCTGTTTTCCCTGTATGGTTGGTACCCTGGTGTATATACAAAGGGTCTATAGTGGAGTAATAAGGCGCGGATAGGCTCGATGGGCGGGCAGGAAGGCGAGGCAATTTACCCTTCATTAGGCACAAAGACAACGCCATAATTAGTCAGGTACCTACAAGGACGAGGCATCAACTCCCCATCTACGGCCTGACAGAAAAACACTACACAATTAGATATACAGCCAATATAGCGCCCTGCGGCATTCCGCTATATCTCATTAATCTACATCAAACGCGCTTTCCTATATATAGCGCAATAACTTGGCAGGTAAATCACATTCTTATATGCTGTTTTATTCAAATGAGACTAAGTGTATGCTTTTTTTTCCCTTTATTTTCATATGATTGCTGAACCATGTGAGGATTATCTTAGGGGATTTAAGATTAGGTAAATCCCGGATTAGATGGGTTAAGATATCCGATTGCGTCTAGATGTAATCAGAGAGGCAATTAACTCAAAGTATTGATCATTTCAGCACATTGTGCTGGGAGAAGAAGCCAAATGCTACACTCTTCATTCACAGTCTTCGTCTCTACACATTGGGACTGACGTCCAAGGAAAAACTTACTGTGCTTGGAGATGACAAACGTGCTCTATCTGGTTTCCGTTGAAGCTACTCAAATTACCTTTTGTCATCTAGAATAGATCGAGATTGTTTTGCCAAGACTATATTTAGACATTTAATCTACGTTCAAAACACGTGGGATGACAGGCAAGTGATGAGGCAGGGAAATGAGCTCTCATTATTTCATGGAATATTTTTAAATGGGAACTGTCTTTTAAGAAACATAAGTTTGGCCGTTTGGTGAGGCGTTTTCGCTCAAGGTCGTAGCAACAATTCTTATGACCTCAAGGACCGAGTAAGGACGTAAGGATCGCTTATTTCTCTCCCTCGTTTATCACTTAGGACAAACAAATACTTTAAATGCTCTTCCATATCTCTATCATATCAATACATTTAGAAATAATACTTTGTTATAATATGCTCAAACGAAACTATGTTTAAAAGAATCTATTCTGTGATTTCTTTCTAATACTCCTTAAAAACCATGCTTCCAGTAGTGGAAGAGATCAGTGATTATAGGCTACACCTTTAGTCAACCTACTGGATGGGTAGCAGGTATAAATGTGCTGTAAGATTCCTGTTCTCTACTGACTTTGTCTCATGGCGGAGGGGAGACCAATATTATGAAATGTGCTTATTGGATTCTCAATGCACCTAAATTCAATCCATGTTCGGTTAAACCAAATAGCTTAGGAAAACAATATTACCTTTCCTGGAACAGGTTTAACTCATAAAATACAAGGAATAACCAAGGCTCGGTGGACTTCCAAAAGGAAATCAAATTAAACTGACATAATGTCCTTCTTAAAAACAAAATCAAAAAGAATTTCTTAAGTACATCAATCGCCTCATCTTAAAGACAAATATTCAAACTTTCTAAACTAGATAACCAGAGATCAAATTTCAACAATCAAAACTTCAATAAGAAACAAATAGCTGTCCTTATGAACAGCACTGCAATAAAAAGCAGCAATACAAGTAATAGGAAGCATGGGAAATGGCCACAAAGGAGCCTGTATGAAACACTAGACCTCTGGTCCATAGACAAGCAGCATTCAATACAATTAGCCCAAATGGCCATCACCAGAACAAACAGGTTGGTACGCGAGAGACTGCCACTCCGCCAAAGAAGCCATCTTTTCTTCGAGTCGCAGCCAATATTTGCTGTCGCAAGTTGTGCAAGAGGCAGGGCCCTTAGAGGAAGCAGGCCCTTTGCTAATGATAGCAGGTGGGGCCCTGGGACCTGCATAATAAAGTGGGGCCCAGGGTACGCTGGATAAACATCGTTGCTGTAAGATTGCTTGGGTCTTCTCATCCGTTGCAGTACAAAGTCAGTACAATTAAACAGTCAAATGTGCTTAAGAGAGGTCGCATTAAAAAATATATTGTTTATCTGGGATACTTTTTGGTGGTATCCCCCCAGGATATACCCTCTTATAGCCTTGACATTCTCTCGATATCTAAATATTATGAAACTCCTTACTATAGCACACCCTTGTTGTGAGGATAATGAGTGTCTAAGTTTAGTTTGATAATTATGTCCCTTTCACACCTGAAGTGATTGTTATTATCCTTGTTTTACCTATGCAGTTACAACCCTGCAGGTCCAAAGCTATATTACTTAGACAAGAACATTCTTTCCAAGTTTCTTGTGTAAGACAAACCATGAAAAAAGGTAAAATAATGCCTGTCAACTCTGGTTCTTTTTCCACCGGAAGTACTGTATCTGGACGCTGGCAGTAGATGGCGCCACATGAGATAGTATTTCCGGTCGCCTCATTCCAAGTCAGAGACAATTTCTGATGTGATGAGTCAAATCCCTTCTCCAGCCCCACCCCCCACTCGTTTTCTGTCAAAGCAGCCCCTTCCCTACGCCATGATAGAGCAGAAAAGATACATACGTCCACTAAGATGTATGTTGCTGGCAATGTCCTCATAACTTGTGAATTTTACATCACTGGTCATCAACCTCTGTGTATACCAGCATTGCTTAGTGGCTGGGACCCAATTTGTACATTTGGCAATTGCATTGAAGAGGTCTTTGTGACTTGATCTATATTCTTAATTTCATTTTACTTTAAAATGACAGAATTTCACGTTTCTATTTGAAATGTGAAGGTATTTTTAAGTATCTCAAATGCACAGCATAAGCCCCCGACTTCTCTACGCGGTGCATTCTCTGATTCTGGTAGGACGGAATGTGGATACACATTCCTAGGGGTATACGTATATAGATCACTCTAATACCGCCATGGCGGTGGGGAGTTTTAACATTGCGCCGTGTTCAGACACCAGGTGGCGCCACTGGGGTGTGGTAGCGGGGAGTAACTCCTGAGTTGAGCTGAGCTGCTCGGAGCATGTCTTCAATCTACACTCTAAGGGTTCTCATACACGTTGGAATATTTTACAACGCATTCTCCAATACTGGAATGGAAGTGTCTGGTTTTGAAGGCTGGACTTCTCAAGTGTTTCCCAAGCATATAAATGGCTATTTACATTCCATGTGCTAGTTTTCTTTTAGAAATGTCAGAAAATGCTTAATTTACGCAGGCAAATGTTTGATTTAACTGATGCAGAATATCTGATGGTTGTAGAAAACACACAATTTGCTACGTGTCTTATAACTTGGGTTGTACATAGATGTTCGTGAGCCAACACTTGGAATTTTTTAACAAAAAAGAAATACTGAAAACATATATCCTTTATCATTCTAACAGTAACACCAACCGATCCATGCTCCAAAACTGAAAGTTTTCCATCTCAGTTCCCACCCTCTGATATCAAAACAGCACTTATCCCAGGCAATACGAACTATCGACGACTGGCTATCAGCCTGGGGGTCCCAACCTCGAGGTCCTTTGATACCTTCCCAATGGGGTGGGCAAAGATTGCGTCATTGCCATGCATTTATTCATAGACCCCAAGTCCAACCAGCCCTCAGCCATTTTCCTTTTGGCTCTTTCAGCTTGGTTTCTGCACTTTTGGTAAGGCAGAATGGGTAGGAGATGAGAGTGGAGGGAGAATAAAAGTTGCGCAGCTGGTGTTGCTGTTCGGTATCATACTACATTTTGTGACCTGGGGGCAGTCGAAAACGTTGGGTATTATACTAAAAGTTGTGACTTATGGCATTCATTAACAGAAAAGGATCTTTACAAGATGGCATTTGCCTGTTTATTGTTATTTCTTATTGGGCTATCTTTCTTTGTGTGTCAATATATCTTCAAATCATGTTGTTTAAGAGAGAAAGAATTATAGAATGACTGGAGTATATGTTGATGATCATCCACGGAGGAGTGAGTGAGTGAGTGTTTTACGCCGTACCAACAGCCAGGGTCATTTTCACGGCGAAAAACAGTTGGGACGAATTCTGTCTTTGGTGATTGAATCTATGAGATGAAGGTGACAGGGCGGGTAAACAGCAGGGGATCAAAACCTGGAAATCAGTTTTGCTGTACCTCATCCCTTACTGGACCAAGCTCTAACTGGGAATTGAACCCAAAGAACCACTTGGTCAGTGCAAGGTCCCACCTATCTTTACCTTCTACAATCAGCAGGGGCTACTGGGGGGCCTATTCTTACGCGGACCCCTACAGGTTTCATCCACGGAGGAAGATGCACGCATTCATGACATTGGTCCTACCTTAAGTAACGCCTATGCCCACTCCACAACTGAGCTTACTCTCGACTCTAACTTGCTGATGTTAAAACTTTCATGTGACATTGATGCGTCCTTATCTGGTGCCTACAAATTGCCATCGGGGCATTGTACCTCGTATAATCTGAGGGGAATATGATAGGGTAGTTTGACAGCTGGCTGACCCTCCCCTGATATACTGACGACGGGGGAGACTACATCTAACAGATACATACAAATGATTCAATATATTTGTGAGGGTGTACACCCAAATTGCGATCGTACCAAGAAATCTACAGGCAAAATGCAATTTGGGTCCATTGACTCACTCTCCAGCATAAACGGATAGTTATCCGCTCACTGGCGGATCAACGATTTTGAAAGTGGGGGGGGGGGGGGGGGGGGTATTGGAAAAAAAATATCCCTTAATGACTTTTTGGAAAGATTTTACATTAAAAAAAAAGCTAAATTTTCCGAAGAAAAGGGAGGGGCGTGTGCCCCCCCCCCTGGATCCGCCACTGCTAGCGCTCCTGGCCTAGGGAAACTTGCTTAAACTTGTCAGCTTTTCAATACTAAACATGCTCGTATTGTTTTTTTTTTATAGAAATTAAAAGAATAAGATAAAAGGAGAACATATTCCCATAAACACCCGCCAGGAGTGGGTCGATATATTCATGGTTTTGTTACAGGCGTCTCAGCGGGGGTCTAAAAATAGAATGATTGATCGGCTAAACCACGTGACTTGCACGAGACTTCCTGCGAGAGTTGACTGGCGGGCCCCTTACTCTGAATGATCTTGTTTGCCGAACTGTCCGATCCCCTAGGGGGAATTCCCCCTATCTGTCCTGGCTAAAAATAGCCTGAATGTACGGGGGAAGCTCGGTTTCTTCAAAGGGCATCCCCCAAAGTCACTTTACTTCCGGTCTTAAATACCACTTCCTTCCTTTATCGCCCACTACCGGCTGGTACCCAGGCTTCTTTGGAGGAGTTCTCAATATACGTTGGAAACAAGAAACTTACCCAATGAGAAGGGCGGTTGACAGGAAACTTTCCCTGCGCAAGAGACTTGTAAGTAGTGTACGAAATTATCGGTTTTCTTCAGGATATTGCAGGGTCAACTTTCATTCTGTTGTAACGTTGTGTAACTTGACTGACAAGACCTTTGATGAAAAACAGACGATGACAACACAAATTCTCTCCCCTGCCTAAAAAAATATATGAAATAATAGAAAATTAAGGGAAAAGAGCATCAGCCATTTGGATTGAGTTATCAATCTTATAGGTCCTCAGAGACCGAGACATACTAATATATGGGCCTTGCAAGTTGTAAAGTACCCCGAACACATAATTATCCACATCAAAAAACATCACTATCACACCATCTAAAAATTCTAAATGAAAGCTCCCTCCAAAACTTCCCAATATTGAGTCTTTTGTTTATTACATTAAACTGCTCAGATCTGCTTGAATGTGACCCAGTGGCGAGCAGCTCCCCTAAGACCCCTTAGCTGTCAGTCTACTGCCTCGAACTCCTCACTTTTTTCCACAGAGTAAGTATTGAACAGAGGGTGCACTCTGGCTTATCTACGTTGGAACTTTGTCTGTTGGTAAGCGAGTTTACCGCGTATGTGAAGTAAGTGAAAGACACCTTAAGCAAAATCAGCAAATATATATAATTATATTCATAAAATGTAAATGTTGTTTGTTTGGTCTTTGTGACAGTGGTCGTTATTTGATGATCCGGATATCGGCCAGGAGGCTCCCTCTCTAGGGCCACTTAAAACTTACTATGGGAGTGCACCCTCTATTTCTGATATATACTCTGTGTTTTTCTACCCCAACTGTCCGAGCCACTCACCGACGCCCCACCTCGTGGTGTTTGCTTCCAGATTGACAATCCGATATCGGCCCGGAGGCTCCCTCTCTGGGGGCACTGCAGGCTTGACTATATGATTAGAATGGAATGTCCAATTGGCCGGGGAATACTCGGAAGTGTGTTATTTTTCATAGGGATGGCGTGGAGAGGATTGCCTATAGCAAAGGTACTATTTCCTATACATAGATAGACATATATATATGAGCCCAATATGCAAAGGATTACTGTTTTTCTGCTGAAGCTCTACTGATGGGATGTACTTTAAAACTTGTTGAGTTGTCATCGGAAATATCAGAAAGTTTGGAAATAAAGAAAAAGTTTAATTTGGGGATCAGAAACTTTAATGATTAGATGTCTGCCGTTCAGGATTAATATGTGAAACTTCTAGGACGTCTGGTACCAAAACACAAACTATAGAGGAACTAGGCATATAAGAGGTTTATAGGATGTGACACTGCCTTCTATATGCTCATGATGCAATTATGGAAAGGTTTGATAAATACAAAGTCCTCTTTTATCATTAATGAGGAATAGGACCAAATATCACTTCTTTCCTGTAATAAACCTTGGCATGTGTCACCATGGGCCACAAGATTGGGATACTGAATTATTACTGCTAAATTATACTTTTACTACACCTATGGCAGCTCAACTAATTCGTTAGGGCATATTCCGACTTCTTCTCTACCAAGCAGGCAGATAGTGTTTCCTACGAGAACTACTTGATTAGTCTCTCAATAATGCAACATATCTATCTTCGGTGAATTTGGTTATACTGAATTTACCTTATTCACTGGGCCTGCTTGATAAATTTTAATCTGGTATGGCCATACTAAATACTGGATGAGGAGAGAAATAATAAAGTGAGGCTTGAAGGCTTTGATATACTTAATTTGCAACCCCTTTTAAAACTGATTCATTTCATGGAAGGCAGGATTCTGAAATCCATTTGCGCGGATAAGAGCCGCAATTGCTTTATTATCTAACCAACAGAGAGCAAAGAAAAACTTTTGAGCGGCATTTGACAACTGCCTGACTTTGAAAGGACTAGAGACAAAGGGATTTCGAAATACGTGACTGTGTGGTGTTTTAGGTAAAGGAATCGCTAATTCTACGATACTTATGAACGTCACAACCCTCCCCCTCATGATCATTCTTTGTCTCTGTGTAAATCATTATGACAAATGCAGCTTATTATAATTAGTCCGTTAACCGAGCGTTTTTGTCTTATTAGAATAATTGCCTGTAGTCTGATTATCATAGCTTCGTGAACCTTAATTGTTCTTCTATGTGTATATCAAGAGAAAGAGAATTTAATCAACTGTACACACCCTCCTGCAATTTAACAATTGATAATCATAATCCCATAATAATTATCCAAATGCATTGTCAGAATTATGGGGTTGCAGAGTCAATGAAGGAGCACTGTCGCTCCCTAGTGACAGGGTAAGGCACTTCCATAATTGACATTACTAGATAACATTTTTAAGATAATCTACGTTCCTTTATAGATATGGCGTCTTCGTTGCTGTTTTACAGATCATGATTCGAGCCAAATAGCTATGGAAAGGCAATGACAACAAGTTTATATTTTACAACCATGAAGGTACTTCATTTTGCGGTGATATGGCACACATTATTTGGTTAATATCTAAGTCATTAATCTAAAATATGAAACCATGATTTACAAATTAGATACCCAGTAGGACCTGTGTAATATAATTCAGTTACAGATCAATAGGACACATGATGGAAACCACCATGGTGCTCAACTAAGAATTTTGTGAGCTGGTGATAGTTCGCCCGTGATCCACCAGTCGGCAGCACAGTGTACACCACCCACTCCTAGCTCTGCCCTTACTTTGACCAGTCTTGGTCAGACACTGATAAGACCTACCCTGGTCACTTTGGCTGACCAAAGGTCTTGGTCAAGACGCAGAAAAATCAGACAGCCATCAGTGGCTGCTGCACAAAAGGTGACGTTATTGAAACGATTTTTGGGTGAATTGAGGCTACTTTATATGGCTTATTTGATGGGTTATGTGAGCTAGAATTCTAAATGTACCCTATGTGAAATATTCCCAAACTTAGAATGAAGTGTGCAAACACCAAGGCGCACACGTTCTATTTGTTTACATAGGGTGGCTTTTCCTTGAGATATTTCTCAATCCCAGAGGTAATATGGAGAGTATCAGAACACCCTGGTGTTCAGACATGGTAAGGCATGGAATTAAATCCGCCAAGTTGTTCTCCAATCATAACGAAGAAACCTTGCAAAGAAGTGACTGGTTCACAAATCCAAGCGCCAAAGCCACAGGATGAGGCCCATACATGGTCCCCTATATGACAAAGCTATACAATAAAGCCACTGGTTCCCCGAATATCAAACCACAAGGCCATGCAATGAAGCCACTGGGTCCCTGAATATCAAACCAGAGGCATTGCAATGAAGCCACTGGTTCCCCGAATAACAAACCACGAGGCCATGCAATGAAGCCACTAGTTCCACGGATATCAAACCACGAGGCCATGCAATGAAGCCACTGGTTCCCCGAATCAAAACTTCAGATCTAGAGCTATGCAATGAAGCTGCTGGTTTCCTAATTAAAACTATGAGGCCATGCAATGAAGCCACTGGTCCCTAATTTAAACCACGAGAAGCCACTTGTTTCCGATCCCTCCATCATACTACTATTCATTAACCAACTAAGTCAGTATAACCTAGGCTTTAGATGTCTCAGACCATTGGATATAAAGTCAGTGACTAGGCGGTTAGTGTCGAGGTAGGTTCCTCTGGATTTGTGTTTACCTTGATTGTCTCTATGAGCAATGGTTGGGTTTAAAAGATAGTTTAAGAGGCACCATTAATGACTATTGAACCTAGCTGGATCATAATCGGATCTGACATTATCTTCTGTACTAGAAGATGTCATTTCGATCTGATGAAAAAGTATAAGGAACCAGGAGGAAAATAGCCTATTAAATGTCTAGACCTCGCATTAGCATTTAAACGGATAGAATCAAATACAGTCATACTGTAATACTTATATTATGGTGATGTAGGTAATATTCCTGGTGGAAATCGAATTACAAAAGAAGTAGGCAATCTTTTAAAAGAAGTAGGAAATTGACATCCCTGTGTAATTCGGAATAAATTGGAAACCTGAGGACATCATTGGAAAATGACATTTCATTCATAGGTGTAAAATACACATAATACAAAAATTATCAGTCTCAGTTTGCATTTCAATTCAAATATCAGTGTCCGAAATGTTATTTTATCGAGCAAATACTCCAAGAAAAAATCCAATTAACACCTCTATTCAAGTTCGTTCTGCAAAATGAAGCCATTATTGAAAGAAATGCAAATTTCTTTGGCATGATAACGATGCCACCCGCATTGAATAACACCTTTCTTTAAATCCTGACAAAAAAGACTTTACCTTTCACATTCTGATTTCTTTATCTGTTTTATCTTTACTTTTTTTCAGAAGACCTAATGGAAATTCTGACACCCTGTGATAACATTGAACTTCACAATGTGCTTCCCAAATGATTTTGCATTCTTTTCTCCTGTCAGTCTACCTTATTCAACACGTTTCCCTTCATTGGAAAATTTTCTTTCCGAAATACTGTCTCCATTTAGTGTATTAGACCATGATTTAAATTACCTTGCTTTTATAGAATTGTGAACAGTCAGATTAGATAATGAGGTTATCAACTGACTTCTCTTAACGCATTAGCGTTGCCATCTAAAAACGACTTTCCTACTGATAGTTAAATTCAATTTCAATTTCCAGGAGATATGATTTGAGAAGTAACAGAAAACTTCTACATAAAGTAACTAATAAACTCCTAGACTGAAATCTAAGTAACTTGATCCTTGAGGCTTAATCATGATTTCCAAACCTCATCTTAGCTTCTCCACAGAATTGAAATTTTAAACCAACTTACCCAGACTGGACAATACGTATTATGTTACTTACCTGTAAGAAAACAGAAAAGAATACATTATCAACAACTCATTTCAGACTAGGGAGCACATCTTTTATTCCAGATAATTTATGTGATAAAGCAATTCCAGTCAATAAACACAAAACGTAAATTATATGTACATTATATGAACAGGAAAAAGATTAGAAAAATGATAAAATTAAAATTATAAACCCGAGTGGGAAATTTAAAGTGCACATGTTATAGTCCAGCAACTATTATACGTGGTTGAGAAGTCAAATTAAGCCAACATTTGCGTAAAATTAATGGCAATACGGAAGATCAGTTCTTGTAATTGAGTATGGATAAATACAAAACTTAAAAAATTCTGGAAAACGTTCAAGCACAGATTAAACACGATCTGAAATATCTGATGACAATGCACAATTCTGAGAGAGAATTTAAGTCCCTTGAAAAAGAAAGACGCAGTAATTATGATATTCAAAAGTTGATATTATTACTGTCAGGGAAGCTTGAATTCACGTACGAAGTAATATCATGTCTTTTCTGCTGTGTCATCTCCATGTCTGAGCTCTGTATATTCTTACTTTACTGTGTCTCCTTTAACTTCTCTATTGCTAGGTAAGGTAAAGGGAGAACGTTTAGAACTCTCGACTCGGATGGTTTAAAATGCTCTAGGGCAATCAGAGAAATATAAAAACGTTCTGAGCTCTTCATAAAACGCAAAAAGTCCCCAGTAGCGAAATCGATTCCCAACGGTTAGGTTTCTTTACTCAATTTGAACTGCTAGCGAATTATGTAAAAAGGACGTCCCTGGTAGTTCCAATTCTACTGTTACATTGTAACTTTCTACAAAAGGCTGATGACAAATTTAAGAAAGTGAGTGAATAAACTACTCTATTTCCTGAAATGTTTCAAATCGCAACAATATACGTTCTCAGACAGTCTGATAAAAGTGTATTGCTCATTTTCGCCCTAGTCTGAAAGGGATGTTCAATGAACAGCAGTCTACAATACACATATATAGAGACGGTGGCTGATGTGTAGCTCCTTTTACTTGACAATCTGTCCAAGATACATACTGACAAGCAGACCAAAATTGAGAATTACATCCAGTAAATCTCCCTGCCACCTCAAGATTATTCAGCACCAATTGCTCAATAATTTACCATTTTCATCCAAGTTGAAAATCTATACCCAACCAAGTCGGAAATTTTATCTGATTTTAATCCTATTTCCCATGGATGGGATGCCGCAGCAGACTATTTTTTATGCACAATTGTCCAAGTTGTGGTCTTTGGAAAATAACAAAAAATTATACAGATTGAGAATCCACAAGGTGAAACTGTATAAATATATAGAAAGACCCCCCTAGAGGAAATTCTCCATAGGGCCAACCACTCTCATGCACATTGTGATACATGGGCCCAAAAATGGTTGGATACATAACATGTAACTATGACATGGTTCCAACTGTGACATGAATCTGAGGCAACATGGTCTGTGTAGTTAGGGCCAAGTTCAAACTGAACTGGTCATTCATGCGGTAGTTGTCACACTATACACTTCGCCACGTCCTTCACATTACTCGCTATAGCCCCAGATTGCGCAGATTGCCTTATTGAACTGTAAACATATGAGCATATAGGCCTATAGGCTAGTCTGTAACAGTGTAGACAGTATCAGAGTGCACACAGGCGCTAGGCAGGTGGTCTCAGAACTGACCAGCCGACACCCTCTGGGTACATCCCCCAATCGATGCTGACCGAACTGACCAGTGGTCAACCAGGCTCAGAACTTACCGCTAAGACCTGACTCTGACTAATGTAAGGAAGATCAGTAGGTTGCTGAGTAGAGGGATATTAAGGAGGTTATTGAACCTTCTTTTTTTGTTGCACCAGCGTGACTCATAAAGCCCATTACACAATCAATATTTTGAATGGCATTATTAGTGTTATTTTACCCAAAAATATCAGTGCGACACGTGAAAGATAAATTGCACGCGTGTAAACATTGGCACCAACATGTCATCGAAATAGTTACAAATAATTGGCTTTATTTGCGTTGATAAAAATTTACCAACGTGAATGTATGAGAGCGCAAAATGTAATATGGTATTTTCAAAATTTCATTGTACAAAATGCGAAGGACCTCAAAAATGCAAAGGACTTCCATTGGATTACAGAGATGTTATGTCAATTTCACTTTGTTTTTTGCAGGTATTTTACAAACTAACGCATATTGCAATACGAAATTTTGTAGTATAGCATTTTGTACGCTCGTTCAACACCTGGCTTTGCTCTTTTGAATGAGCAGATATGAGTTGGTAGGGGACCTGCGTAGTAGTATGTCATTGTAAATTTGTCATTTCTTCCACATAATGAAATCCAATACATCGTTATTGCCAGTGAACATCGGCACTACATTGAATGTAACGGTAAAAAAGAATTCAATGAATATGATAACGCAATCTAATTACCTTATTGTTCTCAAAAGGATCTACTCGGCGACTTGAATCCGTACCTCGAAGTAAAAACAGCTCTATACAATTTCTCGGTTAAAAACTGTTCTATGGGTCGATACTGATTTCTTTAAGGAATCTATACAGTGAGACACTTTAGCTTGGCTAAAACTTGTATCTTTATTACAGAGGCCAAATGATATACCTGAATATATCTGATATAATGCCACTGCAAAGGGGCATATCTTGGTACTGCAATAAAATGCTGGCTGTCTTTCTACGAGACAGGCAAGAGGAAAATGAGGGGACCAATTTGTGATGCATCAAGTGCATATAATATATGCACTTGATGCATCACTTGATGCATGATGTATTTCAGAATATTATTCTGAAATATATATTTCCCTGTATTCTACTATATTAGTCTATATGGTTTGTGCTGCCTTTTCTGAAGATTTCAAAAAAAGTCCAAATGTCTTTAATTCGGGGAGTGTTTCTTTTTCCCTTGCCCTGTGGTATAGGTTAAAAACAAGATAGCTTCTTCCCAAAATACACAAGTTTACCTGACCTCATCGAGAAGCCTGTCAATGTAGCTTTCACCGGGCTGTTTTACGCTGACCCTTCCCTTATATAAGTACTGACAGTTGCCAGGGTTCCTTCACAGTGAAACGACAGTCGACGGGGTAGGGGTTGGGGTGTGTGGTTGGAGGAAGCTAACAGAAATCTCCAACCTACGTGATCGTTCAGGTGTTGAGGACTGCTATGTATGTTTTTTTCATTGTTCCCTTTGAGAGTGTCTGCGTGACAGGAGAAATTGTACTGTTAAACAGTACACAAATGTTAATATCATTAGGAACGGGCATGTCACACTGCTACCTAAAGCGGCATATCCACTATACGCTGAATCGGCGCAGAAATCGTCCAACTACTGCCAAAATAATCAGCCAATTCTTGCACTGTTTCAGACCGAGAATAGGTATGCCATATTGAAATAAACATGTTTGATATGAATCAGTGCTAAAATAGGCTGATTATTCTTGTAAAATCGGTCGATTTTAGCACCGATCTGTCAGCCGACTCGGGCAAAATCCCTAAGTGGATATGGGGCTTAAGGGTGTTCCTTTCATTGCCATTACAAGCAGGTAAATTCATCTTATCGAGCAATAGGGACGAAAGCCTGTTTTAATAAAGATGTAATCCTTTACATTCAAGGACTTGGACAGGTATTCATTTCACGTTTTCAAGTTCTGAATGATCCTAAGGCATATACATGACGTGGAAAGTATAATGTACGTTCGACTAAAGAGCACGAGACCTCCATAAAAACGGTGATCTTCGATATGAGCAAAGCTTATTAAATCACGTAAGGAACTTCCAAGATCCTATGCAATGATCCTTCCTTAAGTGCATCCTCATTGAATCATAAAATGGGTTACCTGATGATAATATAAAGAATTTTTCTAGGTAGAAAACGTATACTTATAGTTAATGGAATAGTTTCCTCATTCTACTTTTGTAAGCTGCCTTTGTATATGTTGGAGCTGTGACAGATATGTATTACTCCATTGCTTTGCAGCACGTCTCACAGATGATCAGAGGTATTTCTACATCAAAGCGGAAAACAGTTCCTGACATCAAAGAGTCCATAAACGAATCTGATTGGATGGTGACCGGTCCCATTCCAGCCAATCATTGAGCGTGTTACAAGTAAAGGCCAATAAAAGCCGATTCTTCGGTTCGTGCGGTCTTATTCAGGAAAAGCGACTGCACATAGGAAAGTAGCTATCCGTCCAGCTAGGTACCTATCCCTTCAATGGATGGGGACAGAAATAGGTCAGAAAGTCAATGAAGAGTGTGATGTAAGAAGACTGATATGGTTTCCAACTCATGGACTGCTTTCTAATAAGCCCATCCCACATAGGGTATTTCCAGGGTTGGACAATGCATGCTGTATTTCAGAGCAAAATAGGGTCGGACATCATAGATTGGGCTGACAGACATTAACATTGGTCCAATATTGGTCCAATATTTAGAGCTGCATTTTACAAATTTAAAAGGCAATTTGTCAGCAAAATTGAGAGAAGTGTGGGTGCAATAAGAGAATCCGTCTTCTGAAAGATCTATGCTTTTCGTAATACTCTTGACCAGAAGTCAAATGAAATATGGGAGGCTTACCATAGATGCCATGTATCAATTCAGTGCTCTATATGCAACGTGCATAGGCTGAATATAGCCCTTCTTTTCATGAGTTTACAGTCTGAATTATATTTCTGACGGATCTATGATGACTATCAGTGTTAGAATATTTCATATTGTGGTCGAATATATATGTGTCATATAAGTCTCTGAGTTATGTGGATATAAATGAGCAGAGATCACTGTTTACTAGGGTGCTGCCATCTGGTGTGTTTTGTGTGAACTGCCCCTATTGGTCTGGGGGTTTGTATGTAAGGTCAGATACCTGTTAGGCTTTGACAGGTGCACACACACTGGGAGTTTCTCCACAAAAAACTCATGAAAAATACGGAGATTTTACTGCTGGTTTTAATTTTGGCGATGCCAAACTGTGCCGGCTGTTTGTCTTACTACTCGGGAGAAAGCTGTGTTCGTTGTGCTATTCAGCCTACTGGTATTTCGGAGATAACTACCGCCGATATGGATGGAGCTCTGTTCACCGGCGACTCGGAGCCACCGCCTCGTGACGCACCGGAGTATAAGGACTTTCTGGAGAGTCAAATCCGTGCTCAACGTGAGAGACTTACTGGCTAAGGAGGAGAATAGGGTTCTCAAGCTTGAGGGCCAATTACGCGATTTGAATCTACAATTATCGCATGAGAAGTCTTTTTCGCAGAAACATGAAGGCGGTGGTAATGGCGGCGGTGTCGGCGGTGGTGCTCTCAACGAGGACGACGGCGGTGCTGGTGGTGGTGGTGGCGGCCACTCGGATCAGTCTATGGCGTCGCGTTTGATACGCACTGGTGCTTCGGAACCTAAACGTCGTACCAAAGAGGAGGAGGCTGCTCTGTGTAAGTTTCGACCATTATCATATCTGGTGGACTGTAAAGGCCCTGATCGTAGCTCTTATCGTGATCTGATGAGCGGAATGACCCAGGTTTTGTCACACATCATTACTTGTGGTCATGACGCGTCGGGTTATGCGGCTCATATGAAGTTTGTAGCCAGTAAAGCTGCCACTAACGTTTACACAACAGAGGCATTGATTAGATACGATATATCTGTAACTGACAAGGTGTTTTCTGAGGTTTTGCCAAATTGGGTGTCTGCCGACCCAGAGTCGGTAGCGCTATTCCTGGGGGTGGACGCCACCTACGCAATCCAGGGCAAATCTCGCTGGACGGGCCGGGGCCGGGGTCGTATGTCCTATGGTACTTCTATGGGATCGGAAATATCAACGTGGCCTAAAGATGTGTGCTGGTTGTATAACAGCAGGGTATGCAATATTGATAATTGCAACCGGGCTCACATCTGCGCCAAATGCCGTTCCAAAGAACATGTAGCCAAGGATTGTCCTCAGTCTCAAAAGTCCCAGTCAGCTGCTAATGCGGACGCTTCTCGTCCCTCTGGTTCAAAATCTGCTGCTAAATGAACTGTTTATAGTGCTCCTAATGCTGCTGATAGCTCCATTGTCACGGATAAGGATTTCGCTGCTCTTCAATTTTCATGTTCTAATACTTCTAACTGGTGCATCATTGGCAACGCCCAGTCCCAAATGAAGCCAGCTGCTTGGCGGAGAATGCTACTTTTCAATGATATCTGGGATGAGGATTCTCACTTCATCTTAGACGGCATATTTAATGGTTTTCACGTTATTGATCCTGATGCTTCTTTTGAAGGATATCACAATGCTAACTATATGTCGGCATCGGATTACAGTAATGAAATGTCTCATCTCTTATCACAGGAGCTGTGTGCCGGCAAGTTGTCTCGGACTACCGAGGCCCCCCATTGTATTCATGCGTTAGGAGTGGTTGTGAAGCCGACCGGTAAGATCCGCCCTATAACAGACTGCAGTGAGCCCAATAAGAAGTCGGTGAACAATTATATGAAGGAGGTCTTTTCGCATTTCTCTTACAAAACTATAGATGATGTGGTGTCTAACCTGCCTGCAGGATCGTACATGTGTACAGTTGACATCAAAGCTGCTTACCGCTCCATTGCTATCCACCCTGATGATCGTGCTTATTTTGGCTTATGTTGGGATTTCAATGATGGTTTGGGCCCGATATGGCTAACTGACAATTACCTCTGTTTTGGCAGCCGGGTAGCACCATTCATTTTCAATAGGCTTACAGATGCCATTGCTCGCTACATGATGAAATGTGGTTACAAGTGTTATAATTATTTGGATGACTTCATTATTATTGCAGATAACATCGATGCTTGCCTATCCGGTCAATCACTTCTAATTACTACTCTACGAGACCTGGGTTTCTACATGGCTTGGGAGAAGATTACTTTCCCTTCAACTACTTGCCGTTACTTAGGCATTGACATTGATTCTGTTGCTAAAAAATTATATTTACCTCTTGACAAACAGGTTAAGTTATCCAAGGAGTTGCTGTTCTGGGAAGATCGCAAATATTCAACTAAGCTTCAGATGCAGCGCCTTTGTGGCGTTTTAAATTACTGTTGCAAGGTGGTACGTGGAGGCCGTATCTTTATGCATAACATCGTTAATTTGCTAAAATGCTTCAATTCCAGAAATCGCATTAAATTACAGCTCTCTTTCTTCGAGGATCTCAAATGGTGGCGAGAATTTTCGCTACTTTTCAATGGAGAGGCTGATATTATTGACGCTTGCTGTGTACAACATGAAATCTACACTGATGCTTCTCTATCTGGAATATCAGGAGTATCTGCTTGGGATCATCTAACTGGTAGTCTTCTCATTTCCAAGGATGAATTTCTGCATGTTTATCATGTGGAGGATAATATCTACAGCTGCCATATTCCTGCTGAATTTATTGACAATATTACTGTGCTTGAACTTGCAGCGGTATATGCTTCTCTCTTACGCTGGCAATCCTTACTGAGTAATTCTAGAGTGATTATTAATTGTGACAATCAAGCTGTTTGTTACATGCTTTGTCGGGATCGCTCAAGCAATACTTTAGCAGCAAGCATTTTGCGTGATATTTTTTGGCTATGTGTGTTGAACAATTTTTATATTTCACCGCAGTATATTGCTTCCAAACACAATGTAACAGCTGATTATTTGTCCCGCTTGTTTGCTTGATTACAGTGTCTTTAGATAGACGCGTGGATATCGTCAAGGCTGAGGCTTTCGCTGCGTCAACTAGAAAGACTAGATCTTCACAGTGGACTCGTTATACTGATTTCTGCACGACCTTTTCTTTGGATCCTCATCCGATCAAACCGGAGACTGTATGTAGATTTTTAGTACATCTGGGTGAGACCCTCAAATACTCAACTATTAATAACTATGTCTCAGCCTTAAATTCTATGGCAAAGCTGTCACCTGGATTTCAAGATCTTCGTCAGGATTATGGCATTATATTGGTGTTGCGTGGCTTAAAGCGCATGCTTGGTGACGCTCGTAGTCCCATGGACCCTCTCAGTCCTTTGGATTTATTCAACATTTTCAATGTAGTAAACTTGGATGATGAACTAGAGCTTTCTGTTTGGATGGCTATCTCCTTGGCCTATCGGTCTTTACTACGCAAAAGCCATTTCTTTGCAACGAGTGATGAAGAATCTCATTTGTTACACCTTAATGACGTATCCTTTTCTGATTGGGGAATAACAATCCGTGTAGCAAGCTCCAAAACTATTCAATTCTCACAACGGCATTTTGACATTCCGATTTCTAAATCGGGAGGGCCACTTTGTTCGGCTTCGCACCTTCAAATATATTTGTCACGTTTCCCCAAGGACCCCTTGGCACCTTTGATTACTTTCAAGGGCCAGCCGGTGCAGTATAACAAAGCTTTGGCGCTATTAAAAAAGTGGTGTGTATCAGCTGGTATTGAGAAACGCATTGGCTTTCACTCACTACGTCGTGGATCGGCAACAAACATGTCGGAGTTAGGCATTGCGCTCCACCATATCCAGCAGGCCGGAGACTGGCAAAGTCTCTGTGTCCTGGACTATTTGTCATCTGACATTTCTCAAAGAAAGAAGATAGACTGTTTGGTCGCGTCTTCTCTGACGCAAATGAATGCGTCAACATAGTTGACTTATTGGATTACATCCTTTTGTTTATTAACCCATTCTTTATTGGGGATTGGGCTCAATAATTTGCCCGATTCCCTAGCCAAATTATGTGTTATCTTCATATGTGTTTTGTTGCATTTATGTGTCATATAAGTCTCTGAGTTATGTGGATATAAATGAGCAGAGATCGCTGTTTACTAGGGTGCTGCCATCTGGTGTGTTTTGTGTGAACTGCCCCTATTGGTCTGGGGGTTTGTATGTAAGGTCAGATACCTGTTAGGCTTTGACAGGTGCACACACACTGGGCAGCTGGTTGATTTTTTATTTTTTTTTGTTGATTACTAATAAATGGGGCTCAATAATTTGCCCGATTCCCTAGCCAAATTATGTGTTATCTTCATATGTGTTTTGTTGCATTTATACATGCCATTCATACTATCTACTCATAATGATTATAATATTTTTAGTTTATGGCCTATGTGTACCATGATCGGCCATCCTGGTAGATCAGAGAAATATTCTCTTAAAGATGTGCTCTGGAATGGATACATAAATAAAAATTCTTTGCATAATGTCCATTTCCAGGGTTAGTAAATTGGCAAGTCTAAACTATAAAGCATATAGAGTTGAGCCACCCCTGAAGGAGCGAACTCCCCGCGAGCTGCTCCGAGGGCAACTAATGAGGCCTTGGCCTAACGAGCAGCTCGAGTAATGGTAACATATTGATTGGGCCATAAAGTCCAAGTGTTGAGGCTGCTGGAGGGAGAAGGGCGCCATCGGGTCTAGGTGAGAAAAGATGCCATCAGCGAAGCCCTACTCACGATACAGGAGTTCCTGGGTAGGCAAAAGCCATTCCGCGAAACCAGCAGGATTTGTTTCGCTTCTATAGGCCTAGCTCGTTTTCTTATTGGGATTTGACACCCATGTGATGAATAGCATCAACGCAAAATATGATTTTACATGTTGTTTCACCTCTTCTGCTTATTGGAATAGCAGATTACATCCATTCTCTTTATTACTTTTCATTGGAAAGCTTGGTAATAATCAGTGAGATGAATGAGGAGAAAAACTAGCAAAATTAAAGTAACCTCCTATTCTTCTAATGGGGCGCAACAGTGATTATTTCCTTCAGCGCCATCAGGAAGTGTAACCTATGACATCATCAATATGATTCATATAAGCGTGAACACACAGCCCTATAAGGACCATTAAGTTAGCGGCAGCCCCCTTAATGTCCATTGCTTTGAATGATGAAAAAAAGTGAAATTGTAAAGCAAAACACACAGACAAAATATGCAGAAAATGTGTAAGATTCAGTAGCAGTAGACCTAGATCCCAGTAGAACACTGGGGCACAGCCTGGCTTTCATCTCGAATGGGAGTGTTCCTCGTCATCCAATCAGTTGGCATGTTACGGAAGAAGTCCTTCCGGTTAGGTCCCAGCCAATGGGGAGACATGATACGGAGTCAAGGGAGTATTGCATGTTTGGCCTGATTTTCGCTGAGTCATGCTACTGAGCGATAATGAGGGAAAGGACAGAAAGGTAAGCTGATACTGGATGAAACTAGGCAAACAGCAAGAGTCAGAATGTATATAGAACTATTGACTATGTCATACTTGGCAGCTAATGAAATCTAAAGCACATTCTGACATCATCTATATGAAATAGCAATATCTATGCTGAAGTTTGTTTTAAGATGTAAGATGGTCAGGAGAGCCTTTAATTATTCATTTCAGAAAGGGGAGTCTGATTTGAACCTTAAGGTAAACCAAAACAGTTCATGATAACAGTTCTTTGAGGTCAAGCTTGCACAGACTGATGCCTCAGTGTTGTTGTTTCAATCAGAAACATAATGAAAAAAAGATAACGAGAAAAAGAAGGGGGAAAATAAAAAGGCTTTGACACCTCAACGATGACAATCAAACTGCACGTCGGAGAGGATAATTACAAAGGTTTTTGATTGTAAAAACATTGGGGTTTGCAAAATAAAGCCCAACAAATGAACAATAACCAAGATTAATTTATTTCCCAAGTAACAACACCTAAACAAGGATCTCGATGTACAACTAAGGTTGTGCAACAGAGATGGCATCACATTTACTCTCATGGGAAATAAAGTCAAATCCTATTTGTCTTAAAAGTGACATGTTGCTATGACAACTCAAAAGCCTTTCATTGCGGAATAACAGCTGTTATGCATAATAAGCAAAATCTTTCAGCATCTTGATACTAATGTGATTTCATTTCTTGAAATTGCCCAATTTAGGCTGCAGCAGTGCTTTGGAGTGTATGCAGTTTAGTTAATACACCCATATGAACTACCTCTACGCAATTTACTCAATGACAGGATTTGCTACAAAACTCCAATAAAATTCCATCTACCTTGCTCTCATTGAGTTCACATGTACAAAAAGAAATGCTAAGCAGATTATTATATGAAATCAATTATCATATAAAAAATGTAATGTATTTACAGGGCCACTGGGTCATAAATAAAGCATGTATATTGGTTAGTAAAAAAGTCCCATGTAAAACTGAGACAATTCCATCCATATGTAAAAAATCCTATGTAATCTGAAACTACCGAAACAAAAAATCCTACAAAGGTAGGAGAAACATAATGTCTGCCATTTTAAATCCAAATCTGATTTATCTTGTAATAAGATTACATAATTGATGAGTTATCTGAAATAACTTTATGAATTGAAACCCTTTACTAGCTAGAAAAACTGTAAACTTCACAGGAAGAATCTTTTCTGTGGCACATACCTTTGTTTAGGATTGAAACTTTTACTTTGCACATTTCTTTGATTATGAATAACGCAGTCCCCAATGACACTTTCTTTTTTTGTAAATACAACTTTAAGAGTAATGTCATAAACTTTGCTGATAATTCAATACAGTGGGAGGGATGAGATCACGTATGATCTTGTACGTCTCTCTTTTACTTGATATCCATAGGTCATATTTCAGAGTATTATACTTAGGTTCTGGATATAAAGGCCAAGCTAACATCAATAATCTTGAATTTCAATTAGGATGAAATTTAGGCGTAGTCTTCAGTTTTTAACAGTCATAGTTTTAAAGGGAACGAACAGATATTATTACAATGTCATGAAAGGTTTTTCTATGAACGTATACAATATATGAACCTCATGTTTCATAAATCCCCTATAAGTACGACTTGAACTGGGATATCGATATCAGCGTCATATAAGGATAATCAGAGACATTTTACACACAAGACTGATATTTTTATTGGCAATTGGCAATTTCGAGTATCTTTATTTTTCCTGATCATGTAAAAAAAAATCATTTCCAATAAGTTATCTCCCTATCCCACCTGCCTTTGTCCTACCTACACATAATGATGACCAAAAGCAGGTTAAAGATTCATTAAAGACCCTTTCGACAGAAATGGATGAAAAGGTTGACAAACAGGCCTCGGAAATGAAAGAGGAAAAAAGTAAGCTCTGCAATGAAAACCCTTATGAATTTCTAACCGATCATGGACTGCTGGGACGTTGAGTGACAGGTCCGACAGATAAGATCAGATCTGCGATGAGAGAAAAAAAAACTTAACTCGGCTCAAAAGGAGTCAGCTCAGTGGTAGCTCCCTGGTCCATTGACCAAAAGGTCCCCAGCCTGGTTTGGCACTAAAGTTATGGATTATGACCAGGCACTTTTACTGCATATTTCTCCTTGATTTAGTCGAACAACTAATTCTAGATACCATATATCCTGCCGTATCCTGTCTTTTCAAGGCCTTATTCTCAGTCATATACACCATACACGGTCAATACTCAAAATTCGTGATCAAATTCCCTGTGTTTTCCCTGAGTTTTGCCTGTCTCAGGGTAAATTTTCCCTGTCATGGTTATGATGATTTGTTCTGATCTCAAGTGTGCAAGTTTAAAAATGTCATTAGAGATGTATGACTTCTCCTGAAATTTCGCCTGTTTTCCCTGTGCAGAGGGGAGGCTGCTTCTAAGAAAAAGGATTACACCACAACTTCTGTATCACCCTTTCTAACATCTCGCCTTTAAGCATAGACATACATAACATAGATAGGAAGCTCATGTTGTTTCTAGCTTTTCCTTGTCTCGGATAGCTCTCCAGGATAGGCAAAATAGCCTTGGTTGGGTCACACCTGCTTGGAGAGTGTGAGGTGTGAGATCAGTATTTCACACCTTTTAGGCCTACTATAGATACACTGTTCAATATCTAATTTCCATATATCAAGATTTGATCAGCATCATTGAATAGATAATTTCATTCCGAGTCAAAAGATACCAAATATGACATATTTATCTTAATTAGAAATAAATATATTGATTCACTAAAATGCAGGAAATTGAGGGAAATCACAATTTTATCAAAGTTTGGGAATTAATTCTGAGAAAACCACAGATCGTAAAGATAAATGCTTTACACCATTGAAAACGCCATAGTCTCTAGTATATGGAATAATTGGTCTTATGAATATGTGTATTATTTTTCATTTGAGAATTTTGACTTGAAAATTTAAAAATTGTTTAGATAAAATTTTAGCTTAAATTACTATATGATTAATTTTGACATAAAACGGCTTCAAAAATATGAAAATGGATAGGATTTACATATTTTAGTAAAGGGAAATATCTATTATTATGATATAATGAGTATCAAAGATATGTCAAAAGTATAAATCATGTTTATTTCCTTCAACATTTCCTAGTCTCAGCCAGGTGGCAGCGGCCGAGCCATAAAAAAAGGATAAATTGTCAAAATTTGGGAATTAATTTTGAGAAAACCACATATCATACAGATCAATGCCATATACCATTGAAAACGCCATAGTCTGTATTATATGGAATAATTGGTTTTATGACTATGGGTTGTTTTTTTCATTTGTGAATTTTGACTTGGAAATTCTATAATTATTTTGGTATTATTTTAGCTGAAATCACTATTTGACAAATTTTGACCCAAAACGGCTTCAAATATCAGAAAACAGACATTGTCTACATATTTTCATTAGGACAGATACCTAATCTAATGATATGGTGAGTATCGTAGGTTTATCTTAATTCAAAATGAGCTTTTTACCTAATAAGAGTTCTTACCCTTGGCCAGTTGGCCCTGCCAGAGACCTGACCAAGGGATAAAATCTTTCAAGTTTGGGAATTAATTTTGAGAAAACCACATATCATACAGATAAATGCAATGTACCATTGAAAACGCCATAGTCTGTAGTATATGGACTAATTGGTTTTATGACTATGTGTTGTTTTTTTCATTTGAGAATTTTGACTTGAAAATTCAAGAATTATTTTGGTACTATTTTAGTTGAAATTACTGTATGACTAATATTGACCCAAAACGGCATCAAACATCAGAAAATAGGTACAATCTACATGTTTTAATAAGGACAGATCCCTAATCTAATGATATGATGAGTATCAAAGGTATATCAAAACTAAAAATAATGTTTCTATGATATAAAATTTCATACCCTCGGCCAGTCAGCACTGCTCGAGTCATGACCAAGGGATAAAATCTTTCAAGTTTGGGAATTAATTTTGAGAAAACCACATATCATACAGATTAATGCTATATACCATTGAAAACACCATAGTCTGTAGTATATGGACTAATTGGTTTTATGACTATGTTTTGTTTTTTCATTTGAGAATTTTGACTTGGAAATTATAGAACTTTTAGGTCATAATTTTCAGCGAAAATCACTACATAACCAATTTTGACCCCAAAACGGCATCAAACATCAGAAAATGGGTACAATTTACAAACGTTTAAAAGGACAGATATCTATTCTAATGATATGAGGAGTATCAAAGGCATATCCAAATTCATAATCAGCATTTTATACAATTATATTTCCTACTCTTGGCCAGCCAGCACCTCCCGACGCATAGTAAAGGGATAAAATCATCAAAGTTTGGCAATTAATTTTGAGAAAACTACAAATGCTACAGACTCATGCTATATATCATTGGAAACGCCATGAACTGATGCATATGGAATAATTAGTTTTAAATACAACTTTTGCTTTTGAAATCATGAAATTTCAGCCTAAACGTAATTAGATATTGCCACATGAAATATCATCAAATCTTAAAGAAAAGTGATCCTACGTGCTCATATCTTTTTATTGATACATCATATGTAAAATTCTGATTATTTTTGGATGAGTTATAGCCTATTTTCAAAGATACATTTCTCTATTTTTATAGCCCAAATTACCCCTTGGCCCCCTCCCAGCCTTCCCAGGCCTTATCAGGTGCTAATTTGCATAACAATACCGAGACAGACATGCCTTAGTCGGCCCAGGCAGTGTTTCCTCTCTATCTTATGTATCTCTATGCTTTAAGAAAACCCTGTGTTACCCTTTTGGTTTACCCGGTGCAGGGCCCAATGACAGCCCCCAGCGTCCTTCAATCGACTTCCGGCGACAGGAAGCCGTCAGCGGAGGCTTTGCGCAGGCGTGACCACGGCCACGGGGATGTGGTCACTCTCCAAGCAGAGACACGGTGGTGACAAGCTCTTACAGCACATCTGTTGTCATTTGTGTTAATTTGATATATGTAAATTTGGACCAATTCATGTCATCCTTTCCAAGTATATAGAATTATATTTGAATATGGTTTAACAGGATTGCTGTTTACAATTATATACATTTTGGTAACTTTATGTATAGTGAGTGAGTGACAGCCAGGGTCATTTTCAGGGTCATTTTCAGGGTCATTTTCAGGGTCTTCGGTGATCGTATCTATGAGATGAAGGTGACAGGGCTGGCAAACAGCAGGGGATCAAAACCTGGAAATGATGTTTGCTGTACCTCATCCCTAAGTGAACCCAGCACCAACCAGGAATCCTGTCTTGCCCTTTTGATTAAGGTTTAATAGGTGCATAGGTGTATAGGTGTTTTTCTTTCAAAACATCGGGCCTATTCCACCGATAACTCTTCTTTCAAGGCCACTTCATAAAATGGAATTAGTAAACGTCTATTATAAATTTAACGGAACTTTTTCTAAGATAACACATTTAAACTTGTAAAAGGAATATCCTGGTAAAGACCCTGATCTGCTTGAAGGAGGATGATTTTGGCATCTGCTTGGAGATTGGAGGCTTTGCAACGCCACACTGGTCATTAGGGCGACACGCCTGGTTGCCATGGCGACGTTCATTAAGGCCCTAAGCGGCCCCTGGTACTACTTTTTGTGGCGGAGGGAGAAACACAGGAGGTTGGGAGGTAGGAGGTGCTGCTGGGCTTTGAGTGCTTGATGAGCTACAATCAATTATTGGGCCTCATCAGAGAAGAACTCTAGAAGGATGGGACCTAGCTCTTCAGGTAAAACCTAACTTTTTTTCAAATGAATGCCTAATTCAATGATTTATGTAGCTCGTAAAACATTCATTATTTCTCGAAGATTTTCCTTGCCTAGAATGTTTTTAAGGAGAAAGATTTCTTTCAATACGTTGAAATTAACAATAAAACCTTGCATTATTTGTTGGTTTTTTTGGGTGTTTTTTTCATTTATAATTTATTAAGTTTAGTATTTTTTCGATTCTCGAAGTACCAATACATCCTTAACCCTTACATACATCCTTGAGACAAGACACATTTCCACACACCCCAGCCTAGTCCCCAGCCCAAAACAACCCCCAGACACCCCTGACTATTGGATCTCTCTCAGGGCAATGTCAAAGATATTAAAGCCTTGGTTACAGGGACGGGAAAAATGATAAATAATCAGAACTGTTCTCCAAGATAATACAATCAACGCCTAAAGTGTGACATTTAGAGGACATATCAGGTGCTCGTACTATCCTAAAGCAATGTTTAGATTCATACAGAAAAACACCCACTTGATTAAGTAGCTAGCTCCCACCACTGTCAGTATTCTCAACTGATAATATTGTTGCTCCGGCCAGCAGACTGCTGTGTAAACATAGCTTTGGCAATCCAGACAGCCAAATGCTGCAGCGAATTAGATAGGTATGCAGGCGAAAAGTGGGGTGTGATCCGAAAGGGACCGTTTCGTTCTAAACGGACGTTTTTAGTTGTACTAAGGGATGGTTGCAAATTGCTTAAAGGTCATACAAATGTGCATTCGCATATTCCTCAATCAAAGGTCATTTATATTAAACATATCTAAATATATACATATACATATACATATGTATATACAGAAGTTTGTTTGTTTGTTTGTGGAATTAGTTTAACGTCCGGCCAACCCTTATGGGTTCTTTTACCAGACTGCACAAGGTAAAGCTTTTCAGCTAGTTTTACGCCACAGGGGCGGTGACCAAATTAATGAGATGAGGTGCCTATTTGTAGCAGTGGGACCCAATGCCCTCTTTATAGTGCTGCCACACTGAGATATCATGTCATAGGCCCACACAATACCCCACCCAGTCACATTATACTGACACCGGGCTGACCAGTCATGTTTCGTGGTTCTTACTTTATACCAAGTGCCAGGCAAGCAGTAACCACTACCATTGTTAAAGTCTTTGGTGTGACTCGGCCAGGGATAAATCCCAAGACCTCCCAGGCTCAAAGCGGGCACTCTACTAACTGGGCTATTGAGTCTGGTCTCCCCATTTGTCGCCTCCTACGAACAGCAAGGGGCTGCTGAGGACCTATTCTTCCCAGGAGGCTCCCTAAGGAACCCCCACCCTGGATCCCCACGGGGGATATACAGAAGTAAACGTATATATCACATATACCATAGATACTTAAAATACATCTCTATGCATATACACATAAATCATATGTACACATATACAAACACAGAATTAAAATATTCAGTATTCGAAGTTCACGCCAGTGGAGAATATTCCTCTTTGCTAGTGATCATACAAATGCCATTACTGTGTATGAGAACACTTCATGTTCTATGAATAAATCATTAAACACCTCAGTAGATGAAGTTATCCGACACAATATCAGTCAATCCCATTCCATTTTATATTTATCAGGTATGGAGAGACCCATAATGAATCTCATTTTCTACAGTCTTTGATCACTAATGACAAGACCAAAAACACCAACACAACAATCTATATGATTATCTATAAGTGACGGGATTGGGTTGTCAATATAGAAAGCAGGAAATCCATTGAAAGTTAATATCCGATGATGTTAGCTGTTTCAAGAAGATAACAAATAGGTTAAGCTAATCAATTATTAGCCGTCAGAACAAGTTATAACATTTTCCTATAACAGTATTCATATTAAACGTTTTGTAAGTGGCAGCGACGTGCTGATGCACATGACAAACAGCATTTGCCCTGCCAGACAGTCAGTCGTCTACTACCACAAATGCCATTTAACACTTCACAACATAGTTATAAAGTTGTAAAAATATGGGACAACTGAAGGTACTTTTAATACTGTAGAAACGTTAATGTATGCCATTTATTAAGAATCCAAATCTGCAAAATCCATCATGAAAGCTGACAATTTAACATCTCTTTTCATCGTTATTTTATCAAAATCTTCATGTTCAACACAGCTGGCTAATGTCCCACATGTCTTTGATAAAATGTGGACCTTTTTAGGAGTGACACCAGTCTGGGAATTAGAACTTCTGGTTAGAAAGCGATCTACAATCTCTCCTTCTAGCTGGGAGAAATAGCTTTTAACTCAATATGTTATTGCTTACAAAAGTTCATTCTTTTCAGCAATCCTCCCCAACTGAAATGCTGAATTTCCATTAGTCAGTGGGAAGCAAACTTTTGCGAAGAAATGCGGTTGGCAATGGGACAGAAATGTGAACTTTCTCTCCCACAGCATTGGTGGAATGCTGAAACCAATTTGCTACAGAGTACAGGAATTTGACCCCAGTTCATATTAAGATTTTCAATTTCTCACATTACTAATGTATTGAGCACAAGCCAGAATGTTGCTTCTTTATATTACTTCTACTACTAGCTTCAGGTATTTCCATAAACTCGATTTAATTTCTTTCTATAAACTGGGCATGTTGATATTCTTTCGGCCTAATGTTACAACTGCCTAATAACATTCAACAAAGAATCTGCAACTGACTTTGAAAAGCTGTTTTAACTGCCATCTTTGTGTCCATCAGAAATCAACTAAATTAATGCTCAAACTCTTACCCCTGAAAACTACCACATTATACAGCTTTAACCTAAAATCATCATGGCCCAAGAACATTAGAATTCTACTAGGGGTTCACATCTTCAGTGAACAGTTCAAGTATACTGATAATACTTCACAGCGATAGTGTCAAACCTAAAACCTCATACCCACTAAGCGACTTTTACACAGTTGGCAAACTGATTGGTGCTGAAATCGGTCGATTCTAACCTTAGAAGCGGCCAATCTTGGCACTGATTCAGATCAAACATGCACATTTCAATATACTGACAGGTGATCATAAGAATCAGCCGATTTCAGCGCCGATCAGTTGGCCAACTGTGTAAAAGTTGCCTAGTGGGTATGGGGCTTAAGGGGTCAGATTCTA
Source organism: Lepidonotus clava (assembly GCA_936440205.1). Classification (NCBI taxonomy): domain Eukaryota; kingdom Metazoa; phylum Annelida; class Polychaeta; order Phyllodocida; family Polynoidae; genus Lepidonotus; species Lepidonotus clava. The sequence continues at coordinate 25,959,945 of OW387148.1, forward strand.
AGCACAGAAGTTCTGCTGTCCGCCGGGAGGGGGCCTACAGCGCCTCCCGCGGCCCCTTTTTCCATCAGCCCCTGGGATGACGACACCCAGGAGACGGGTGGCTCCACCTAGGGGCCACTTCACGCTGAGGGCGCCCCTATCGCCTTCCCCAAGCAGCACCCCAATTTTCACCCACCCTCCATCTCATGATCCATCATGGCCGACTCTAGCGCCCTCTAGCCTATCACTGTGAGGGTATCTCTCTCTTGCTCTTTTGGCGATAGTAAAGGCAACGTTACGCTACCTGGAATTGTATTACACCTCTAATCTGTTAAAAGAATTATTCTATGTGGGCAGGCTGCTCTTATAGACCTATCGGTAGATTGTAAAGTCCTCAATTTCCAATCTTATTTATTATGCTACAAATACAACGGAAAAGGCAAAAAGTAGACATTTGAAGGTTGTTAGACTGCCATTTGGAAAACTAGGCCAATTTATTTTAAGTGGTCCATAAAATATCCCCCAAAAAATGGTAATATACCACAAGACATTTTTTCCTAGTTAAATGGGGCTTTTATACAAATATCTTCGTAGGATCAAAACGAGGCTGCTTACTGGGGTTGTTCTGGCAACCCTCTGTGTAGCCAATCAGAAGTAGGATTAATATATCACTGTCATACAAGGAGGGATATGATTAGATGAGACTAGGGTCATATTGGGGGTGGTTAAGGTGGACCTTCCATGATATGCCATGAATAATAAACCGATATTGAGACAGACCATAGAGATAAACATGGTCCGTCTATGGTAAGATACATATCCGCTGCTAGGCCTACAAAGCAGAGATACCACTCAGTAGAGATGAAAATTCCGCAAAGAGAAGGCATTTTCAGTTTTGGAGCTAAGTGGGTGGAGCGTTCCCTAGATGTTGTCAATTTATGTTTAAGATAGCCTGGGAACGGTATATAAATAATTTGAAAAGGCAAAATACGCGATTTGGTTAACGAAAAATGTTAATTTCACTTTCATAATGAATTAGCAAAATTCCATATAAATGGATAAAGACTAGTACATGGCAGCTCTTTACAGGGGCGCACGCATGTAAGCACAATTCTTGCAGTATTTTGTATACTATTATGTGCAAACTTCTATCAAAAATTTTGACTTAATAGTAATTGCATATCAAACGCTTTCCGGTGTATAAGCGTGTCTCAGCATAAAGTTACAAGTAAGAAAAATCTTTTTGTATTGGGAAATGGTGAACGGAAACAGCCAACCGTGCATGCACAGATGGCATTTCCCTTCACTAATGGTCAAAACGTTGACCAAAAAATAAAAGAAAGTCGATTCAGGAACGTCTATAACCTTTTTACACTAAATGTTTGAAGTGAAAGTCTCTCTATACAAAGGTCCTGGCAGCAGTAACTCTAGAATTTATATTTATAATTCTCCTTCTATCAATTCTTTATAAAGACACAACAATAGTCTTCACTACAAAGTCCTCCACAATAAAATGTTGCCAATGTAGGCCTACCCTTAGTGGTAAAGGAAAAAAAGAAAGCTTATAACTTGCTTCTATGAAATATTCAAGGGTTTGTGACCTCCTGTTTCCTATTATCGTGTATTCCCTCAGTTCAAAGAGTGGCAATCTGAGGTTCTATATACAGTGAAAAGAACGGGTACGGGAGGTTTCTATAGCAGATGACACTCGGAAGAAGCCTACTCTTACAAGGAGCTCATTCTTCTCTTACAGTAACTTACACTATTCCTCTTCTCAATGGGGCCATAGACCATACATTCAATACGGCTTCTAAATAATTTCTTGAAATAGAAAGGAGACGCGGAAATAAACGTGTGACAAAAGACTTATTTGTTAATCATTTTGTTTATGACCTCTGACATTTTTCACGTGTTTTTGTCAACACTTGCCTGTGCTTATAGTATAATATTGCATGAAAAAACTTGCATGGAATTATGTATTATACAATTCAATGCAAGTTTTACAATTACGATATTTCACCGAATTGGCCCAATATTGTTTTTTAGGAACCATACAAAATGTCTAAACTTTAGTAAGAAATAGCAATTCCACTTTGAGTCAATATTAAAGGAGGAATTATTTGAATTTTTACAGTGGTAAATGCCAATTCGTTAAAATCATATTTATTTAAATTTTTCATAGCCTCTTACGTTTTTAACAAATTTTAACGATTATTAGTCTCTATAAGATCCCTGAACACCAACATTCATATTCAACATGACTGTTACATTGGAGACCCCCCACAAGGGCCCCTCTTAGTAAGCCCTATGCTAAGAGCTGCTCATCCCCCTGATAAAGGGAGCAGCTCAGACCCACTGACCCCAATTATCGCGCATGGCCTCTCAGCATGTACACGGGTAGAAGGGTCAGCCCTGGATGGGCTTGCTCTTCTAAGCCAACTTTTTCCACACAGGAAACAATCTCATTTCTGCATGACCAAGCATAGAAAACGAACAAATGTGTCATCTTTTTTAGGAAGTAAGTCTTCTCCTTATATGGTCTTCTTAAAGGCCACACTATGTGCTATGATTGAGAAATGTCGAGGTAATTTTGCATAACTATTACTGCGTGAATATGATACATGTTTCACCACTATAAATGTTCATTGGGACATGTGACACATGGCTTTAGGCATTTTTTGCATTTAGACACATGCTTAGTTCCTTAGGACATGACATTGCATGATTCACTTGCAAGGAGTGTAATGCTTCATGCAATTTTATGATTGAAGCAAATGGGCTGCAATACAAATGAAATGTGATTCTAAACATTGCACCTTATCACAGGGCATAATTCAGGCCAATTTCCCCATGTGTCTCACAACAGTTTTTCCTGCAATATTAGCCCAATATAAACCCTTTCTTTAGTGAACCATTGCCAATAAATTATGAACAAATAAAGACAACTTACACAGAGCATGTGCCCGAGCATATAGAATCCAGCGACGGTGACCCAGAGTCCGGTGTTACAGCACGTTCCGTAGACATTGCGCGTATAGTTGGAGCTGTCGTTGCCCCGCGGCATTGTACGTCTTTGTTGGATATCGGCGACAATCGCAGCTTAGCTGGTGTGTTATAGCACCAGAATATCTCTACATCAGTTGTAAAGCTGCATTAATATATCTACATCAGGTAGGCTGCATAAGTCTAGATGTTCCAAGTTCCTAATGTTCATCAGAAATTGTATGTCCATGGTGGTTGTCTGCAATTCCAGTTCAGCTGGTATTATAGAACCAGAAATACTTCTACATCAGGTGAAGAGTACAAATGAATGTTTACATCAGATCAAGTACTATCTTGAAAATGTTAACATGAGATGGGCTGCCTTCACATCAGTTCTGAGTAACGTGTCCATAATCAGTGTCCAAGCTAAGCTGGTTCATCATAAAATCAGGAATACTTAACGTCAAGTGAAGAGCCGCAAAAATAGATCCAACTCAGGTCACAGCATTGGTATTAGGTTTCCACAAGATCTTCCACGATCCAATTGATCTTCAGCTTTGTATGTCCTTGTCTAGGCCAATCCTAGCTTAGCTGGTGTGTTATAGCACCAGGAATAATTCTACACCAGGCACTGCAGAGCTCGATTATATCAACATCAGGGTAGGTGCATCTAAAACACCAGGAATACGACTAGAGCGTTCCTCCAGTATTTATCAGCTGAATAGCCGCAGGTGCCCCTTTCTATATATCATGAACTGTTTATTTTCAGGAAATTCCTCCTAGGAACCCCCAGTAGACCATCGGAAAATTCCTCCTTTATTTGCGCAAGAGCAGCTGTTAATGCTATACCAACTAAGAGCTGGCCGTGAAATTGGCTTTTTCTTCTCACTGGCCAGGCAGCTGTTGTGCCTTCAAAAGTGTTGTGTTTTCGCCAATATTTTGCCTAATTGTTCACTGGCCCAGTCTCATTTCACTGACCTCAAGCTCTAGGTAATCCATATACAGTAAAAGCTCCTGCAATTGTATGTCATTATTTCCGTCAATGTTTACACTTTTCCGTTTGTGTGATATTTCTCTCCAAAGTTGGCATCACCTATCTAAAAACCTACTAATGTCGAAGCTACAACATTTACTGTTCAGTAGTAACACACTCTGTGAGATTATAATGTAAGTTGATCCAATGCAAAGATAAGCAATATTCCAAGTCCACCCAATGCATTGTAATCCACATGTGCTTAGTGTCAGAGCGTGGCAGTTTCTAAACGCCTCCTTACAAAACTGAAAGCCAGTTTGCTCCACTGCTATGATAACATCACAATGCTTTGAAGCATAAAAGGTTTCCTTACCGTTTTACAGGTACATAAGTTTCCTTACACTTTAACACAGTGAACAAGAATAGGTGTGTCCAGATATGGGAATAGGAAAATACTGCAATTTTACACTTTCACAGATGCTTCATAGAACGATTCCTCCCAGGCAAATAGTTCTACAGTGTATTACGTACTCTTTGAATAATTATTCAGTAGTTTTCACTATCAAACATGATAAACATGTAAAATTGGCAGTTTTCCTAGAAGCACGAGTGTCATATCTTTTGGCGAAGAAATACTATCCATACAATAAATCCAATCATATTGATATCCATGGGTAAATCTAATCATGTCCATATAGGTCCAAAGGTTGGAAACTCACCAGCCACAGATTTCTCGTCAGACAGATTTTTGAGCTTAAATACCAATGCCAAGGGAGGATCCATGAGAGTTTTCAGAGTCCGATGCAGTTATGTTTTCCAACAATAAAACAGCAGATTGCACCACTGGCCCAATTTTGCATGTAATCTAATCTGATTATGAGTCAATGAGTTCAATGGTGTGGGAAGTGTGGGAGCCGCTTATGGTTATACAACAAAGGTATTACTGAACTGTTCCTTTCCGAGGAGCTTTTAGTGGAATATGTTATTGTTTGTAGAGCAAACGTCATTCAGGTCTGCCAATAATGCTACACTTCATCGGCAGCCTACTAATTGCTTGAGTGGACTGATGCAGCAAAATGTTGGTATACCGCCGAGGTAAGATCCGCCACTTTTATCTAAGTTTGGGGTTTTCTCAGTCCCGCTAGTATATGTATGGGTTGGTAATATATTTCATCAAGAATATGTACAATAAGCGACCAATGTTTTCCAGTAATGTTTGTTCTTCCGGAATAACTAGAACAAGTCAATTGTCAAAACAATCAACTTCCGGGTATTCTGATTGGCTGAATTAACTTCTTTCATATCCTTCATCCTGTCCTTAGTTCTCTGAATCCCTAATATTCTCTTCTCAGCAGCACTAATATCTTTAATGCAGTTGCAAGATCAAGTTCCCGACAGATATCTCATAGAGTGTTATCAAATTCAGATGACACTTTGGATAGTATGATCCACTGCACATCGCAGTACTGCTTATCCCTCCGACTGTATCACGTAGAATATCTGAGGTATCACTGCCAATATCATTACATCAAATGTCCATATTTTATTAGTGCAAATCCATAGGGGGGAAATCTTCAATAAACAGGAAAAAGTATGGCGTTATGAAGAAGTTTTTGTGGTAAGATTAACGTAAAATGTCTTGATGAGGTTTTTTTCTGTAGTAATTCCAGGAACATGCAATAGGTGCAAAAACTATGCAGCATTTTTTTTCTAGCAAATGAAAGACTCCTCATTGGGTGTCTTCACTTTTCCCCGAACTTTAAAATTCTTCTTGTAAGTACCAAAGGTCGTTTGCAGTCAGGTTTCTATTCTTTTCCCAAATAAATATGTGATTTGATAATAGCTAAAATTCCCGAAGAAAATGTTCTAAAATTGTCTGATATATCAATAAATTAATTTTCTTCCAACGATACAACTACGTGCAAAGTGTTTCCTCCGTTATAAATGTCACAGTATTTTCTCCAGGTTCAATTTGACGTTAAAAGTACCTTCCTTCACGCTAAGTATCGTCACTTCTCACCCTACCTTCTTGTAATATAAGAAAGTTTATGCTTCCATATTTATGTATATATGCACACCCAGACTCATAGTCTGTATAATAAAGGCTGCACCAATCCAATATAGAGAAGGCAAGCCAATTTCGCCCCCAATGTAACGTCAGTTCGATAGTCTAGGATTGCCTTATATCCTCTTATATCACCACTGAAAGGCTGGGGCGTTTGATTCGAATAATCTCAGTAGTCCTTATTGAGTCTCATCATATACAGGAAATTGAGATTATCAGATCAGCTTGGGTAGGGTGTCTGTGCATTAATTGCTCAGTTTCGATATAATATGCTATCACTCAGTCTTTATTTCAGGATGTTCCAACTTGTTCTAGCTGCAAAGGAAAATGTACGTTCTGATATTGGCTCTGTTCTCACGTTCCCTCGGTGAGGGAGGGTTGAAAATTAAAGTGAGCAATTGGCTGGCAATTTTTTATATTGGCTGACATTATTGCAGAAAGGTAAAGTTATATTCCATTATGCGTTGATTGACTTGTCTTGGCCATTTTAGCTGAGATATTGACAGATATGAAAGTAATGTTAAAGAACCATAGTTGATTATAGAAAAGTCATTGTATTGGTGCTTGCGATGGGGAAATGCATGTAGCAACACAATAACATTTCTATGCTTTTTGGGTGCTTGCCTTGGAGATATCAACATGTTGGTATCTGAAACGCAAACCACTTTTGATATCACCTATAGTCAATGTACGTGCTACCCTACGCAAAATTGAATATGCCATTTATAGTCTTGTCAGCCTGGATGCCTGAAGAGCAAAAGATTAATTTTCAACCCTGATGAAGAGAATCGATCCTATGATAAGATGACCATAAATATCATGAAAAATAAGTAGTTGTTTTTTTCATTTGTGGCGTGTATTCTAAGAAGGATGGTTGTTGATTATTCCTTTGAATGTCTAAAGAGTCTAATAAAGAGAAAGGAAATTCATCAAGGGATCTATTAATCTATAAAGTAGTAAAGAAACCTATTTTGCTAATGGCACAAATTTTAAGATGATGTTTTACCTGTAAAACTTAACACAACTAACGGAGGAAACCAAAGGTGTCGTTTCTCCTACATGAAATACTTGTTTACCTCCCCTGTTAGTGTTAGTTTAACCAACTGTATGAGTGCCTGAAGGGGAATTAATACTTAATGATTATCTATATCCCTCTTACATAGGACACCATCACATTTACATCCCCTGTCTAAGACCCTAACAGGCCTGCAGTATTAATGGTCATCTCCCCTATTATCACCCACCTCCAACACCTGCCTTTAGTGGCTAGGTTGGGCATGGCAAGCCGAATGAGCAAAATATCCCAAACAATTTGTCTGAGGAAACCAATTATATTTTCTCATGTAAAAAGTCATTCTGCATGGAAATATATACATACATTCCCCATGAATATAATTCCAAATCTTTTTTTCTAATGACAAGAAGCACGAGCCCGGCCATCTAATAGCCTAGCTACCCAATCGGCGATCCCTGTATCTAGGGTTTGGACTCAATTTTTTATCATAATTTTAAATCAATACAAAATTTTGAAAATTTTCCTGGGCAAACAAAAAGGATAGGTGATTTTTTTTTTGGGTAGTTCTTACTGACCTCAAGGTCTAACACTTTGCATATTTACAAGATCACAGATTAATTCTTTTGTGGATCAATTCATGTAACTTTAAAATAACTCTATTTAATTTTCCTGGGTTACCAATTAAAGTTAGGGGATTTAAAAAATTGTGATAATTTTCTGGGTGCTTGGGCTTATGAAAAAGTAGAAACAAACCAACAAATTTCACATGTCAAAACCATGCAAAGTAGTTAGATAAGTAAACTGTATTGGTTGATTTGGTTGTTTCATCTAAGTTATTTTCAGTATACATGTTTACCAAAAGACCATTCACTAGGGTCACTGTTTGTATAAGATAAACAGTGTAAGCATCAGTAAAACACCCATGCCCAGAGGGCAACATGTGCTAGATTCACTAGGGTAATTGTTTGTATAAGATAAACAGTGTAAGCATCAGTAAAACACCCATGCCCCAGGGGCAACATGTGCCAGATCAATTGCCCCCAAGGGCATCATGTGCTAGATCAATTAACACACATGCCTTCCTAATTGTTGATAAACAGTCTGGGCCTTTGATCTACTGAAACCTGGAAATGCTAACATAAAAGCAGCAAGAACATTTAAATTCACTAACAAAAAAGGCTCATTTATCATGCTTTGAGAAAATAGTTTGTTTCAGTATGCCCAAGTTCAAACGTTGAAGTGTTTTCCAATAGTGCTTTTATGTTTTCAATAAAATTGTACAGTAAACTTTACCTCCGAATTTGGTGACAAAATGACATTACAGACAGCCAATACTATAGGAAAACCACTGTCCAAAAAGGTCTTTTGTGACATCACAACTGTTGCAAGTGACTTAAGGCCCAGTAAAAGGCTCCCGGAGGATCGCCTTTTAATATACTGTATTAGAATATGATATCCTACAATAGCTATGATTCCTGGTAACACAAGTTTGATTCAGTCATTTGCAAACATTTTAAGGTTTGCCTTGATAGGTCTTGCGTGATATTGTATACAGGGAAAAATACATTTAAACTCTCATTGAACACATACTTAATCTAGCCCCACGTTTTATGCTCCATATACATTAATTTTATTCATAATGTAATCAACAGGGAAATACAAATATGCCAGCCCTACAGTTGCGACCCACAACAATTCAAACACTAAGAGAAGTGGCGATTGCTTTGGAGAAAAGAATGTTTTATTCCCAAAACAGGGTTTCCTACATAAAGCTGGAATTCCCTATTTTCACCCATTCCACTTGCCATAGGTGTAGATGGATGTTGACGCCCCCTACCCCCACCTACCTGGCTCAGGAACACACCTTAAGCCTACCATTACACACCCTGGAGGGTCTGATTGTACCATTAACCTATACCTGCCGCACCCGGCCCCAGCCAACGGGCAAAGATTGGCCTTTCCTCCAAGGGATCAACTAACACCATTAATGTTATAGTGGTGTATGGCCTTAAGGGAAGCCCTGAGGGGCAGCTATGTTAATTTAGATTTAGTTGTTTTCTTTTCCTATAACATAAACCGATCATACTAAAAGGTAGCATTACAATTTGTCTCAAAGGGGTCACTTAGAATAAATCTTTCTAGGGTAAAAACTACTGCTTTTGTTTTTTAAATCACAGATCACTTTGGAAAGTTCACATAGGATTAGCATTGGAACTCCATAGTCTGAAAACCAACCACTGGGGCGGATTTAAGGGAGAATTAATGGGAATACTGACGTCCCCCTCCCTTACCATCAGATGAACGGAATCTACAAAATCGATCTTCCAAAGTCTATCATATCACATTTTTGCTTCCATTTCTTTCTTTCAAGAAATGTTGCTTTACTGAAATATAAACCTTAAAGGGGCTGTCTCGTCCGTCCTTTGTAAGGCTAACGTCAGCAGACGTTAGCCTAACGACGTGATGGCCGGCGACGTGTTTTGTGACATTAGAACATAATCCTGCGACATAATTGGTCATGTCACGAAATTGGCGGGGCAATATGGGAGTTACAACGTATCAAAATACGTCTGTCCTACGGAAGAGAAAGCCCCTTTAAGATAGAAAAATATGTGTTTGTGAAGGGTTAACTTTCTTTAACTTTAAAGGGTTAACCCCAATGGTCAGCATTGATCACGTGCAGCTGGCCGGGAGCAGGACCCGTATGAAGACCAGCGTCTGTTAGGTCACGTGGTCGTTCCACCTGAAGGCGCTGCCACCAGGGGCGGTCAATCTCCACCACAAATCGGTCTTAGCGCCCCTACGGCCACTGGGAAAGAATTTTCTATTCAGATCCAGGACCTTTCCACGACTGCCTTGGATTTTTAAGGTTAATTTCCCCGTTTCAAAGTGGAATAAAATCCATGTTAGTTTTGCAGTGTTTCTATATGGAGGTTGGGAGTTATTCTTTTCCAGATCACATATTTCTGCCCTTTGTGGGAAATGTTTGCCTAGCACTTCTTTATTGAAAATGCCAGCGTATGCACAGAGATAATAAAGATGGCAGACTAGGATCATTACCTCTCTGTTGTAGTAGCTAACCCATTCAGCCATTGTCTTAGTTGATGGATTAACCAAATCACACCTAATTCCAGATTAAACAGTGCACACACCCTAGTTAACAGGGTTCCCTCCTAGAGGGTTCCCTCCGAGAGAAGGGCAGGCATACATTTTACCTATCTATGACTTTCTTGCTATTCGATCTTATAAATAAAATCAAAAGGAGCATGTGCTTCATTACTAAAGCTATTTAGATAAAATAGTAAAAATCATCTATTTAGGCATTGTTGCCCTGCAGTGGTGAAATAATGGTAGCTGGTTTTTGGTAGTTTATCAGTGGTGGACGGGTCGAGCTTGTCCCCCAAGTAGCCTGTACTGTGGGAGAGTGGCACTCCCCATAGTCAAACTCACTACAGGCTTATACATATTATAGTGTATTGGGAAAGCGCATATATCCAATACCTTTCCGTCCATCATACATGGAGACAGTTGGACAGCTTTAGGGAGAGGAGGGGGGTTGGAGATGGGGGAGGACGGTCATGGAAGTGCTGGGTCTTCTCAGTAGCTACAATCTCATGATAGAATACCTACAAAATGCTTACATGTGTGCCTAAGTCCCTGAGCTTACCACCTAAGCTCCTACAGTACCGAACTGCTATCAGAGATCGGAGAAGGGCTCCCAAAGGGACCAAAGGAAGCTAGCTTATGTATTGGCATGGACATGGCAATTTGATGGGGAATGTCAGTGGCAATGGCGGACTGCCGGGAACCTGGATTTTATCTTGGGCCTACAGGGTAAGTATTTTTGGCCTATTGGAGAACTGGATATTATTTCAAGTCACTTGGGCCATTTGAATATATCTAATGGCACTTTGTTTGATCTGAGCCACAAAGGCCATAACGAATGTCAGGGCACTGAGGTAATAAGGTTTTACCTTAGACTATGAGGCCCACTACGTTATATATCAGGTTACTATAGTAGGGTTTACCTAATGTTCAACCATGGTTTATCCCTAGCCACTCGGTTTTATCTTAAGCTCCCCATAGGCCTAAAGATAACAATACAACAGGAATCTGTATTCAAATGTTCGAAACGTATCTATGCTCTACTGAAAGTCAGAAACCATGTCTTTTTCTAACAAAATAATATTATTTTCAAATCAATTATCAATTTGGGAATGTACGAGACTTTTATCAAACCACTTTACAGAACATCACAGGCACGTACACTCCAGTAATGGAACTAATGGAATGGCTCCATTCAGATGTCATTCTCATTATGTTTTCTACTTTTAGTTTTCTTTTCCAGAATCAGAAGATTTCTCATCACAAAGCTTCTCTTCTTATACTTAACTTCTGGTGGACAATTTTGTAGTTTCTTGAAATGTTATTTCCATTTCCATTACATCTCCCCTATCTTATTAAACTACAGGCGGATAAGGAATGCAAAAAAAATATGTATGTTCTGTACATAAAAATGAATATATTTACAGTATTCTCATCTGACACTAATGGGTTAAAAAGAAAGCTTGAAAGTAAATAAATCTAATGCATTAGAGGGGAACATGTATGTTAGGGTTGGCATTTCTGGAACATTAAAGATCTTTTCAGACGTAAAGTGTTCTAAAATGCTTGCCCTGGAGACGGGAGGTGTTGCTATGGTTACAGAGGCCTTGGGATGAAAGGGCGTGGTAAGTGTTTAATCTTTGCAGCCCCAAGTACTGCTGTGGGAAAGGGGATCTCTGATAGGTGCCACCTTTACCCCCAGATATTCACTACTTTACCAAGACTCCTGATATGCTTTCTGACTTAAAGCATTCTAAATAGTACACATTGATTCTTCTTGAAAGTGCTCTCCTTTTATCTAAGCATATTGAGATTATGGCACTTTCCATCTATGCAACAAATCCCAAGTTGACACTAAATGATATTATGAGTGCTACAGCACGGGAAATTGAAAAATCCGTTTTCCACGAATCGTAAACTTAGAGACTTTAAATGATATGAACGACTCTATAAACTTGTCATAAACCTGTCCTCTACCTCAATTTTGCACAACTAAATTAATATCTATATGAAGTTCCTCTGCTGTTTCCATGAACATACATTTAGTGGAAAAGGTTAATTCTCATGAATGGCTCCAGGTGGTGTTATGTTAACCCTCAACCAATCAGGAGAGGCCTAAAATTCCCCTGAAAATAATTTAAAAGTAGCCGAGCTGCTCAAGCACTTCACATGTGGGATGCCTTAAGGCGCTCAACCTTGGCAAAACCTAGTACAAGGTGGCCCCTCCTCCTGAGAAAATCTATGAGCATCTTTGGGATTTTAACCTGAGCTGAACTTTCAGAAATCCTTTGGCTCCTGGCTATGGGATGAGCTAAAACAAGATTGGAAATCAGCTCCCTGGGATCTGGAACATTTTGAAATGTTCTTTGTTATTCATCATTAAATCCTTTGAGACGTGTGATGCATCATTTATGATAATTTATTTCTTAAGACCTTGTGGGCAACCTATTCAGCTCAGTCCAATTCCAATAGGCATGGAACTGTCTCTTTTTTAGAAAATGTATTACCAATGTTCCCCTCTCCTAATTAACATCTACTCCATCTAAGATCACTCGGCCAGGCTTTAAAATCTGGATGAGTCTTGGGTTTTAGTGTTGATTATCCAACTCGCCTCCAGCTGCGGTTCTTTTGAAGTGTCACTGGTCCAAAAATGACATCGTTAAATCTGAGTTTACTCAGCTAATACATCAGAAGCCGCCTAAGGCAAACCTTCCACAGGGACCGCGCATCATCGAAAGCGCTTTCCTGAAGCATCGTGCCAATGAGGGAGGTGCGAAGGAAAGAGGCGCTTCAAGGCCTGTTTGAAAAGGAAATTATTTGTCTAGGTTCAAGCACTGCAAGAATTTGCCTTTGCAAAGGATTTTCTACAATATGGGAAGCCATCTTTAACAGAACAAAGCAGGTTAAAACGAAGCCACTTTAGAAGCCATTGAAACTGGCTTCTCTTTGGATTTTAATATCCTCAAGTGCTAAGAATCATCAGTCCTAGTTTGTTAGATGGTTATGGCATTCCCTCTCTACAATTCTCTTTGACACCAATATTCCCTGAATCTGTAACACGTATCATGGCAGTATTAATCTTTAGACTATTGGTGCATAGTAGACATTTATATGGCGAAAATGCCATCTGCTTAAGTCTCAGCACCTTAGAACTATTGGACAATGAACTTAGAGTTCCTAGAATAATCCATGGAGATTTCTCTGAAGACGCCAACTGCGAGGCAGCTGAGGCGACTAAGAGTCAGCTAGGGCAATGCTAAGATTTCAATCAAGTATCTACAGCTCTGCTGCGGAGAGACAATGGCGTTCCTTTACGTCTAGAGGAGTTCAACTGACACCAAAATCTCAATGACGGCATCTGCCAGAGTTATGGGGTGCCGTGCATTACCTGACAATATTCAACAGGCAGAATCATCTCTATTATTACCGACAGAGTATAAACCATGAAAATAATCGTTTTTAGATACATTTATTTTCCCCGAGTTCTACCTGCCTAACTGTCAATTTTCCCTATTACGTTTCCACAGATATATTTCCATCTGAGTCGGTTAAATCACTACCTATTCTTTCAAAGGAAAATTTCAAGGATATAATGCAAAATGTGACATCAAACGTCCAATGGCAGGATATTTCGTAATCGAGTGCCCTATAGTTTGCATTCCTTTGGTCCAGGGAAAAACCTCCATGTTCCCTGTATTTCCTTGATATGTATTGTTTTGTCATTTTCACGGTACCGTTGTCATTATTACCAGTACAGTCAAACTAAAAAGAAACTTCAGGAATCAGATATCAGACAATACCACTGCACCATTCTGACCTGTAGAGTTCACGGGACACCATTTGTTCTCGCATCATTGATTTTTACCATCACACGCGATCATCGCGCAACAGCCACCAAAGTGTAACACGAGTTAGGCAACTCTCTGTGGCTAAGGTCCCTCATTGGTTGCCATAGTAACCCAGCCATCCCAGCACGCACTTCGGTCCTCCAGCCTTTTGCCAGAGAGAAGTCCCAACTGTTGTCTGTTAGGGACCGAAGGGAACAGATTCAGAGTGCATTGGCTTCGCGAAAAAACTGTCGTGTGGAGTCTATCGGCTTCTAAAAGACTCAGATGTTTGCATTCGGGAAACCTGAGAGGATATTTGTGTCCTGCTAGGTTGTGATTCAAAACACTGTTGCTTTGTTTGTAGCTAGCGTCTGTCTAGAATTCTCCCAGACGCGATTTTCTGGTTTGCTGTATTTTGGCCTACCTGCAGGCCAAATCAGGGTGCATTATGGGAAATATGTCGACAAGTCCATTTTCTGTTACAAGCTTTTAACATACCATAATTAGTCAACTATGAAATTTTCCTGTGTTAGAGACTATAAAAAAAGTATGATTAGGTACTTTTTCTTTTTGTTACTGTATGCACTTCAATTTCTGAAGTGAACTAAAAATTATTTTCATTTCACAACTTTTTATTGCCATAAGATGCATTATTTCTGTTGATTTTTCCATGATTTTGTCTACAAAATATAACAAAAATTAGCCTGCAGGTGCATGAAAAACAGGAAAACGGGGAACTGCATCTGCCTGAATTGCCTTTTATATGCCTTTGAGAAAATGTTGCTGCATTCATGATCAGTAAGCTTTTTCATGTGATAATCTAAAGGTTTCCAGACATATGCTATGTATCAATTTCAGTCTATTAAATTTACGATCACAGAGAGATGTCCTTGGCAAATTATAGAAAGTAAATTATTCAAAATAAAAACTCGCATTTGGTGGCACATATAGTAACGGGCTTTACGGTAGTGGTCTTTGTATAAGTCTTACAGTCCTAAGACGCAACAGCATAAGAAACTTGTAAAAGTAAGATACAGGAGTTACTAATGGTCCTAATGAAACAGCGCAAATAGGAGTCTCTTATAATCAAGGGAATGCAAGATTTTGCTTTTTATGTTAATCCTATTAGTGTACCCTCTCTTATGATGAATAAAAAGAATATTTATGTTATAATCAGATATTGAGGAAAAATACGACGAAGGGGAAATGACAGGGACAGCTGTGTATATTCTGGGACCATTGTCTTTAAGGGACGACGGTAAAACAAGGCTGTTTAATCAAACTTGATAAGCCGATTTGTTACTAGTTTGTTTCTTGGCATATAGAAAATGTTGCTACTATACCCATGGGGTAGATAATTATCATATATAGAAGAGTAGCTAATTGAATAATTCCTGGTATTCGGAGCCTCTTGGGTCTGAGTTTAGAGACTACTGCTAGTGAGATTTAATTTGCTATTCAACATCTAGGCTTTTAGAAATTCGAGTTGTCGTATCCTAGTAACAATATCTACTTCAGTGTATTGATAAGGAAACAACAAAAGGATAGAAAACCGAGTACAAATTTGACAGTCCACGGGAAATCCCAGCTTATTAACACCTGCAATAAGCTTGGATTTCCCATGGACTTCAAATAAGGAAACCCCAAAACATCCTAAACAAAACTTTCCTAAAACATACTGCCTAATGTGGCAAACCCAACCGATCCGATATCCACACCATTACTCCTAAAATAATCCAGTATCATTCCATCATTATTTTCGGTATTTTTCCGTGGATAATCCTTTCAGATTTCTTCCGACATGAATTACCGTGTTTCTTCCTCAAACCACCTTATTCCATTCCTTAAGTGGCTCAATTATCAGCACAACAAGATCCTGTGAGGTCCCACAAAGATTAGGGTTAATCCGGTGACAAATGAGTGGCTCAAGCCTCAAGGTGAACGTAAACTGAGCAGCTCATTTAATCAATTCTTTGTGTTGCTTCTGATCCTCATTCATTTGCCAAATGGCCAGAAATCGCTAGCTTCTAAATCCGGCGAAGTTGAAAAGAAACTGACGAGATTCCTAGCAGATGTACCTTCATAATAAGGCGATTTTTAATTGTTGGTAGTTTTGTGGACAATGTCACAAAAATCTTTCATAGATTAATCTCCAAGAGGCGGGGTAGGTCATTCATTGATCCAGAATGAGAGGTCCATCCTGTATTTTGTTCATCTAACAATACGAGAGTCAAATATTGAGGTTATTGGAATTTTTCGTCTTCCCATATATATGACGGTCCTAGAAGATAATTGATTTACGTAAAATCCTAAGGTACTAGGCAGTAACAAAGTATTCACCAACTTCCTCACAAAATATTTCCAAAAAACTTTCTCACAATTAAATAAAATATCTCCAAAAGTAGGGGTTTGCCTCAGGTACACCCTTTGCCTCGAGGCACTGAAAAAGGTGTTACGTTTCTATTGACCAAATGCAGGTCATATTCCAATGACGGAATCAGCCTTGTATGAAACACATAATATAGTCAGTGCACTCTTAGGCTACTATCTACCTGCTGTGGTTTGGTAGTCTCCAGTATTATTATCCTTTTTATGCGAGACAGATTACAATAGCGCTGGCCTCCTTAGCCTCCTGAGCATCTATTCATACCTCCTGGGTGTGGAATGATAACCTTACACATTGACAGTCTACAGTCCTTCCTATTTCGTCCTATCAATGACTGCATCCCTAGACGTTAAGGCTTCTACAAATCTCCATGGCAGGCTGCGATAGCCTAACAAGTTGATAATATATCCTACATTGTCCTACATATTCATATATATTATATATATACGATTCCAATGTTATGCTCAGGACACTCCTGAGTAACCCACTGAGCAACTCACGTGCAGTGGTCACCTCTATACTGGAGAGGTACACCCACACCTTCCTCCAGGTGATGACTGACCACTCCCCGCGTCCTCCAGTGAGTGGTCAAGGCGTCAGGTACACTGGAGCCCGCTCACTCCTCCTGTGTCCACTCACCAGCTGACCTACAAGGCCCAAAACGCCTCCAGGGGGTCCGTGAATAAACCCACCCCCCTAAAGCCCCTCCTCCACGGTTTGCGCCTTAATCTGTTGATCCTGAAGGGGTGTGGCGTCCTGGGTGTTAATCCTTGTTAATCCGCCAGCCCCGCCCTGGAGGAAAATGCGAGCGGGAGGCAACTGCTCAATGGGTGGGAGAAACTGCGTTGGGTGAGCAACTCGTGAGTCGTTCGCCAGGGGGCACTCCGCACTACTGGTACGTGAGCTGTTTCAGTGTTTTGGTGAGTGGTTCCTGGGGTGCTCACTAGGGGGAGCCCCGTTCTCCTGGTGCGAGCTGCTCAAAGTGCGGCAGGAGCTGCTCCCAGGTTTTGGTGAGCAGTTCGTGAGATGCTCACTAGGTCGCGTGACACTCGCCAGGTGGCACCACTTTCCATTGCGTGTTATGTGCGAATGAAGTGGACTAAATTGGGCCACTTTTTTTAACATTATTTTTAAAATTATTTTCATTACATTGACATTCTTTACTTGTTGTCCTATTATTTAACTGGGTGTGGATGTATCGACTGCTTAAGCCACTTTGTTTGAGATTATTCATCAAAAATGTATCATATACTTCTTTGTTTTTTTGCATTAGATATCACCTTTAAGATTTGATTAGCGTCAATTTATAATTTGTTACATAGTATGTTGAGCTTGCCCGCCTAGAAATATCGCCTCCAACGGCAGAATATTTGTGTAATTGTAATTTGTGCATTCTAACTCATTTTAAAGTTCAATACAGGCTAAACTCCATTAAGAGTTCTACTGTCTTTCTACATACGAAAAAGGCTTTCGTATACAATTTCAAATTATCTTTTTCGTATTCAACCCAAGTCAATATTTGCGGGGAAAACTAGATTACTCTAGGAGACAATATCTGAAGTTGCGAGTACGTTTACCATACTATATGAGATTGCTTATGTAGGTTTTTGTTGATCTCTGACATCTTTTTCATCCTCAATTATATTTTTTCCTTGGACCATAATGTCAGAGAGATAGCCTTATGAGCAGAACTTTGTAAGTCTAATAAGGTTAGCGTGCAGTATTTACAAAGTTAATACGCGAAGTGAGGTTTGAGTAAATTTTCTCATTTCATAATAATCCTATCGACATTCTATCGACATTAACCTAGTCTAATATGCATCTTCGTTGGAGGAGCCAGTATTTACTCATTATTTTACAATTTTGTCATAAATCTCTTTTGAATATAACCCATCTTTCAAACCTCTAAAGAAATATTCTCCTATTCCAATGTGACATTATATAATTATTTTGACATTCAACTATGCATTTTACGGTTGGTTGGTCTACTCTGCGACTAAATGTTACTAAGCTCAAACGGTTAGAATTTCAAACTTTCCTTGAGTAGTAGAATACCAGCCTTTGTTGCGACAAAAGGAAGACACGTAAAAAGCTTTTTATATACATACACCAATAACTTATTGTCCAAAGACTTTCCTATTCTCCCCCGTTATAGTCAAGAATTGAATATGACGTTTCCAGACTAAATTAAAAGAAATTTTCAGATGGATCTATTCGCAAATTATTGTTAACAACTCGTATTTCGTCTTCCCTGGCGTCCAATTCATTTCCAATTTAAATTGAATCGGATTAAATGCTAAAAAGCATTCGTCTTAATTATGGTTCAGTGAACCAAATTTCTATCTAATTATGAATTCATGAAGAATTTGCAATTTGATTAACACTTATGTCTCCTGATGTTACCCTCAACAACATGAATACAATTACCGTACGTAGCCAGCAGAAAACTAATAAAAGATATATGCTTTCGGATTTTCTTGTAAGCATGGAAATATCATACATGAAATAACCGCTGACTACGATTTTGACTGATGGTGAACCATGACTAGAAATCACAAATAATGTGATACTATATCTGATGATTTTATGATGTGATTTTTAACTTGATATTGCCACACACCTCCCGAAAAATGACAAGAACCTGTAAATCATACTGAAACATCTCCATTTTGAAATTAAACAGGCTATGGGGGAAATGTGTGTTACGAACTATTACTTCTGGATTGAAATTTGTATAATAAAAATATTTCAAAAATCTTAAAACTGACATCTGTTATTACGTTGGGGAACACGTCATGGTAGATTACGATTGAGGAATCACTGAAACATTCTGGGGAAAAAAAAGTTCTCTGCAAAAGGAAAACATAGCAGATGATAATGATGAGTGTTGGTGTTTAACGTCCGCTCAGAAATTGTTCAGCTATATGAGGACCACTCACGTTTTTGACCATACGCAGTTCTATGGTCAAATCCATTCTGGTGGAAACGACAGAAGGTAATGGTGTGACATGCCCTTTCCAGGCCTGAGTCAAGGTATGACAACCAAAAATTTCACAAATCTTAAGCCCAAGATACCTAAATGTGGATTCGTGAAAAAAACACCAAATTTTAGATTCATGACATTTTTGGGGGTCAAAAACACTCAAATATTTATACTTTATACATGTTTTCATATGGACATTTCCTTCACGAATCCATCACACATCTTTTTTACACTTTGACGCATCATTTTATAGATGCGTGACCGTTTTCTGGACCGGAGCAGTTTCTTTATGCAAGTAGATGCGTGAAATTTCTTTGGTCGTCACCCAAGGTCTCCAAACATAGTGGATGAAATTTTGTGGGTTACTTACATCAAGTAGTGCGTGTAGTTGCGTATCCTCGAAGACGCTCTGCAGGAAGTCGACATCTTTGTCGGTGCTGTCCGTCAGACATTGGATCTCCTCCAGACTGTCCAAGATCTGACTCACAGCTGCAAGAGAAAGGCAAACAGTCATTATTTTTTTATTTTTTTTTTTAATATTTTTTTTTTTTTAATATTTTTTTTGGGCATCTTCATGTGATTACATGTTCTTCCAGTAGCACGAAGATCTGTATACATTTACATATTACAATGTACGAGGGTGAGGGTTATTTTTAAAAGAAAAACAGAATGTTTGATTCAGGTTGCAACGTAATCACTTCGTTTCTAATACTTGCGTCCATAGGATATATTATAGAGGAAGTTGGTAATTTTCGTTTTGGTCATTAATTGTATCACAAATTTAGATTATGTGGAAACCCTTAAAAAAAGAAAAACATGTCAATTTGTGGTGTCGGGGAAATAAGTATGGGTTTTGGTGGTTGCTAGAAAGATCTGGAGAGTTTCCTGGGAATCTTTGTCTCGGTCGAATTAACCCCCAGCACCCCATACGATAAACACTTATTTAATCTAAGAACTATTTTGAAGTTGTCTAATTTCTGTAACAGCCTAGAAAGGACTAGTACGTCAAGCCTCCCACTAGCGTAGTACACTAAATCACTAATAGGAAATCATGTACGGACCGGTATAAGGCAGCACCTGCTGTGCTTAAAATGTTTGTATTTTTTTCTCTTATGATCGATTAATCATTCAAAGACACTCCATCCATCAGGTAATCAAAAACAGAAACGCCTGTACATTTTGTTTTTTCAATCCATCAAAATCTGCTAAACCTTTTAGTCAAAAAACACTTGGTCACTTTGGTTGGAGGCAACCAAATATTCTAAAAGCATCGCCCAAAAATAAGCTTGTCTCATGCAAAATTATTTTTGTACATGTAATTAAAACCTCTCCATTTTCAAATTCCCTGTGTTTTCCCTGAGATTGTCCTATCCCACAGCAATTTTTCCCTGTGTCACATCCAGCAAATTTAAAAGCCTGTGCATGCAGAAAGATTTTGGACAAACCTACAAAAAAAAGTTGAATCCCTAATATCGTAAGAGTCAGGATTTTCAGGATCTAGACAAATGAAATGCCTTGGGTTTTGGCAAACTTTGCAAATACCCTGTGTTTTCCCAGTCAGGGAATATTTTTTGCCATTTTCCCTGTTTTCCCTGTGTGGTTGGTGCCCTGTCAAACGAAGTAAGATATGACTATAACAATTCTGATACCTTAAGAGTATAGTTTGGTATTCTTTTTTAGATTCATATCCCATAGCTTTAACATGCTGAAAGTTTAACATTCTAAAATCATGTCTGTAAAACCACACCTGATCTTGACGGGGTATAGGCCATGATACATCCATTGACTACGGTGAAGCGTACGTTTGACAGATCTATGCCTGACCACAGCGGGCTAGTCATCGACTGGTTCGGCCAGCCGTTCTCAGTGGTCATCGGTTGTCCAAGCCTTGAGGCCACAGTGTAATTGTTACATAGCCTCTCCATCCTCCTTATTTATTACGATGAAATGTCCTAGTGTTTTCTTATGTCGTTGTCACGAAATTTGTCCTAGTAAGGTCATAATGAGTATCAGTTAAGATACACCATTTGTTTGCTTCACTGCAACTATGATAGTTCTTCAATCACCACCACATTTGTGTTGTTAAATCTTTCATGTCAGCTTTTTCATACTTGTGAGTTTCTTCAAGTTATAGTAATTTTGCTCTGGTTATTCCATAATCCACTGTTGTCATCCAGTTATTACTAAATCATATTGGTTAATCATGAAGCAATAAATGATACATACTGGTTAATCGTGAATCAACAGTCGCTAGTTGTTGATCAATGCTAAATCAACCCCTGATACATACTGGTCCATTCTCAATCAACAGGTGATGCACAGTGCTCAATAACGAATCAACAACTGATACATAGTGGTAAATCCTAAATCAACAGCAGAAACACTGGAGTAAATCCTCAATCAACAGTTATGCCAGTAGATCCTATATCAAGATGTGATTCATATTGCACTGGTGCATCCTCAATCAACTTGATAAAAAGTGCACACTGAGAGATCCTCAATCAACAGTTGATAAATATTGCTCTAATTGTTCCATGATCAACAGTTGATGCATATCGCACGGGTTAATCCTCATTCAAGAGTTGGTAAGTATTGCGATGTTTCGTCTTCAATTAACACTTGCAATGAGTAATCCTAAATCAACGGTTTGCACTGACACATCCTCAATCAACAGTTGAAACACAATGCACTGTTTAGTCCTTAAAAAGCCGATCACTGACTTCCACACACTTCATCAACGGCCTCTATGCACTCGCTATTCCATAATTCACGGCTAACACAAATCTCAACTGTTGAATATTAACCAATTTTGGCTAAAATCTCACAGGATGGGATTGTCACTATTGTATAAGTAAAGTTCAATATCTGCCTGTCTAAATCCAACTGTAATCCATTTGATGTTCTGAGAAGAGTCAGAAAAGCGCTCGTCTTTTGAAGATTATTAGTGCCACGATCCCACTGTCTAGTTTCAGGCTCGGCTGACAACAGTTTTTTTCACCGATAACTGCCCACGAACAGTCAGGTTTTTTTTGAAAGGCACCTTTTTGAGTTGTTGTATTAGCTGGCCCTTGCTGCTGCCACTACAATTACATCACTGTGAAATGTTAACGAAGGCGATTCAGCCACACAAAAACAGAGTCATACCCGAGCGAAGTCAACACTTGTTGATCGCAGATATTGGCCTTTCCATTAATTCTAACTTAAGCGATCCAATGCGGCTTTCATTCGGTCACCGACAACCGCAGGGAGGAACAATATTAACGGTTGGACTATAATTATCCAGTTTAGCCTTTCAATTCATTCAATGTATAAAAACCAAATAAAGGACACTTGCTGAGAAGCACTGACATTATCACCACTGTATTAATCGAAAATAAGTCAATCATATCACTGCTACTTGTTGAAATTTCACTTCAATCTCTCTGGATACAAATTACATGAATGGGTGAGTGTCAATTGTAGGCTTAATGTAACTTTTAGGGTTGGCATTTAATAATGCAAATATTTAGAGCAGCTTTGTATCTGGCAAAAGTCAATTTCATAATGTGAATCATAAATGTATTGTATCAATTTATAGATTTCATGTCTAATCAATATTCAAGGTTCTGTCACATTTCCAACTACACAGAAATTATGTTGCAATTCCCTCTTTCAAGTCGGATGCCATTTGCAATGAATCCTATATTCTTACTGATACTCCACACAAATCCTGCAGTGAGAATAGATCTATGAGCACACACTAACATAGACATCCGTATTGCGTGAATGGCATTGTTGTTGTAAATCACTTACAAAAGCGATCCTGACATAATGCATAGCATTCCTAGCCTATAGTATAACCGTCTGGTAATGGGGGTGTTGTAGAGATAACAATCTAACTGCCCGGTGATAATACTTAGTGGCAGACAGTGATCCAAGCTCTTAACGGTCAGTTGTTACTCAACAACGTATCAAACCCTGGAGTATATCACTTCCAAAAGCGATCCTGATGTAAGGTATAACATTCCCATGCTATACTATATTTGTCTGGTAATGGGGATGTTGTGATGATAACATACAATCGTCCTGGTGATAATACTAAGTGGCAGACAGCATCCCAGGCCCTTGGCAGTCGTTACCAAATAATGTATCTAATCCTGTGGTATATTACTTCCAAAAGCGATCCTGAAATAACATATAACATTCCTATGCTATAACATAACTGTCTGGTGATGGGAATGTTGTGATGATAACAAACAATCTTCCTGGTGACAATACTAAGTGGCAGACAGTGCTCAAGTCCCTTGGCAGTCCGTACCCAACAATGTATCAAATCCTGTGGTATATCACTTAGAAAAGCGATCCTGAAATATCATATAATATTCCTATGCTATAATATAACTGTCTGGTAATGGGAGAGTTGTGATCATAACAAACAATCGTCCTGCTGGTAATGCTAAGTGGCAGACAGCGCTCCGGGCCCTTAACGGTTAGTCGTTACCCAACTCCGTATCGAACCCCGGACGAGCAGTAACTCCTATGCTCACACCTGCTCACCGAATGACCCATACCGACTCTGGGATCACTGACCAGTCTGCAGTGATCACTACTGCCCCCTAATTATCGGTATCTCATTAATGGCTCCAGCCGCTATGCTAAAGCTGGCCACATAATGACCGATGGACCGGGCTATGGGGGGCGGTCACATAGCAACTGGCCTCATTGGTCAGAGGGATTCCACACATGATTTGGTAATGGCCGGGGTGGGGTGGGGGTGGCTAGTGGGTTGTTTGGGGCTCTAGATGCTGAATTTCGATACAGTAGGTACTTTCTTTATATATTTTTGCCCTGAGATGTATTTAATTCCTTGCAGAGGGAACAACAACTCGAGAATATAAGGCCGTAATATGGTAATATTTTGAGATTTATTGGATTTATTGGATGTTTTTTTTGTGGATAATTTTTATTCGGGTACGGGGGTTCACCATAGGTTATCTTCCTTCCCCTCCCTTAAACTTGTACACTACAAATAGTTTAAATTTATAGTTCATATTGGATTTTTATATATCGTTATTTTATCAACAGGGGTTTGTCTGGCAGTTGCCTCAAAACTGTTTACTAAACTTGAGAGCGTTTTCATGATAGATAACAAATCTAAAATTCGACAGCTCAGTATAACGGGCAAGGAATTCAAAGAGGATAAGACGATTTCTAGGAATTTTAGAATCTAATGTTTGACATTGTGGGGACCCTTCCAACCAGGACCCGTTTGTCGGGAGGTGCTGACTAAAGGGTTGTGTGGGGAGACCCGGTCAATGGGGGTTTGTCGGGTAGTATGGACTGATTTAGGGATGACCGTTTGGCCCAGTTCACACCAGCAGACACTGCCCGACATTGATACTGGCCTGTAGGCAAATGAGCGGGAATAAGTGATAGAAAAAAATATAAAATCGGCCTAGAAGAAATTTAGAAGAATAGCAATTTCAACTTTTGTCTTTTATGTTGCTGAGATCAAAATCGATCTCAGTGTAAAATCAAGAAGTGCAAACTGACTTTTAAACTTATTTTCCATATACTGATTTTGCTTTTAAAAGTTAGCATTGGGAATAAAGGTTAGATACAGACATGTTATATATCGCTAGAAAAGTTTTTTCAATTCTATTTAAAACGGTACATCGAATGTATGGTTCCATACCATATTAACAGAAGAAGAAAAGAATTTTGAAAAAAAAAGCGATTTTAATGCTGGCGATTTTGTATAATTTATACAAAATCGCCATCATTAAAATCGCTATGTGGAATACAGGCTTTAGGTGGGCAGTTAGGCTTTTGGGGTATGGGCTGCTAATGGTGGGTTGGGATGATGACAAGGTAAATGGGTCTGACTGATGGTGGGTGGGTCTAGTAGGGTCTGTGTGTTTAACCACGCGTGTGTGGGACATTGAGTCAGGCATTGTCCACGGGTAGAATGCATTGTGTATCCTCCTACAGGTTGTGGGGAACAGAGGTGGATGTAGTGGGGTCCCAGAGGCTTAAATTATACATGCTGATCTGTGTATTTCTCGGATTTGAATTTATTCCCAACTTTATAATTTTTTCCTACTTTAAACATAGCAACATAGATTTTAGCAACAAGGACATGAGCTGTAAAAGAAACTGACATGGACATGGGGATTTCTTAAATTTGACATGTGACGTTTTCAGCTTGCGACAATATCTAACATAAGCGATTCACTTTTTTTAATTTCTATTTTCTATTTTTTCCCCTATTTTCCAAAAATCAGCATGTGACTAAAGGCACCCCCTGTGTAGATCCAAAGCTGATTGTGTTTATGTTACATCTGCAGGTCAGTTTAAATAGAACATCCCAGCTCACAGCCCTACCCCCCTCCCCTCACCCCACACCCCACACCTCAGCTAACCAACTGACCACTGGTCACTTAATACCAGGCTGACCACAAAGGGGATTACCGTAGATCTATCAAGGCTATAAACCGTTAACTCCTTCACAGCTTGAAGCTTATCTGACAGAGAGAGTCAGTGAAAACAATACAACTAGTCTTTATGATTTGAAACTATTTCTACTTTATCAATTTTTCAATTTTTAACGAAATATATCCTAGCCTTTGGATAAATGAGTGGATTTATCCCAATTTTTTTTTTAGTTCCATTCCCTTAACTGCCACATGATTAAAAGCAGTAAAATTTCACCTCAAAATATAGATGAACTGATTTCTGGACATAGGAATCATTTTTGGAATTCATCCTTTTACACTTCTTAATCAGTAATACGTAACATGTATATAATATATATATACCCCCCTGACCTAACACCGTCTGTGCAGTTACCCCCTCCTCAGGGGAACCCGAGTTAATCCTATAATGACGTCATCACCAGTATAGGGTTTCCCTTTCACAGCCCAATGCTAGATTTACACAATGCTAACGGGTTAGTTTACAAAGGGTTTTTAAAGGTACCATGAAAATGCATAGTCAAATAGTAAGATCAGCTACAGTAGAATTGTACTGTGTACTATTTAATTTGAAAGTTTAATTTGCACATGGATTTGAACAGATTTCCTTTAAATACTTAGTGAAATCAGGGGGAGTGTCAAATACACCACTCAGACTCAGTTTATAAAGAGTTTCTGTTGGGTTATGAACTCGACCATGCTTCCTTATGTTCATGATATAGTATACGTTTTTTTAATGGATGTGGACGAGCGTTTAGGAACATAGTATAATCTGAAATGAATGCAATGTTCCAAGATGAACAATCTGACTGCAGAACGATGATATTATGCTGACGATGACATCCATAAGACCTATATTATAATATTCATGAAAAAAAGGAGAAATTAGTGGTCATAATCACCGAAATTACTGGTTTTTGTAACCGTCTATACTGATACTGCTGAGGCAGAGATAGTTGGGCCAATTTGCTTATTACGTAAAACGTACGCTTGGCTGTAATTGCTCTCAGCGAACTCGGTTTGTGGTTAAATAAATGATTAACTAATCCTGATCCTATTAGGGCGTCTGTATCATCTAGTTATCTGGGATTATCGGCAAGGGGTCAAACAGACAGACCTGGGTGGAGCTTTTAATGATGTTCCTACGACAGAAACCCTCATCACTAGCTACACTTAAGTCCCATACCCACTAGGCGACTTTCCCAGCAACTGGCGATGGGCAACTGGCAGAATCGCTGGTAAAATCGTCACCGACTCAGATCATCCGTCGGTATGTCATATTGAAATATACATGTTTGATATGAGTCGGCGATATGAGTCGGCATTAAGATCGGCCGACTCTTCTTGTAGAGTCGGCTGATTTTAGCACCAGTGAATTGGCCAACTCTGGTCAAAATCGTCAAGTGGGTATGGGGCTTTAGGCAGCTTACTTGTTTTTTCCTTTAGTAACTTTTCTTATAATATCTCTTCGCTCTGCGGTAATATTCGATAACAAAACATTTCCGAGAAAAAATAACCTCAGTGGTGACCCAGACTGGGGGACATAAAGAAGTAATCCGAAAAGCCAGAACGCACAGTGGAATCCTATTTACATTATTACTTCAGATATTGGTTGCTATAAGTCCAACGGTAATTTTGTTTTGGGGTATAAGGGCAATCTTTTCCCACAATGAACAGATATATTTTTTTCGACGGTTCCTACGTATAAACCAATCTCAGCTTTTGTCCTTTCTACTGTTCTAAGTCTATGGTTTTACTTGTTCTAGGCCTAAATATGTTTGATACGAATCACTGGGCAAAATTAAGGCAATGTCATGGCCATTCTTAATCGGAAATTAAAGTAAATAAAATTATAATTCCCTAAGGGCCATAATCTGAAGATCAAATTTTACTCCTACCTCTTGGGCTGTAGATAATTTGTGTAAGGGCTGCCTAAATAAACTGCTTACCCAAGTACAACTGTATGCCGGTATAAACCCCGAACCCTCAGATCAATTGAGCAAGTTAGCTTTTAGAAATATCCCGCTTCATCTGACTGAAAATAGGAAACGTAATTAAGAAACACCTTTCCTACTTTCGTTTTAAAGGTATATAGGCGGGGAAAAACTTTCAGGTATAGTGCACTGACAGGGACAGTTACCTCAAACGTGTAGCCAATACAAACGAATCCTAATATGGATATGAGTTATTTAGGTAAAGCCTTCTATGGAATCCTAATCGCATGAAATAGTAAATCAAATACAACAAAAATGATACAAAATAATATCTCCAAGACCAGCTCTAACTTAGGCTGTAATCTCCAATCTGATGTATGTTAGATCCAATGTAAAAGTATTATCTCCAATCTGATGCATGTTAGATCCAATGTAAAAGTATTATCTCCAATCTGATGTATGTTAGATCGAATGTAAAAACATTATCTCCAATCTGATGTATGTTAGATCCAGTGTAAAAGTATTATAAATCCTCCTGGGTGGTAGAACTCTAACAGGTGCTGTATGTATCCCCTATAGTGATAAGGGTGTAGTCCAAACCCTGGAGGAGGCCCTAGTAGTAGTAGTAACAGGTGTCTGAGGCCTGTCACTGTTGGGGACGACGTGAGGACTTGGTTATGGAGACTGACGACAAGTCGGGTAGGGTCTGTAATATGTGTCCTCACTAATGTATGGAATTCTGCGTATGTATATATATATATGGACTAAGTGTGACTGTAAAACTTCTGCTACCCGTGTATCGACCTCGTGCACAAATTGGGCTGACTTTTACACCAGGTCGTTTTTCCTAAAACATATATACACATATGACATCCACAAAGATTGAGAAGAAATTCTTTATCTAAAAGACCCACCAAACCTGAATGCTAGAGGATTTTTCCGTAAAGTACTCATGGAGGATAATTAAAATATAATAATGAAGCTTTCTACTCGACGGACCCCCCTAATCTGAGTGTTAAAGGATTTTTCCTTAAAACACCAAGGGTGAAAAAGTCAGAGTAATGATCATGACCTTATATAAACTGTTTTGGAAAATTTCTGATTATTCATAAAATGCTGACTGAACTGAAAGTTGATATTTATGTTATGAAAGTCATACTACATAAATCGTCACTATTCATCTATGCTTCTTCAATATTTTCATCTTTATATCACCACAATATCATCTGTTGGAAGAGCACTGTATAAAACAAATGAGGTCGCCATCTGGAAACTAGTGTACACGAGGATAGAAATTAACCTCGTGTAAAAGTTGGGTGCCAGATTTGCACGAGGTCAATTTCACCTCGTGCATATAGACGGTAGCGTATGAGTAGTGGCCACGGTAAATTTTTTATAATTATTTTCTGCAGTGAATAGTTCATTATCTTCCTCCACTCACGGTTGTTTTTATAAAGCTGAAATGTTATCTATTCCGTTTGTTTTGTTTATAGTTGTTCTTTTTTGTTCTTTTGTTTGTCTTTCTTTTACGTTATTAAACATTTTCTCGGATTGACATTTGTATTTGCGAAAATGACAGTCGACGCTCAATTAGTTTGTATAGTGTATAAAAAGAAAAGTAGTTACGAACAAAATGAACGTTTCCAAGGAAACTCATCTCATACTTTTCATTTTTTTGATTTCTGAAATTCTCATTCTGAGGTGTAAGATGTTCGACTAATAACATATTTCTAGGCCCTAAATACTTTAATACTTTCTTTACTTGTCTGGGCCATTTCGTCTCCATCTTACTTAGGGTTTTACGGTAATATAAGCAAATCACAACTCTGACAAACCAACCCCCACCCTCCTGCAACAACATAACATATGGGTGAAACGCGCAGAAAACATGGGAAACTACAGGAAATAACCCCCCCAAAATTGACCTTTGACCCGCTGACCCCAGACGTATAGGCTCGACCCCCAAACGACCGGATACGGGTAACTTTTACATTATGCAGCAATAGGCAATAAGAGAAATCACTTTTTCCACTAGATCAACTTTCCACATGACTTGATTCTATAAGTCCCTACACTAATGTTACTCATGTACTTGTAAGGGAAAACATACATAAATACATTTTCTTCGTACTTTCCAAATTCTGATTTTTCCCTGACAGTGAATTATTCACAGTTTTCCCTATGCAGTGGTGCTTGGCTCTTGGTGGTGCACTAATACATAAGCTTTTCCCATTACTTCTCAAAGACCAATTACAATTTTCCAGGTACATTTTCTGAGTTTCCCAATACCTAGTATTTTGAGGAACTTGTCTAAAATTGCAAATGTTTCGAACTAATGCATAATTTTTCAATTCGAGTACAAAGCAGAGAATATCGGTAATTCCTGGTCAAAGTTTATAAATTTCCATCATTTTTACAAAATTCTATTACTTTTAGCTAATTCTGTGACTTTTCCATAACAAATTCCATTTTCCAGGTTTTCTGGCCTCGGTGGGGACCATGATATAACGTTATCCGAGTTGTCATCTGTGACGTAGTAGTTTAAAAATAACACTACCTACCGTCGATGTCGACCTTACCTATGCCTTACAATACTCGTTACTGACAGGCATATATACACATTTTCCTATAGCATTGGCTTCTAGGAAATTCTCAGAATAAAAAGGCATCACCTGCCCCTTGCCACAATGTTGGCTTCATCCCTCAAATTTGTATGACTATAATATCGGACCCGCCGGGACTATAATAGTAAGGAGTCTCCTAAGATATAGTGTGCACTTTTGGAAATTATTTTTTTTAAATATTTTTTTTGAAATCCCATGGGTGGATGAATGGTGATTGAAAAATGCTAATGCGTTCTGACAAAATTCTGATTCCAGTCTAATAAATGACAATACTAATAATTCAACACATATTAAAGACATTAAAAATCCCGGCTATCTCCCCTAATTCTAATCATGATTAAAAATATATTGCACATAATAAATTGTTTGGATCCATGACGGTCAGAATTATGTGACCCAAAAATAAGAGTAAGAAAAATCTCTGTCGAGTTCAGAAATTAATTCTATCTGTTTATTACTTTCTAAGGTTTTGGTAGTACCCTGATTGACCTTCGTCCACCCTAACTGAGTATAGAATCTATTCTTTTTTCTTTTTTTCCCCTTCCCCCCCCCCCCCCTTTTTTTTGTAAATTAATTTTTTCTTCTCTTTAAGATTTTTTTCAATATGTTTTCAATATTTTTCAAAATCAATCAATCAATCAATCAAACAGTCAAACACTCAATCCACTGACCTGATGAGGTGACCTCGTCGTGGTTGAAGTCGGCCAGCGTGTCGTGGTTGCCCAGCGGGTGGGGGTCGTTGTAGAAACTCGTCCACTTACTGCTGGAGACGGCCGCCAGTACTGCCCCCTGGGGAGAAAACACACAACTAACTTAGACTCAACTCAGACGAAATTAATTCACCCTACCATAGAGATACATAAGATTTTGTTATGTATGTCTATGACCCTATCACGGATATCCATTTTCTTGACCTGTACCTGCAGGTTAGCCTTAATTAGGGTGCATGCTGGGTTATATATCGACAAATCACAAGACTTTAGCCACAATTTCTAGTTTGACATGGAGAAAACCTAGAGGTCAATATTTTTTAAATTTCTATCTGTACATATTACATATTTTCCTAGTTCTTTGAAAATGCATTCATTATGGGTGGAAATATCACAATTATTATTTAATTTTCTATAGTTTTTCAAGGGTTTTTGACGACAAAATTGGTCAAAATTAACCTACAGGTGCATAAAATACCATAAATCGGCTATCCGTGGTAGGGAGAATTACTTAGAAAAACATGTTTGAGTTATACAAGGCTCAGCTACACTGATTTACAGAATATATGGTTTGACCACTTTTGGAAATTTTGAGAATACGGTGTTTTATGAAAAGTTACCACGTTTTATGAGGCATTTAAAAGAATTAATTAAGATATGATTCATGATATTTGCTAAACGCTCTGCCGACAGAAAACATGAATAAAATCATTATATTGAATGTCTACAACGGATGGATTATAACGTTTTAGATATTATTGTATTTATTCCAGAACAAAAGATTATAAA
The DNA here is from genome assembly GCA_936440205.1 of Lepidonotus clava. Taxonomy (NCBI): domain Eukaryota; kingdom Metazoa; phylum Annelida; class Polychaeta; order Phyllodocida; family Polynoidae; genus Lepidonotus; species Lepidonotus clava. The sequence continues at coordinate 25,991,769 of OW387148.1, forward strand.
TTTTCCATAAACGGACAGCTTATACAATGCTTGCTCGCGTCTACTATGTCAACTGGTTAATGAAGTTGAACACGTCAACAAAACGGAACAGGAATAAACTCCGAATAGAAAACGTTGTATAACAGGAGTAAGATCTAATCTTATCTAAAAGAACCTTTTCAACAATTGTCCTCCATAATTCATACCATCCTCTATTGCGTTTCGCCTGCGCCAGAAGCTACAGATAAATATTATACAGCAATTGCTTTAATAGTCAATGTAATGTGAACATATAAAATGTAACTTTCAAATCGTAAACTTAGTAAATTTTTCTTACACTGAAAAAGTTATTCTTTAACTTTGCAGAAATTCTGTGAAATACAAATAACTATCTACCGCTGACTTTTGCTAACTATAAGTCTATTTCATTTTGCGATTCAAATGTCTTTCCGTTAGAACCTATTTTAACCCACTGACCCTGGAATGCGTAATTAATTTTAGTCGTGGTACAACATTTTAAAAGCAATTCCTGTATTAAAATAAAAATGCGTAAAAATGCTTAGAAATGCGTAAAATTACAGCACCTGCCCTCTTCCAGAGGTGTATATAGGTATCCGGAAATAATCCACTGGGCAGCTCATTGTCAACAGTTAGCTGGTTTTAAAGTTCCAAATATTTTTGGTATACTCCTGTTGGAGATAAGCCAGATGTAAAACTACGCATGGGTTGTTTTTATCTTTCCTTCACTGTAATGATCCTTTACCAAGCACCTGTGTACATTCAGTCCCTAAATGCAGCCATCCAGGGATGAAGGCGTAATAGATTTCTTATACATGTGAAACACTTTATGAGCTTCCAGGTTCCCTTTTATTTTAAGCTTGTCAAGAAACCATTCAAAAAATGGTCTTTAAATCACTAAAATTAGAGGCACAAAATGGCTTGGAACAAAAGGATTATATCTCCCCTACACGAGTGGAAGTTAGAAGTACATGATCCCTCTTGGCTATTTTAGGCTTAAGTGTGTAGATGTGTGACAAAATGTAGGTATAATCCGACAACAGATGGCCTATCTTAGGCTTAAATGGGTAGATATACGGCACAGGCTAGGCATAATCCAGGCATGGGTGGCCTATTTCAGTCTGAAATGTGTAGATATATGGCCAAGAGTAGGTAAAATCCGGCCACAGTTGGCCTATCTTATCCAAACAGAAAGTATAATCCGGGCACGCATGTCCTATACTGAGTTACGGGGTGCTATGGTGGCCTCCCATCGTTTAGCATTGACGAGTGTTACCAACAGACCCTAGACCAGCCCCACCCAACTACACCCCACCTCCCTCCCATCCCCAAACACACACAGCCAACACCCCTATCCAGGCTACGCCGAAAATGATTATGTGTCTGTCTGATCAACTGGCTAAGGTTTTTTAAAATCGACCTGGTTACTTTCACACTTTTCACATAAGATTAGAAAGAACTTCCTTGATCAATCTATGACAAAAACTGAAAAAGGCATATCTCAACGTATAAATTAATTATCTTTCTTTTCTTAAAAAATACTTCATTTGATATTCATAAATTGATATGAATGACACATCATACCCATAAAATGAATCATTCTATCTATTGCCTCTTGAAAATTTTAAATTACATTTGTATTCTATTATCTGCATGATTCACTTAGAGTTTAAAGAATTTGAAAAAATATAAACACTTTTAACAATTTTCTCAATTTTTTCTGTGGGCCGATATTCAAATTTATTTTTAGCTTCACCTTATAACTTCCCACATCCCTCACTCTGAATGCCACCCATGCAACCTTCCCAACTCCAGCACTATTAGGCCAGATTTTGCTGCAGGGAAAACTGGGTAAATGAGATTAAGAAAGAAATTGGCATTTTTTCCGTCCTGTTTCGATAACCATTTTCCATGAACCCAAAAAAGAAAACTTCCCTTGGGAAACGGCTCCTTCTGAATGCACTCGGCACGAAATATTAATCAACAAAATAGTGGATCAGTCTGATTTATTTTTCCAACCTAATTCTTTATTTTTTCTCAGATTCCTCTACCAAATGATACCAACATTTCGACCCCTCTCCCATGGACAGTTAAATCATTTGGTGGAGGTAGCAATCGTACCTGCAGTTTGTAAAAAGGTGGTGGTTGTTTTGTGAAAAGCGCCAAAAGTGCGAAGCAGGCGGAGCGATTCACGAGTGAATGCCACAGGCAGGTGGTATTGGGGCCCGCGCCATGTCCAACGTGCTTATTATAGAAAAGGTTTCTGGTGCACCGCACTGGGTGCGGCTTGGGCTTTAATGTTAATGTTATTTCACATAAATGTTAAAATATTCAATGAAACAGACTGTTGCAAACCTTTCTTTTTCATATTATTTTTTTTTGTCAAGCATGCTTAAATTATCTTTAAGAAATCCGATTGTGCAAATTTGTGTAACATAAAATCTTTTTCCATCTTTAATCTTGACGAAGAATGGGCTGGCGTTAAACCGTATTATCCTACAGTTTCCATAATCCCTCATAAACCTGTATTGACCCCTCAATACTGAATACCCTCAGGACACCCTCCTTCCTTTATTGCTACAGTTAATCAAATTCCCTCTTTTTTCTTTTCTTTTTTTTAATTCAGTGAGAAGGAAATCTCAACAGATCTTCTACCATCATGCATTGGATTAAGTTGATCATGCAGGACACAGCTTGGAGCCGTAAACCTTGTTGTTTCTCGGCCTAATCTCAAAAAATCTATCATGGGTTTGAGGAAAGAATAAGTCACCATGTGGTTACCTATAAAAAAAAAAAACTAACCTTTTTTTAATTTCGAAATTGTTAACCTCTTTTTCTTAAAACAAAACAAAACAAATAAACTATTTATACTGGGGCAGGGAGTTGTAAAATCTTAATGAGATTTGATAAGAATTCCATTGTAAAGGTGTCTAAAACTGATATCTGTTAACAAAACTTAGCGGCACATATCTTTCTGAATCAAAATTGCGTGTACTTACATATTTTATCATACATGATGCCATTATATTACATGGCACCAATCAATAAAACGAAAATGGGTTTCAAAATGCCTTTGGTTCTTTAAATAGAGATATGTAGTCACAGGATTGCCAGCGTAGCAAGAAAAAAACAGTTTTCATATTACATGTACCTTCCATTCAAGTACAGACCCACACATAGCTAGAAAACTGTTCACTCCAATAATCAAACGATATCCAATAAAAAAATCTTTTCACAGCTCTCTCGTTACTCAGACCTAATAAATTGCTCATTCATGTATTATGTGATATCTGACTATTGCTGTTTTGCGAAAGTGATGAAGAGATGCCAAATATTACCGTTTTTTTGTTATGAATTAAGTGACTTTTATCACTTTTTCATCAGCTAGTGAAAACCCGTCATCTCATTTATCTCAGGGAATGTAAGGATTGACAGCCAGATTCAGTTCGCTATTTTGGCACCAGAGGGCAGCATAAGCTCACTATTATTCGTCTATCAGTGTCCAACTGTATTCCGGTATAATTTGGTATCATAAATCGTTATTTAAAGGCAAATTATAACCAAATTTTGAAATATATTTCATTACAAACTTCGTATAAAAGTTTCGATTAAAATATAAAAGAAAAAAATATGTCTGTAGTTATCAAAATGTTTAAGGATTTAAGTGGGTATCCTGTGGTCACGCTTTTAAATCGATTCACATGTTGGTTGATCAAGAGAGTTGTACTAACTTTAGCTACGAAAGAAGTCAAAAAAAATGTCCACAGTTATTTTACTATGGAAAAGAAAGAACCTGATAATTATCGAATACAAAATACTTACTTTCAGTTTTCGTCGGGCATTGAACTTTTTCATTTCCTCCACAGTTTCATGGAGATGGACTTTTGGCGTTCGCCCCCGTTCCTGGAAGACAAAGATAGAAAAGACATTAACTTTGTTTTCAGAAATGTATCGGTGAGATGTAAGAATAAGATCAGAATCACGACTCTAACCACTGCATCACATTTGCCAAGGCGGTTAAATCCGCGGTTCCTCGGTTGATGGGAATGAAGCTGAAGAAAATGACCGGGAGAAAATGAAAATGTTTTTACTTCCACGGGCTGACTTCAATTATAGGTGTCACCTGAATAATATACATTTGTAACTCTATGTTAGTACATTAACTATATAAAATGCATATTCTGCATGAGGTCCGCCTATTCATTTAGTTTTAGATCCTACTTTTGCCCCTTTGGTCGTTCTTAGGCATTTGATCTATGCATAGATTTCTACCCCCCCCCCCCCCATACTTGATTTATATGTAATCAATTGGAAATTCCACGATTAAACTACTATATTCAGCATACCTGACCTAACTGATATCCCCAGAGATGCCACTCCCGACTGATGAAAAAGTAGGAAAAGTAGGCAACTCTTTTCCTATTTTTTTTCCAGAAGCAAATAAGAGCAATTACTACCTTCAGGAGTAGATTTCTTACATAGATTTTGTATTTGAATAGCTTGAAACTACCACAAAAATTCTGTAAAAAAAAATATCTAAGTGCTGTGGGAAAAATAGGTTGCGCAATCCAAAATCACCAAACAGTAGGAAATCCTAAAAAAGTAGGAAAAATGGCATCTCTGTATCCCATATTATCAGATGTGTATCACAAACGGGGAAATCTGTCAATCCTCAACAGAAGCATTCTTCCCTCAGCTACCTCTTGCCTCTCTTTCCATCCCAACACCCAGTCACCCCCACCTACACCTACACCCAACTTCCTTAGCCCATTTGGCTCTACTCATTTGTCTCACTTAGTTCCAGGTGTTTCCTTTGTGGTGTAAAAAGACTCCCTCCCACCTTGGGCGGCACAATGACTCACCTGTAGGTGGGTAGCCTATACCTGACCACCTGGAGGAAGTGTGTGCGTATGTGTGTGTGTTGGGGGGGGGGGGAGAGACTTAATTCAAAATGTACCCGGAGCAAACGGCAGAGTATACTTCCTGAATCACCCTAGCTAATTCAAATATTTTGGACATAATTATTTCCCACTGCTCAACCACTGTTTTCTCATTGATTTCCTACTGAACTACTACTGGAAACAGACACTGATTCTACACTCAGTAGATACTGATTTGCCACTGCGTTTTGGTCTGGGTATGGTTCGAAGTTATAGATTCACTATGTATATACCGTTTTTAAGTGGCATGGCAAAATCAGAATCTTTCCTTAAATGTGAAAATGTGGTTAAGATTAAATCAATCAACAATTCAAAACTTTTTGTACGAGACTGAATAGGCCAAATATTTTACCTAGTTACCATGACCCGAAACACCAGGAAACACCCTTTTACTCTCCTTCTATGCCTGCAAACAGGGCAGTTCTATGAAAGAAAAAATAATGCCATTTCTACATGTACAGGGGGGAAATATCAGAGTGGATTTTTACAACTTCAAAAACCTAACTCAGGACTCAATGTGTTTTTAATTCGCCATATGCCACAACGATTAACGTAAAGAAAATCTACTTTCTAAAATCTAGTTCTAAGTTTTAAGAGTTAGAATCCAGATGAATCGGAATCTACGCTAACAAAAGATGTAGGTTTTTGAGACCCGGTGATCTCTTGCCTGGCAGTAACTGAATCACTCGGACATGCTCGGGTTATGAGTGAGCAGCTCAGGATAGTAGGGGTAAGAAGAGCCGGAATGCTCCACCCCACCCCCCTCCTCCAGGGTCGTGTGGGGGTGAGGCAGGGTGTTATTACTGGTGTTGTAAGTGACTGGAGGAGGGGGTAAAAGTACCTGAAAGTACTAAAGGTATTCGGTCCGGAATGGGTGGGCCTGGATGAGGGATGGCTGGCAGGGTAAAGCTCCGTACCCACTAGGCGATTTTACCAGCGATGGTCGATGGGAAACTAGCTGAATCGCTGGTAAAATCGTTACTGTTTCAGATCACCTGTCAGTATATAATATTGAAATGTCCATGTTTGATTTGAGTCGGTGCTAAAATAGGCTGACTCTTCCAGTAGAGAAGGCCGATATTAGAACCATTGAATCGGCAGACTCTTGTCAAAATCACCTAGTGGGTATGGGGCTTAAAGCTCTGTACCCACTAGGCGATTATCCCCGAGTCAGTCGACAGATCGCCACTAAAATTGGCCGATTCTGCCCTTAGAATCGGCCAATTTTACCAGCGACTCGGATCAAACCTGCATATTCCAATATACCGTACTGACAGGCAATCATAAGAATCGGCCAATTCTCCCAGTTGCCCATCGCCCATCGCCGGTAAAATCACCTAGTTGGTATGAGGCTTAAGTTTGTTTTAGGTTGTACTTTGGTTGCACATAATATATTTTTTTGTACTTTTCTTTTCAGAGACGCCACTAAGGCTTCATGTAAACAGTAGGAAAAGCGTTTCCTACTTATATTTTAGGAGAAAATGTAGGGGGGGGGGGGGGGGGTAACTTGTAGAAATAGTCCTGAAATGGCATAATTATGTGCTTTCCCTTTATCTCGCCTTAATTTCATTACCACAGCATTTCTTCCCGTATTTCCTTTGACGACGATAATTTTTTTTCGACCAATTCGAAATCATTAATCCCAATTCAACGTTGCTTTCCGCAACAGATGTTATTTGAAAGAAAAACAGTCTGGAAACCCTACCAAGCAATAACGATCCTGTTTGCAATTTTGCTTTTACTATACAGCTTCCATATTTTCCTTCTTTGTTTTTATCTTAGTTACATGTACTTTTATCTTTGCTTTCTGCGAGAATAGCTCCATTAGCTATGCTGGGTTCTGGCTAATGTGATTATTTACATACAAAGCATGTTACATGCTGATGGGAACCAGTGAACCTCTGGAGAACCTCCAGTACCCCCCACTCCACGAACTCCACTACTCCAGGGTAAGACTTCAGATTGTTTCCATGAGGGTATAAATAAAGATACAGACTTAGGCCACCCTAAAAAAAAAGTTTGTTTCCTGACCACCGCCCGACTGACTGTTTAAGGGCCGACTGGAGACTTTTTTTTTTTTTTTTTCTTTTTTACCGATTTTCCGATTTTTTTTTTTCTTTTTGCCAAATTTTTCTGTTATATCCTTACCAACAAAAAAAAAAGAAAAAAAAGATTTTCCGACCTCCCGACTGGTTATTTTTCTGGTCACCCCCTGGACAAGAAATCTTTTTTTCCAGGTTGGCCTTAACGGTAGGAAAGGGGCGGGGACAGAGAGGTATGCCTATGGGGTCAGAATCCTTTGATCTTTACAGGTCAGGTTTACCTGTAAGTTAGCCTTACTGACCCCGTCAGTCCATTTAGACTCGTTGTGTAGATTATGTTTAAAATGTACACAGGTGTTCTTACTTTAGTTTTGACTCAAAGTGTAGGTAGGTGAATCGTGTTTCGTGTGCTTCAGTAGGTTTTCTTGTACCCCATATTTCTCAACAAAGTCCAATATGCTTCTTTATACATTCAGTATGTGAGGTCAGTAGATCCTTAAATCTGGTATATGGAATGGGCGATATCTTAAAATACATGCGTACAATATAAAGGCTGGTGTTTTTCTCATTATCAATTTCTGTAAGAAATATTCATATTATTTCTCTAATTTGCTTAGTTACATCTGAAACAAATGCGTGAACCACTTTAAACATGATGCTTGACATGATGCTTTCGATGGTAGGCCAACACATTTCTTTTTATATCTGAGTTTATAAGACAGATCAGAACTATACAGGCTTCTATTTTAGTCAAAGGAATTATTTCTCTCGTCACGGGTCACAATCTGACAGCTAACCTGGCAAATGAAATAAATGATAAACAACGTGAATAATTCCCACAATATCACCTGGAATCAAGGGACCCCCCACAAGACCCTCAATGTGGTCAGTAAACATAGTGGCAGACCCACGGTTTCCAGCTTAGCTTCCCAGTAAATCACTTAACCGAACCCCGGCTGGAATCTGGTCTAAAACCACCGCCAAATCTTTTCTAATTTACTTGCATTTGTGTGTGTTTTTTGTCAGTTGTTTTTATTTTCCTCTGTAAATGGGAAGAACATGCTCTTAGAATTTCATGGGAAGTAGGGTAGGATCAGAGGTATTATTATCTATGAAGACTATTCACCCCCTCTTTGTGGCTGTGTATTCTGTTTCTCAAATGCTAGTATGATCAAACCATTACACCATGTTCACAGGCCACTTCTTGCTTATGTATTTTTGGAGAAATGCAAGTAGGCTTCTTGTGCAACGAGCTATAAGCAAAGCCTAATGAATAACCCAAAATTTATCATAGAAGCCAAAAATAAACTACAGCATGCCTAATGAACAACCCCAAATTGACCATAGCAGCCCTAAAAAAACTACAACATTGTGAGCCCTAAGTGCTCATCCTCCCTGATCTAAATTCTTTGCTGGGTTCAGATGATGATTGGCCTTAAATGCTTCAGTGTACACCTTTAATCTGTGACCTGCAATGTTTCCCTCTGGCTTGTAAAGGAAGGTGTGGAGGGGTGTGGGGATTGCCCTTGGGGTGTGGCTGAGTTAATTTAAACATAGTGCAGGGGGTTAAGTGCCTTAAGGCCACCCTGTCTGGTCACCAATGCCCAAAGGTCGGAGCTTTTACCCCATTATCGCCTGTCTCTAGTTGTGGTTCTATAATGCCTCACTACCTGGCGCCACCATAGCGTTTCATGAGCTTTTCATGGGAAACTGTGGTTGGTTAGAAAGGGAAGCGGAAAGGGAAGAATGGGTTTGGAAAGTGTATGGATGGGTGGGTTTGTATTTTGGTTAACATGCTATTTTCTTAAAATGAGCTGTTATTAGGATTTAAAAAGAAACCATGCTTGCCATGTCAACACATGATATAAGTAGGCTTCTGTCCAAACAAATCCAATCCAAAAATCTAAAGTAACTTAGAGAAAATCGATTTTTTTTCCTATATTGCCTTTAAACATAATTTTTGTTTATACTTTTGATATTAAATATTGACTGTTTGAAGAGAGACAAATTATCAGTCAACAGCTGACCGTGATAACTGGCCAACTGCCAAACACCCACATCTGACAAGTACTTCTATCTGGCACCAAGCTACTCACTGACTGCAGGTCTAAGCCGGTTTGGAGTACAGTGAGTATCAAGAGTAGGGACTCTAAAGGGACACCTCTATCTCAAGGAACAGTTGACAGCAGGTGACTGAATGAGTTAAGGGTTCAATTGGTGCCAGTATGAGGTGTTACCAGTTGGGAGGAGACGCTCTTGTATCTGAGGGTAGAGTTAAAGGTGACTGAATGTGTTAAAGATACTATAAGTGGTAAAAGTAATCAATGCTAAGAGTTGCAGGTTGCATAAGGACTCTGTAGGGACTCTCATATCTAAGGGGATGGTTGATGACCTGCTAACATGGCTGTCTGAGGGACCCACTCCTGACAAGCACCTGTACCTGTCACCAAGCTAGGCAGTGACTATGGGCCTCAGCCAGCACTTTATTGTTTAAGTAAACTATGAGAAAATATTCTTTTTTGTACGCATACAATATAAGAAAAAGAAGAATAGTATATTTATGAAAATGTATGTACATTAAAGAATCCACATAAAGGCCCTGAACAGGTATTTAGCATTTATCATTCTTTTCAGTACAAAGAGGTTGTTGTATCTCAATAACTATTACCACATTGAGAGACATAAAAAAAATTAAATTAAGAGGATTTCGGGAAAGTCTGACACCATTAAAAACACTTGTTAAATTGACCTTTGTCAACGGGTTTAAAAGTAGTTGCAAATTTAGATTTCTCACCCTACTTACTACTGGTAATGTTGGCATATCACAGTAGTCTGGGCTGAAGTCAGGGTGTGTGCTGTCATTGTGACGACACGTGCCCATAACATGCTGACGCCACATGTAGTACGATGTCGTGGACCCCATCATGGGACATGGCGGTCGGGGCGGGCGCCATGCCAACCGGTCACATGCCACACAAGATGGCCGCCCTCTTGCCCCACTGTGCATCATGGGAGCAGAGAGGGCCAATCAGATGTAGTCTTTTTTCTGACCAGCCAATCAAAAGCTGTCTTCGTATTCTTCAAGCGATCAAGAAAAAAGAGAAAACATTGTCGCCTGGGTGTCATTTCTTCTGACTCCTCCATGACCTTAATCCATCTCTTTTTATTGTTTTCTATTGAAACTTGTTTTTACAGAAATATTCAAGTTGGTGACAGACTGACATGTGTTCCATAAGTGCTTTCTTGACGTGTTTTTTTGTTAACCATCCAATATTCTCAGGACTGGAGACTTTATTGTTATCTTAACACTAATAGTCCAAGTGGAATAGGTAGATTATAGTCCTGGGAGAATAAGTCTCTCCAGTGGTGTGTTCCTCTGTTAACAACACATTATCACTTCTCCAGCAACTAGTTCAACACTCTCCCATGGGGTAACGTCTATAATGTATTAAATCCATTCTTGAACTTCAGTGGAACCTCAGGTAAAATCATCCATTGTTAAATATTCAATGTATCCTTTAATGTAACTGCAATCCAAATTCATCAGGGCACAAAAGAAGTAGAAATATAAACCACAGTAGGCCGTGAAGCTGTTATTAATATCGTGTTTAAACAATCAAAGGCCTATCAAGTAATATAACAGAATATTTAGATTTCCTTGAGCGATTTCAGTGTCTTCTAGTATAACACCATTTGCTATTAACATTCATAAATTTCTCCTTAGTCCTGGTAATTCCCTACAGCAGCTATAATCCAACTGGGTTGCAGCGAGCTGCTCAATACTGAAGGTAGTCGGTTGTTGAGCAGCTCGGGCTCAGCACGGGTTCTAGTCGCGAGCTGCTCACTATGTCGGTACCGATACCCCTGTAGGCAGTCTACAGTAGCTGCTCCCAACTCACGGGATTCTCAATGCAAAGAAGCTCTGAGATTAAGAAGGGACAGCCAGGCAAAACCTGCCATTAGCTACAGTAGGATGGATCAAGTTTGGGCTGACCATTATGGATGGATCAAGTTTGGGCTGACCATTATGGCTCCTGATTAATGATGTGTTGATGGTACCATCTGGTACTACAAAATACAGAAGTAATGACCACACCAGTTAGTATAGGTCGCTGGTTTGATCCATCCATCCAAGCATTAGGATAATCTGGTCTGAATAATTATACTTAGAGGAAGTCTGAGAAATTGTACAAATACCAAGTCCATGACAGCGGTTGATTTTTCAAGCATTGCAAGAAAGCAGGATTTCATTTTCCTGAAAACAACCAGCTTTGAGAAGTTTAAATTAGTTTTGGTTATTTCGGCTGATGATTTATGTGTGAAAATCTTGGGGCTTGACAAGACATAATTGGTACAATGTCTGTTCCATGCACGATTCCTTCCTTGGTGAAATAATCCATGGTTCCAGCCAAATATTGCAGTAGATAGAAAAAGAAAACACCACAATAATCCATGTTAGTTGGGAACTATCATCTTCCGGACATTGAGCTTTTGCATCCTACAGGCATATAACATACACTGCATAGCAAAATACATCGCTCCTCCTCCCCTATGCACTACAGACAATTCTATGATGTTCCAATTACGTCATAATTGACGTCATCAGGGACCTGTGACGTAAGCAAAGTCAATTTCAGCTCTGCTAATAACTCATACTGTGTTCTATGTAATGTATCTGGTACAAAACCAGGACCGAGAGAGGATGGAATTTCTTTATTATTCTTGTCAAAAAGTTCATGCGCTAGACAGATTCCAATATGTACTCTGTTTCGCAAGCCATCTGATGAGTGCCAGTTCATTCCGTGTCTTATCTTCCACTTCAGTACACACTGGGATTTTAAAAGTTATATTTGCACCTAGACAAAAAAGAGCAATCAGTATATAGTCTCTTGATAATATCAAGTGAAATTTTCTTAACACCTCCATATTGAGAAAATTTCACTTGCATATTATTTTTGCAGCTAGGATGAAATACCTGCTCAAATGCCACTGTTAATTCTGCCACCAGATGGCAGTGTGGAACGTAGGTTATTGCATATTTCTCTCATTACCAAGGAAATTATCTGTCACCTACTTTTCTCCCAATACAAACAATCCCCATCCCTAAGCCTGATCCTAATTAACAGACCCTCTTAGGCCTAAGGATTGGCCGATTTATGCTAAGCCAGGTTAAGAATTTGATGACCAAATCCAAATGACAAAAGCCCTGACTCCCATAAATAACTACTTTCTATTTTCCTACCTAACTTGGTTCATATTAATAATGCATATACAAAACTATTATACAAAAGAAAAAGATAGTACCCATATAGTGCATAGTATTACAGTTGAATGAATAATTATTCTTAAGTGGTGATGATATAAATACAGTCCTAGCTATTTACAAAAAGAAAGAAGGAACGAAACAAATCGCATCCAAAATAACTCTCAGGAGAAATCAATTGCCTTACTTTTCTTCAAATTAAGTAGGACAGGATAACCTGGGAATCCCTGCTCAGAGACCCCAGTTTCTCAGCCTCAATGTGGTAGTGATTATTGGTAGTGATTTGTATAGACTCTAAACCACCATTACAGGAGATACTAATAGACAAGGGCAGCTCCTTTGTTCTAATACAGCGCCAACTAGGTAGTCCTATATTGAGTCTGGGGGGTCGGGGGATACCCGCTCTTTGATTGTGGGTAAAAACAGGGCTAAGCTTTCGGTTAACAGTCAGTATTGTTTTCTTCAAGTTTTCTTCATGTTTCCTTTTTCATAATAAGAAGAATATAGATGATCAAAAACCTGACAGCCCTTTTGGGGTCAGTTATTGTGATATTTCATATCCATATCTGTCGAAAGTATAAGCTAAAGTTGTAATTCATTTCCAGACCAAGTATAGGTTGGGAAATCCAATATTTTTCTTTATTTTTGGTCCTAAGTTTTTCGAAACCTGTACCTTTTTCCCCAAAAAAATGTTGATAATTTTGTTGAAAAAACATTGGTAGTTTTAGATAATGTTGTCTGCTATTACTTTCCAAAGCTGGAGTACCTTCCTCCACTCCTCTCTCCCCTCGATCACCCCAGGGGAAGGTAATAGACAAGGGCACCTACTTTGTTCTAATACAGCGCCAAGCAGCCGGCCCTCTCCTAGAGTGAGGCTGGGCCCAGTAATCAGCCTCAACATGTCGACGGCTTGAGTAGTAATTAAGACACGGAATGCAAGGCCACATTAATACCTGCCCTTCACTAGCTGATTTTGGGTATGTGCTCTTATGTAAAAACTGATATTGGCTAGATATGTATTTATTCCACCAAATATGTTTTTAAAGAAATCATCCAGTGTCCGTGTTGGATGGCAACTTTCACAGAAAATGCAAGACAAGACTTCTTTTCATGAGTCCTCCATCATCTGAATTACTTTATCTAGCACTAACTCCTAACCTGATCACTTGCATGTTCCTTCACTTGCTAAAACAGACTATTGTTTATTAATGAATGTGTAGGAACTAGCAAAAAAGAAAGTTCCCTGCTATCAATGGTTATGCTGGTCAACAAACATTGAAGGTTAAATGACCACTTCAATTCTTCACCTGTTCTCTCATTGGCATGCTCTCATGCAAAATACAAAATCAACCATGGAATTATAAAATGAATAATAGCAATCACTCTAAGATCGCTTGAAAAAATCTTCTGGTGGAATAACGCCCAAGGTCTGGACTGGGCCATCAATGTAGCGCGCCGATAACTGACACTGATATATGGAGGGGTAATGACAGGGGCTGGGGACAACCGACAACTGCCTCCTAGATGACTAGAGGTCTGGCGGATTAAATTTCCCCATCTCTGAGTTGTGTGTGGCAGTTGTGATGAGACAATGAATGGGTGATCAGGAAGGAATGAGTGAATATAATATGAGTAAGTGAATGGGTAATGGGTAAGTAGTGATCAAAGGTGCAAGTAGGATGTAAGTGAATGGATATGTTAGGAAAGGAGTGAACTAATAAAGAAAGATTTAGGCAAGCAAGGGGTGAGCATTTGAAGGAATGATATTGTGAGCAATTAAAGGAAGGAGTGAGAAATTGAGGGAGGGTAGTGAGTGAATGTTTACTGCAAGGGACACTGAGGGAAGGAGAAAATAAGAACACATCTGAGAGACAGATACAGAAGTGGCAGAGACAGTACCTGCAGGATTGATGAATTGACTGGGGAAGGACAGGGAGGGGGTTAAATAAGAGAAAAGTTGGCATGGAGAAGGACACAAAGCCAGAAAAAGAATAATAAACTGAGAAAAGAAACAGATTTTAAAGTTTCATGGGAAAACCCATATGGTAGAGTCTGAAAGTGACAGGAATATGACAGGAGAGGGTAAGAAAATGATTGAGCACAGACTGGAGGTGACAATGCAGTGTCATCGATAAGAAAATAAGACGCATCAACAAGTACTACAAAGCGTACAAAGACTGGCTGAATGGAGGGCTATACATGTAGGGTTGGTATAGCTGAAGAAAGCGATGAAAAGAGGCAGACGATATGGCAGATGGATAATCAAAAGGAACGGCCGGTAGGTGACAAGCTACAAAAGGACACTTGATGCCAAGTGACAAATAGGGGAGAAAAAGTCTCTGAGGCGCACACAACCATGCATGATGGGCACAGTACCTGGAGTGCCTATACCAAACATATCCTGAACTTACCAAAGGCAACACAAATACCCTAAAAACACTGGTTCCAGCCAATACCCTACATACTGCCGCCTAGTGGTGCAAACAGGTAGCTGTTGAGACCTCTGTTTGACATCTTCCTACTCAATGCAGTAGAAGATGATGTTTTTGCACCAGGATATTTTTGCTATCCATACAGCATTTTGCTTAAGGACCATTAGCATTTTTATCATTATGTAATATTTCCTGTATAAGCATATCTATATATTATAAGTTTCCACCAATGCACTGAGGGTGAATATTCAATGTGCAAAAATGCTGTTTTCTGGTTTTCGGAGTCTGCATTATACATGACAAGCCACATCCGATGATTACCAGCCTGTAATACTAAGGGATGACAGCTAGCCTGTCATCTACTATAGTCATCTCACTTTACTTTGCACTCCCATAAAAGGAAAGTATAAAGCGAAAAAAAAGATACCAGATTTAATTGCCTGTTTGTTTCTACGGAGTGTTAGGTTGCAGGAAAATGATAATCCAACTGTCTAGTTAAGCTGTGACAAGACTGTTAATTTTTAATACAGGAAAAAGAATGGAAAAAGTTAATGCTAGGGCAGCTAATCATGAGGTATTAATGCTAACTTGATGTTTCTTTATTTAATGGTATTTTTAAAGACTTTTTTCATATGACAGTATTTCTGACTATATGATCCATGTGACTATATACCTCTAGATGAGATAATGTTTTGCTGGTTTCATTAAATGAACTATAAATTTTCATTTTTCAAAATCGTTTGGTATTCCTAGAAACCCTTAGACTACATCCCCTGACGAATCAGTATAACGTCCCATTGACCAGGAATGCCGACCAAAGAAATTTCACAAATCCTTTTTTTGTCCAGAAAACACTCACGCATCTAGAAAATGATGAAAGTGTAAAAAAAAAAAAGAATGCGTGTCAGATTTGTGAAGAAAAATGTCCGCATAAAAACATGTATAAAGTATAAATATCTAAATAGAATACTTCGTTATATCTATTAGAAACAAATTCTAATTTAATTAGAGTGTTTTTAACCAAAAAGAAAATGTCAAGAATCCTAAATTTGAAAAAGATGGTTAATACCCAATTCATGTGCCCATAAAATACATGGATGCATTTGAATATTCCAACTCTGTAAAAGCTGCCCAGTTTACTACTCTGCCTTAAGGGAAACCTATGTAACTAAGTGTAAATATGATACAAAGTCACATTTATGAATATGTCTAAGGTATGTCAATTTACATAAGGTAATTATTTCCAAGGTGTTTTTTAAATGTCAAACACAGCATTCTATAATTATTACAGTTTGGGAAAAGGTAAGACCACAAACTTGATGGGTATGACTGAACCGGTTGATTCTAAATGAACAGATCCCTGAACCCACTCCTTTTCCATGGAGGAGACACGGTGACCTTTCAAAAACTGTTTCCAATTCTCCTGCCCAATCTTCTTAATCCGATTAAGTATGGCACTCAGGGCTCCCAGAGGCACACCTAAGACATCCTAAGGACCCTACGACTCCCTCCATCTAATTTCTAGGTTTAAAGGGCTTCAGTTGCTGAGGAGGAAAAGATCTGAGCCTAATTACTTGTAATTCTTGTTAAGCCTATAGCTACTCAGTGAAAGAAATAGAAGAATTACAGCTGGTGTAGGATATCTAGGCTAGACATTGCTTATTTTGTTCAGTTTACCATACTTACACCTTTCTTTAATGAAATTTATTCAGCCCTCTCTTGTTATTTTGTCCATAATATGGTTAGCTAATTCTGATCTTTCGGGATTGATGTTCGCTCAATTTTATTATTTCTATTGAAAACCTAAAGTGTATCCATATGTCCTACTATATACACTCTGGGAGTTAGTTTATGTGTAAGATTAATGACCACAATTGAAGGCCTTGAAGTGAGTAAAAGTCCCCCATTAACTTATATCTCACACTCATGAAAGCAGGTGCAGGGTTTCTGGTAGGGAATGGGGATAAAACATGCAATAGGTCCATTGGGGGATCCAAACGGTGGCACACAAGGTGCACTTGATCCCAGGGATAGGAGGTTGTGCTATAGGGCGACATCGCTGTGATCCGATTCCCCATCCGGGGCGGGACACGCTATACTGCACATTCCAACTGATCATCAAAGGTTCACTCTTAGTGACAGGTTTACTACATATGAAGTTTGTTAACCTTCTAGGATTCTTTTTTGGAAAAACTTACAAGACTTGAGGAATTTTTTTCTTAGATTACTTGACACCTAATAACTGCACAACCATTGACGTAATTTGGACACTATCTCAGACTTTCCTCGGAAAAGTAAAGCATTTCATAGATATGCGTAACTACACAAGCCACCCCTCCCCACTCCTGAATCAAAATTTAACATGTTAAGACGCTTGATCTTCTGATTTTGGTTGATTTCTTCTTAATGATTGGGACAAGCTGCAATTCAAACAAGTATGTTAGGTTCTAAAGAACCTAAAAGCTCCGTCTTATCCACTTTGTTAAATAGCTGAGAGGGAGAGAGAGGGGGGAGGGAGGGGAGGGAGGGAGACAGAGAGAGACAGAGAAAGACAGAGAGACAGGTACAGAGAGACAGAGACAGAGACAGAGAGAGAGAGATTTATCGGAGTATCAAGGTTATTGACTGGACAGTTACAGAGAACTGGATCGAGGTGATTGATGGATAGCATTGACGATCGGTTTGAGAAACCGAAGAGCTTCAATTATTCGATTTTGTTGAAAGAACTATATTTTGGATATAGAAAAGCATCGGCATGACGTCCGATGACATCCCGATGACATCCCGATGACATCCCGATGACATCCCGATGACATCCCGATGACAACCCCATGACATCCTCATGACATCCCCATGACATTCCGATGACATCCCCATGACATCCCCATGACATCCCCATGTAGGTGATGGGGGCATTCCCGACCTACTTTCGTTCTATTTTTAGAATATTATTATGACATCATCTCGTCAATCTCCAGACACAGACTTATTTATGCAAATTACTACACTCTCAAGCCATTTCCTATGAGACCCATCTCAATCTCCAAGCAGTTTCTTTACTCCAGAAATAGCACAGTGTCCCCCCCCCCCCCCCCGATTTTTAACATTGATTCCTATGGGACTTGGGACAACTTATGACTCCGATATATCAGACTATCGACGTTATCCACTCATCGAAAATGGAGAATAAGGGTATGCAGTCATATTATTCTCTTTATTACCCTCAGGTTAATCAACTTTCCCATATTTTGCCAGGAAATTATCAGTACACTAAATAGAAACTCAGGGATTTTTTTCTCACGAAAAAAATTAGCCCTTGACTATTTTATTTTGGTACTTGTCAGACTGGCAGAATTTAAAACCTGTTTTCAAGGACCTATTCCAAGAAACTTTGAAAGACCTGGTAATAAAGAATGATTTATCTATCCTTCAATAAGTAGAAAGTAGCTACCACAAGTGACCACTGAAGGTGAACTTTTGTAACATAAGCAAAATCTTTATAAATTTCTTCTTAGCCGCACGAAAAGCGGATAAAAACCTCCTCGGTAACCAAATTCTTCAGCCAAAATATGATCCACTTAGAACATATACCCCAAGGGTGTGAAAAGCTTTTAGCCGGGCCATATTGAATCCTTTGGGAGCAGCTTTTGTTACCGATTCATTAGGCTGCACTCCTTTAAGCAGACTTGTTCGTCGCTCCACCCAGGAAACATTATCTTCAAGACAGCCGATTTAGGGCCATGTCACATGGGCCGATTGAAGCTTTCAGACAAGATCCAACAAAGACAACATAAAGACACTAAGCCATATTTGAGAGGTGTGTGGGCTCGAATAAAGGGGGCAGGCCATAAAGAAATGTTTTGATTATCTATACATCCTATTTCCTTTTATATTTTTTTTTCAAAAGAGGGTGACTCTTTTGATTCAGTTTATTTCAACATCTAGTTTTTCAATATCTATGCAAAAGTAATCAGTTAATCTATGAATGACATGTCCTGCTGCTGTGGAAAACTGCATGTTGCTATGCAGAAACCGCAGATGCACAATTTCGGAAATACACAATCAAGTTGTGCATTGATATCTATCAGTGTTTTGCACTAACTTTTTAGATCATCAGTCATAAAGGCTCTCTTGGTACATAATGACGTTCAAAAAAGATATAAAATCAGTTGGTCGTCCGGCCAAATTTAAATTAGTTTTCCTTGCAATTATTTTAGCCCTGACTGAAATTTTAGGGTATTCGCGGACAGGCGTTAGTCTCAAACACTGTGTAAATGCACCTTACTGATCTCAGGATCTAAAGTCTTGGTAGGCCGCAGAGATAAATCAATGGGAGGGATATATTCAGAAAGAGGAGCAGGCACTGCCAAGTAATATCATCAGCCCAGCCAAGAGCTGCTGTGAGCAACTAAAAGTGAGCCAGTAGGCCTAATCTTACGTGATCCTTTAGCTGCTAGGGGCCAGGGGAAATAAGCCTAAATCTAATCATGATTAGCCTAAATTTGAGCCTAAATCTTTCTTTATTAAGTATGGGAAGTTTGTGTTTCCAGAACAAGATGATATCATGTTGGTTCACAAGGGCTCTTTTGCTTTGCTTTTGATTTATTTCTGGTTTATGGGCGTTGGCATGAATGAGGCTATCTAATAATTATATGGTTTTTCTTCGTAGAGTTAAGTCTCTGCTTAGACTGAACTTCATGAAAATAATCAATTCTGAGAAAAGCTGTTATATGCCAAAGCTAGTCAATTCACCAATTTTCATTAATCGTTGATAAACAACCTTGTAATTGAGTTTGGGATAGCTTAAACATTTTATTCTAAATACCATAGGGCATAACTTTTGTAGGCTCCCTAGTTAGAGTAGAGTACTATCTATTACATATTTGGCATAACCATGCTACTTCCTAATGCTATTATCCCCACTTAGTAACATTAACTTGATTAAAGTAGCAGACAAATCCCATCAACATCCTGCACTTTCAACCCATCTAAGTTCTCATTCATCAAAGAGATTTAATGCCATAAGAGTGCTACTATGGCACTATACATTAATTCGATATTGATTCAATTTGACGATAGCAGCAGACGATGGCTCGCTTATTTGATTTCATTTAGCCGATCCTCTTTTCAAAGGATATGTTGGGTCGCAGACATGGAGTGTGACTTTGTAGCAGTTTTTGTAATGTATCTATCTTATATATAATAACCTACATTTATCAAATATAGCTCAATACTTTTCATTCAAAAATATGATCTTTAAATTATTTTGTTCATCTTTTAAGCAACCTATTATCTAATTTGTATGGGGGGTGGGGAGCCTTCAAAAAATAGGGAAATATCGGGGGACCTTATGAAATATTAGGAAGATTAATCATATAGAAATAGAAGGAATCGCACTACAGTGTAAGTAGTATATATGCTGTTAGTAGTATCTGACACTTGGACTTTGCACCAGGCTACTATATACAAGCACTGTAGTCTTTGCTACAAGTAGGTCATCAATAAGCAGATTATGATCAGCTAGAAGCAGAGACAGCTATTCATACTCTCTGCTTACAATCTGCCTATCTTAGGTTCTATTGACACAAGAATTCCCAACCAAGGGAATAATATTCATCCTACTAGGTCTAATTTACACTCATATGCAATCTGTCTAATTTCATTCACGTATCAAAGATTGAGATGGTGACAGGAACTGGGTGACATATGTCCAGTCCTACATCATTTCCTTACTTTAATTGTATTCTGCTTTTCATATAATATTATATTATATGAAATAAAGAGAGAGTCCTCAGAATTGGCATTGCCATATCCTCATATTCTAAACCATTTGGGTAATCACAGTGCATTTCAAATCAATTAACTTACTCAAAAGAAAACTTCTTGTACAGAACTCAATTTCTTAATTCCTTTGACCTTAGTTTTATCTGTGTCTGATTTCCTGAAACAGTATCCAAAGAGGTCCATGCTCTTTCTGAAGAATTGACACAAAAATGAGAGGAATTGAATTCGCGCTGAACAATTTAAAACCCAATGAATGCGGCGAACTTCAAATAGTTTCGTTTTTTGAATAATTTTCGTGTAATTCCACCGCCTTTGTCCCTAGTAAAACTGATTCTGAGTAAAATCCTAAAACTTATTTGTGTAAAGTGATCGTATTACTCATGTATTTCCCTACAATTATAAGAAAATGGCGTATGTCTTGATGGATTCCTGATGGGTATTCTCCTTACACTGCAATTATTCTGCGGAAGGCACGACTAGCTACAGGAAGAAACCCTTTGATAGCTCAGATAGAATCTGTTGTGAGGATCTATTTTTGAGAAAGTATTTTGACTTACGAAACCTAAGTATGGGTTTGACCTTTAGTAAGATGTGTCTCTTAAGATGTGTCTCTGACTCAAGAAGCAATGCCACCTATGAAGGGCCATACTCACTAAGTGACTATAGTGGCGACGGGCGACTGGGAGAATCGGCGATGAAATCACCGGGCGACTGCAGATCGCTGGGCGACTCCAGAGGGTATGGTGCATGTTCTGGGTGACTGGCAATGGGCAACGGGATCACCAGCAAAATCGTTGGCAAAATCGCTGGTAAAATATCAAACTTGCTAGATATCATAGTCGCCCAGCGACGATGACTACGATTCTCCCAGTTGCCCATCAACAGTCAGAATGTTAGTGGGTATGGGGCTTAAGAGATTTATATATGACAGCATTATGAGCATGCCATATTGGCAAATCTTAAGTTGATGCAGACAAACTTATATTTTTAATCAAGGTACGAGTGCCTTTTTATCTGAATGATGACAAGGTTAACTAAGTTCTACTATTTGTGCACTCATTATTATGTTATATGTGGCATCATTCTACAATACTTATTCTAATATAGGGGCATCCTTATAATTTATAAACACACGCGCTCCCCTCCAGCCTTCGCTCCTTTCAGGTGTGGCTATACGCACTTCTGGTGGTGTTATCCAACCTGGTGAATGACTCGGCCTACTGGAGTCGACAGGTACAAAGATGTCCTTGACCCTGGGGACCTTTCCTCCAGTGGGGAAACACCTGCTCCCCACCTCAAACCACTTCAAACTACACCTACACATAAACGCCCCTACAGGTAAACAGACACATATACAGTACTTACACCCACACCTTCACATATACATTCGCGTACACACATATGCCCAGACCACACAAACAGATGTTACACATACGCGAACACACTCATGTACGCATGCACTCACACGCAAGCAAGCACACACACACACACATGCACGCACGTACGCACGCACACACGCATGCATGCACGCACGCACGCACGCACGCACGCACAAACACAAACACACAAACACACACATACACACACATACACACACATCCATACACATGTATACACATACACATACACATATACATACACATACACATACACAGAAGCTCGATGGCGAAACTAGCAATGACACTAGAGCCAAATATCTACTGGATGGAATTGCACTAGATGCGGCTGACTATACCAAAATAATCAAAGGATTTTTGCATTCATTCTGACCAAACACATACCAAGACTCCATCCTGATGGGCGGTTGGTAAAAAAACACAGAGTCATATTCATACCACCTAGTAGGTAAAGCACTTAAGGACTGTATGGCTGAAGCATCAAAAAGTGTGATGGATTCCTTGAAACTGTTTATTTCTTAATCTAATAGGGTTCCTTTCATTCTGTACATGTAAGCTGATATCATGTGAAGGTACATAGACAACAAATAATCCAGTTGTCTATAGGATTGACTATGGGCACCTCCCATGTGTCTGGTGCCATTTACAAAGTGGCCCATTCCTCATTGACCTATTCGGATACCAGACTGTAGTTTTACCCCCTGAGGAGATTGGCGGTCGGCCATAAAAGTCACTCGACTGCGGATGGCACATACTTCATGTGACTAATATATCGCCGCCTTTAGCTATAGTGAACAAATTAGCACATTGTGAACACACTGATCTATCTATATGTCAGCTGATGAAAAAGCAACAAGAGGTGGGTCTATGGAGGTTTATAATGTCATCAGGGCAGAAAGTTCATCCTTGAACAGTTCTATACAAAACTCCACCAAAAAAAAACACATCACCAATTTTTATTCATTACAGATGCTTTTTTTGGAGACTTTTTTTTCCGTAAAACCCAATGGGGTGACACTGCTTATCTTAAAATATGTTCAAGAAAAGAGGAAAACATAATGTTGGATAGAATAATAAAACTACTTGTGACTGTGAAAATATTGTACTTATTTCTGTTGTACAAGGCTTAGCTTAAGTTCTGCCTATACCGAATTGCATATATAAGAATTGCAACTGCAGATCTTTTTTGACTGATTACTGATAAAAAAGGCCTACATAGCAAACTTTCCTTCTCTACGCTAAGGCATGTTCAACATAATGTTTGCATCATTATCCCTGCTGCACCAGGAGGTCTCGAACCTCTAATAGGCCACCTTTTACCCCGAGCTCAACTTCACTGAAAATAATTGGCAGCGGCATCGGAGGCCCACAGCAAGAATTAACACCACTAATTAGATCATTAATTCCGTAAAATAGGCCCATCCCCTGATCATTACGTTACCACTGAGGTGTCAGCGCAATAATAAGCGCTAGGCGATCCCTCTTGATCCCTACGGCTACCGCCCGTCTTTCATCATATATTCACAAACTCCTTTCTTGTGACACCCTGGGGCAACATCCACCCAATCTCTAGTTGGACTAAAAGCATAGTGTGCATAATTCACATCATCATGCTTGGGGCTCATTCATAACCATAACATTGGAGGTTGGAGGCACATCTTCTTTGTAATTATCCTTTTTAGTGCTGTGGTTGCAGATACAGAATCTGATTTAGGTTATTATAAATATTGTGCAGCTGACTTATTATTCCCAGCAAAGGCATGGAAGCCTGACTTATGATCTTTTGATAATCTGAAAGTTTCCAAGGACAAATGCATTTCATTTACATAACTGTATGGTACTTTCTGCACCAAGCAATAAGCTTATTCAAAATAACCTTACCCTGAATACTGGTCTCATAACCGTGTTTGCAAGTCTTCTGTAGACTTCCCCAATAACAAGTCTTTTTTCATGAAGATGAAAAAGAAAATCTACATCCAGCCTTATGTATTTGGTGACTATGGGGTTAAAGATGTTTGGCCCTGCCCAGAATCAATTCATCTACAGCCTGTTTATATCAAGAACACCAATCTGGCCATAAAAACACACTGGGGGATTTCTGCTCATAAACAACACTGGAGGGGCAGTGTACAGACCCTCAGTAACAAATCACAGGAGGGCTCCAGCCTTCTCCTGTGCCCTGTCTGCCTTCTGTCAACTCATTCCAGTTTTATATTCTTAACAATTAATCTTAATCTGATGCAGACTTTGACAATTTTATTTTGTTTTTGTTTTTGAAAACAGATTTGCATGCAAATGCAAAATAGAGATGAAGGTAAGTGGCTCATATTCTCAGAATTATAGGATTAAATGAGAAAAGAAAAGAAAATTAAATACCCTGTGATATAAGGAAGTAAAGGCCTCAATGTTATGTTATTGTCACATAATATCAAATATCTAGAAAATCCTATATAAATAAGTAAATAACTGACTTTAGAATCAAGAAATCCTATAACCTATCTATAAATTGCCCTAATTTAATGCTATGTGACATTTGTGCAGGAACACCTCTTAACTGCCACAATTACCTTTCATGAAGCATTTATGGAACAGTATTAGATGGGGAAACAGTGACTCTTAGAGAACCTGCTCCTGGACCTCTCAGGGTTCGGCAAAGTTAACCTCGGTAGCCATACTCCTATGGGTAATCCAAGGCACGCTTAAAAAGCAAACTTCACAACAAAGGCCAAAGCCTAGGGCGACTCATGATTAAATCCTGCTCACAAACACAAACCTCTCCGGGCTCGGTCAACTGATATCCTGACCATGGGTATAAAAAAAGATAATTAAAAAAGTGAACTCCAGTGCAACACTGACTTTTATGAATTATTCCCATCAGTCTGCTCCCATTTTAGGCATTCTCAATAATTCAGGCTGATAGTAATCCACTGCTGATCTTGCATGTTACTGTGATCCTATTTTTTGATACATGATTGTTCAAGGCTCCCTAAGGGATATCCATTATGCAGTGGTAATAGGTCTGCGGCTGCCCCCTGTGTTTACATGGACCAGGGTCATGATCTATACTTGACCGAGACTCGATTCCTGCCTCTCACCGATCCATTCCAATACTGACCCAGCAAAGGTAAAACTATGTACATTTCACTGGAATTTGTCATAAATCCTTTGAACATTTCTCAAAATTATGATGAATCCTACACACATATTCCACACTGGAATATCATAAACAGACTAATATTCTTCAACTGACTATGATGGCAATATAGTGAAATATGTCACTAAATCCTGATCATACCATGGCTATCCTGGTAAATTCCAAAATCATTATATTTGGGATTGGCATGGCACTCTTATTTTTTGTATTGTGCACTCCATTGAATTATTCAGTATATTTTAGTGGATTTATACCACCAGATGAGATTTGATGACACTGCAACCACACTACTTCTGCAATGACACTTGCCAGTTCCTGATTGTAATAAGTAGTATATGGGTTGAGGCTTAATAGCCTTAGTAATGAGTATTGTCTAATGTCTCAAAGTAGTATACGAGTTGTATCTGCAATGTCTCTACATCTGAAATAACTGAGTCTGTATTCACTTTCAGTGCAATCTGCAATCTAAGCAGTGTATCACTGGGTGGTATCAGTATCTCTAATAAATCCAAGTAGTATCTGCAATCACTCTGAGAAGTACCTGTAATTCCACTGAGTTCTTATGACATAGTCGATGAATAGTATCTCCAATGCCACAATGCGCCTCTGTTGTGGTACACAGAGACAGGTGGGTCTGTATAGTGCGGTCTCCTCTACCGGGTGTGCCTTGTTTCACGGCAGGTGTCCTCGTGCCATATGCCACGGGCCCACAGTGCACCAGACACCTCCCTACCTGGTCAGGTGAGAGACACCTTAGCAGCAGCAGGCAGCAGCAGCAGGGGAGCCTGGCAGCTGTCGGAAGCGCTCAGTATGCCTCCTCCTACTTCTGCACCGAGATGGGCAGATGGCAGTAGTGCTAGTAATGCTACTACTACTACTGCCTGCTTCTGTATTTACTAGATTATTGGAGTTTTTTTTTCCTTTTCTATTTATGTATTCATAATGGGTCTTCATGCTCAGCTCATTATTGTTGTCTCCAACCTTGGTAGTATATTATCACTTATTGAACAGAACAAGGCCACACCAATAACTGTTATTAATCCATGACACTAGAAACACATTCCTTAACCCCTAATGGTGTTTGACAAGTTTTAGTTTCTTGGCTTGAGTTTCAGGAACTCCTATGTGTCCATGACTTTTATATCCATGACCTTTGGGTGAAAAGGGGTCTTGAATTGAACCAAGCATGGTGACTCGGTGCCTTATCATTGGGCTAACACTCCTCCCATCAT
The DNA here is from genome assembly GCA_936440205.1 of Lepidonotus clava. NCBI lineage: Eukaryota > Metazoa > Annelida > Polychaeta > Phyllodocida > Polynoidae > Lepidonotus > Lepidonotus clava. The sequence continues at coordinate 26,018,010 of OW387148.1, forward strand.
TGGCTACTATTCATTGTGCTACTCCTGCTAGTGTTCCATTTATGGGTCCCTCTCTAAGGCTCTCTCAGCTTCTAGCCTCGACGGCTACTTCTCCTCCTGCTGTTGTAACAGTGGCCAGACTCTCCGGTATATAGTGCTTCCTTCCGCACTGCCTTGTGTAACCAATGAACCCATTGAACCTGCGTACCATAGTCACTCACTATGAATCCACCACATTGACATGCACTCCAGAGAGGCTCAGTGACACCAAGTCTCCGCGGTACGTGCGATTAGCCTACGGCTTACCTGAAATACCGTTGGAGACGGCATGCCCCGCCCCTCCCTCCCTTACACTCGGCCAGCCTTAACAACAGAGGGTGGGCGGAGAGAGCCCCTACCCTTTTCTCATTAGGTGCTAGTGCTACCCTCAACAGACCGATCAAGCGATAATGGAATCACCTTGCAGAGGGGTGGTGATGTCCTCCTCGAGCTTGCTGGAAATTGATTTTGAGAACACATGGTGGGTGGGTTGGTATCTATTGGAGTGCCTAGTAAAATCTATTACAACCCAGCAAGAGACTTTAAGTTGTTTAATGGGCCTATAAAAAATCTAGCGGCTCAGTTGTTCGGAGGGACACCGCTACATTGCCGCAAGGTTCCATCCTTTTCAACAAATTTCATAAGCAGTCTCCTACTCAATTGTATACATGCTCCAGGTAAAGGACAATGGACAGATGACAACATTGCAGCAATGTACCCTGTTTCAGCTGAATAATATACATTAGATATAAGATACTTTAATGACAGAAACCAGATCCTGGGCACCCATAAAATTTGCTTATATCTATTCCTGTTCTTACATACTCAGCTATTTGATTTGATTTCAATCTACATAATACCCTTCAATCATCTTGAATATCTATGATTAAAGGTCATAGGCATTGTACACAATAAGGCCCTGAAAAGGTATCTTCCAAAACTGATTTAAAGGTCCAGCCTAGCCTACATTATCAAGACACATCTAATGAGTAGTCTGGTTAATGACACTCTGTAATATGTAATGTTCCCATGCAATAATTAGCTACAGATGCATAATTTCATTACACTCTGATCGCTCCAGGTGTAAAGGGATCCCGCCTGATGCGGGAATGTATTTTCCCATCGTGAACCACTGCTGCCATTGATTAGGCTTGACACACAGCCAAAGCCAGTTGTTGTCACTTAACATGCAATTGTACCGTTTGTCTTCATCGACAAATCAAGGCTGTTCCTACAGCTGAATCAAAGCTGTTTCTATGGCTAAATGGAGAATGTTTCTACAGCAAGTTAGAGTTGTTTCTTCAACTAACTTACGGTAGTTCAAAAAGTAAAATCAATGGTCTGTCACAAGTGGAGCTCTTCTTTTTCCTTTTTAACTCATTTCCTGCAGTCAAATACAGTTCAAAGTTCTAGCAGCAGTAGTGCTGTTCCTACAGTTAATTTAAAGTTAATCTTTAGTCAGGTAAATGTAATTTCAATCGTTATGATTATCAAGATGGGTTGTCAAAACTATCAGGTGCAAGACTGCCAAAATTTTGCAGTCTTGCACTTGACAATCTAATATCAAACCTGTTCCAATTAAAAGCCAAAAATAGTGTAGTTTAATTTCTTATTGTGTTTATTTAAATCCCAACAATGCGGTTGCCTGGGAAAGGCTAATTACATTCAAGATATGCCTGAAATTATACCCAAATGAAGATTAGTTCTGCAAACATTGATTACTTTACAAGTGATGGCCCTATTCATCAAGGACATGGATTATCTGTAGAAGCCTGGATGTGCTGGATTATTAAGCTCCCCAGTCCCCCTGAGGCATACATAATGGGGTGTCATCTTTCCTCCAGGGTGTCAAGGAGTGCACAAGGTGAGGGGATATTGACATCTACCAAATAAGGTGAACGCAGTTTTATTTCTGCTTAGAAGATATTCTGTGTTTTAGTGCCTACAATCATGTCACAAAAGTTATTAGAAATCCTAATATGTAAAAGGAAAGCATCTTTCATTTAAACCAGAAATATGTTACATGTGAATGTACTTTGTTGCAGAACGAAAATAATGCTTCACAAAAATTTTGACCATAGTGCTCTTCTCTCCACTAAGTACACACTTAGTATGGGTTTGACACCAAGGCATGAGATCTGAGGGCAGGCAATTCTACAAGATTGCCCCTTCAAAGGGAAGAAAATGTTTCCATATCTTTACCTGTCAAAAAGATCTATGAGCTGGCTTTCTCCTTTATCTTTTGAAAAGAAGACGTTAGACAGCATTAGCTCATCTTAAATTGTCTGTGCCAGTAGTTTGAAATGATACTATACTCATCAAATCTAAAATATATCCACATTTCAAAAATAACATTTAAACTATATCCATATCATGAATGCTTTAAGAGACAAGTTTATATGGTTATATCTAAATCTATAAGCTGTCTGTTTAAAGACCATGTCCACAGTATTTACATGAGGAAATACTGCTTATGAATAGAATCTTGAACTAGCTGAACCTGACTAAAAGACACAGATCAAAGGCTTCGGCCATCCCTGGATGGTGTTAGTCTAATTTAAAGTGCAAAGTGTAACCACAAAGGTCAACTAGGAATTTTTCAATCATTTTTTGTCCTACTTTATATTTGCTTGTTGCCTGGATGATCACATTATAAGTGAAGCTTTTTGTACTTATTTCAATAATTAGTACACAATACTTGATTCTTTACTAATTATATAAGGCTTATCCTTTTTGACATTTGTATTGCCTCTCCTGTTTTGCACTGTTTCAATGAGTACCCCACAGTATGTTATCCAAATCGATTATGTTGTCCAAACAGTAGAGGATTTTGAACAGCAATTATATTAAAAATTCTAACTACAACTTTAGTCTCCCAATATGATACAGTTTGGAATTATCATCCAATAATCAGATCCATAATGTTTCGCTCACATCATATTTTCATGTATTGATGGCAGTGCATGGACTTTACGTAAATAAGTACAAATAGTTCACAGTGCTTTTAAGTAAAGAGGCAGGTAGGGCCAAAAGGGATCCTCTTTTATATGGAATTTGTTTAGCAGCTAAAAACACATGGTGTGCATTATGAAACCTGGTACAATACCGTAAACTTCACTCGACTCGCTGTGTACAAAGCGGGTATTAGTCCACGCCCTATTTACCTGTCTTCAGGTGAGTGGGGCAGAACACTAGTCACCAGGTGGGCATCAAAGCCCTGATTACCATGCCGACCAGGTGTTTTGTACCCCGGCGTCTGTTTTAAGCGGTAATGAAGCATGGTGAGCGACATCAAAGACCGACAACTGAGCCAGAGTACTACGCTCAGGGTCAGTCTGCCTTAGTCAACATAAATGTGTTGCACTGGCAAATATCGCTCTTAAGGGGTGCATTCAACCCTTACTGATTGGCTCCTGTTATCTGGTAATACGTATTCAATATTCCCTGTAAATAGGGAATTATGGTTTGTGGATTTACGCCTGAGCAGCCATTATAGCAATACAGTGATAATAGCTGTACCTTTAATAACTCGTATACAGCCAAAAAATTAACACTTGTAATAGCAGTTATCAGCCTATCAGCTATACAGTTGTCTTGAAATGAATTTTGCTGTGTAATGATTTCTGCTCATGATCTTCTTTAGGCCATTTTCCATATCATTTTCAAATAGGTGAAACAATGTGGCTTTCTAAATTCAGCCAAAATTCACCTGTTTAGATGATATGCTCTACATTTCCCAATCTCTGCCATATGATAAAGTGTCAAAAAAAACTACCAAAGAAACAGCCCAAAAAACTTGACCTACCTACACAGACTACATCCCTGAACAACATTATGTAAGCCTACATAAAGCAATCTTATTTTCCTTTCGTAACACAGAGACCTGATGGAATCAGATCAATGCGGTATACCAAACGAACAACAATCCTTGATACCCACCTGCCAGCAAGGCCACTGCCCTGGAGGTATGCCCTGGTGGACACTTGTCCCTGTTATCATTTTGATCGCTATGCTGATGGTTGGTGCCAAGGATAAACCCTTTGGTGGATGTGTATTCTGGATAAAGACCAACTACATGTATCAATATTGGTTGGTTGATTATTGGTGTTTTAGGCCATATCAACATCTATGGTCATATCACAGCAAGAACAAAGTTTTGAAAATTCTGTCTTTTTGATGATCAGGTCTATGGATGATCAAATCTATGGAAAGGTAGAGACCATACCCCTACACATTTACCAAAGCAGGTGTTCTTTTCTATGCAGTATCCCATAGGCAGGGTACTACATACAACAGCCAGTGGTCTGCTAGAGACCTTTGACAGCCCAGTCGTTGCCATTGGGGAATGCAGACAGGTATTCCACATACCAAGCAAACATTCTAACCATTTCACTGCCCCCTGCCCCACATGTATCAATAAAGTGCACATGTTTCAGCTGTAGCACTCATTCATCAGGATGGGAATGACTTGTGTATTTAGGTTTCCCAGCATTCATAATGTGAATCATTAGGGTTTTTAAGTTTCCTAATCATTCGTATTGAGATTCATTAGGGTATTTAGGTTTTACCAGCATTCAAAATGTGAATCATTAGGGTGTTCAAGTTTCAATGACACACACTGTGTTAATCATTGGTGTGTATAAGTTTTACACCCTTCACCGTATAAACCTTTAGGGTATTTAGGTTTAACTAATGTTCACTGTACGGTTCACCAACATTTAATGGTGCATAGACATCCAAGCCTAACAAAATTACTGTACTTCTATAACCAAATATTCACTGATGTGAAAAATCATAAAATACTATCAGTGCTTTCAAAATAGCATAATAGTATAATAACCGTTTCAAAGGTTGAAAAAGAAACATGACATTCCTTTCAAGATATCTCCTTATCAGTACAGATGTAGTTTATCTTAAGTCCATGCAGCACCTCAAACCCTGGAAGTCTAAGTAGTTGTTTTTACTCAGGTTCTATTTCCTTTTGCAGTACTATTCTTGTGAAGCTTCATTCCAGTATTAATACTATCACAAATCACTTTGATGGCAAACAGCCTGGATGAATTATAACTGGAAACAAATTGGACACCATCCCAAAGAAAACAGATCTGATATTAACAGAATCTCATGGGACTCCCACTCAAGTCTCATCAACTAAGAGGAGCCCCTGATACTGTTGATTTACAGCGCGCTGCACTCGAACAACACAAGCCTTCCGGTAGGATCGTTCACGACATCTTTCTTTTCATTTTTCTAATAATTTTGTCCTTCGCTCCTTTATTGTTAAAGGCACAGATCCATGGTGCCACTATGGTGTAATCCTGAAGCCATTTTGGAAATGTTGGAAGAAAGCTGTCATTGTTATGAATTAAGTAATCAATTGTGGTTCTTAAGAAGATTTTAACATACAAGAAGGTTTTTATCTGAATGATATGTCTTAATACATGAAAAAAGATTGCTTGAAGTTGGGTTGCATTTTGGACCGTTGGCTGTCGCAATGATTGCAGGACAAGATAGTGTCAGGACCTTTGTAGTTTGACTGTTATGGGAAGATGGCCGTTCATTGTTGTTCTTGCCTGACAACCTTTTAGACCAGCTAGGGTCATATCACAGTGGAGATGATGAAAGGATCTTTTAGAATGGAAATTGTCCTTACACCTTTGGAAAGCCAGATATTCTTTTACTTTCCATACTGCATCTAGGCACAGTAACCAAAATATAAGAACAACATGCTTTTGTAATAGTATGTCGACATTATTTTTGTCTCTCCCCTCAGTTTTATCTCTCCAACTTTCAACTTTTGTTTCCCGTGTAAATTCTTAGACATAAAGAGTTTACTCAGCAATAAGACTACCACTGACCAGTAAGATGGGGTGAAAATGACCCCATAATGCTGGTCATTCACACCTCTCACTCGAGGTTCTCAATGAACACTTCCAAAATTCTTATTTCATTTTTCTTCAATTCTGGTTCCCCTATATATATGTCCGTGCTTTGTGCATCAAGAGTACACCAGATTACTGATCAATAGATCAAAAAGTTTTTGTGAAGTAAATGGTTAGAAACGTAACATTTTCAATATTTGTACAATTTAGAGTTTAGGAAGCCATTACAATCTAATGTTTTCAAGCCCTTTGAGCCACCGATGCGGACCTAGCAGCATGCTGAATGTGCTTTTAATACCACAAACTCGGTGTAATTCCACATGTTTTACATGTTAATTTTCGGAAGTTAACATTCCACGATTAGAACCGTGCGGGTCCTGAGCCCCTACTATTTGCCTTAGCGCGTGATGTTGTTAACTATGTGGACACAGAAGTGGCTATAACGGTCAGCACGTAATGACGCTCTGATCTATCACCTGTGACTTCCCATTCCCCCCGCACCCATCAAATGCTAGTGCTAGACACTTCTCCTGTCATAAGCCTGCCCCCAACTTTTCCCCTCTGAGCAAACAAGGATCCTTAGTTTGGTACTTAGAAACACATTTACATGTTTCAAAATGTCAATTCATCAGCCTGAATTACCTTGCTACTGTCCACCGGTAATTTTGGACCCACTGACGAATATGCATGGCTTTCTTTTTATAGCATATAGATCTAAGGAATTTAAAGTCCTTTTCGTTTGCTGTTTTAAATAGGCCTATGTCTACCAACGATGTACGTACTGAACCTGAGCTTGGCAAAGATGTAAAACCCATTATGTAAGACAATAATCTTTATTACAGATGTTTTCGGGGTTAATCAAATTGGATCATATACCTTCTTGCATTTAATCTAAAACTACCAAGATTTTTTAATCATATGCATTTATGTCTTGTGAAGACCTCTTGCAAGAAATCTTCAAATTCAAAGTTTTATTGCCATGAACCTGACGGTTTTAATGGCCTTAGATTTAAAGTAAATCAACCTCAGAGCTTTTATGACTTGTTTGGTGCCCTGGCTACAGTAGTAAAGTACGGAAGCCTCGAGTATGGTTGTTCTACCACAGAGAAAACAGAAATTTCACTCGTTGGCCGACAAATCTAATATGTGCAGCCGCTGCAGATGAAAAAGCCGCTTCCAAATGACGTTTGTGGTACGGTCTTTGAAGGTTGCTGGAATACGAGAGGTCCTGGTCAAGGCCAAGGTCTTTTTGGGGTCACCACTGGGTCGTTACAGGTTGTTTTTACTAGCTGGACTAGAGTCTATTCAATATTTACAACTAGGCCTACACACAGGTAACTTTGTTCTCTACCTTTCTACTTTTATTCCCAAAATCAAATATCAAAGGTCATATTCTTTATGATGATGATGATTGTGGGAGTTTCAAGGTCCGCTCAGCAGTATCTCAGATATTGTCAGGACCAACTCACGATTTTTGGCTTGTACAAAGTACTGTGATCGTATCTATTGAGGTGAGAACAATGGCAAGGCAAGGTGGTGTAATTGGCCCAGCCCAGGCTCGAACCCGGTTCTGCCGAGAAAGAGGCGAGAACCTAACCTGCTGCACCATCGCGCGCCCCCTCATATTCTTTTATTGTACTAATATTCTAATGAACTGTTTTTATGAATTAGATATCCTTTGCAAGTAGATCTAATATTTTACAATTCAGTTAATAAATGATTTCCAAATTAAGGAAATATAGGATGGGAAAATCACTGCAAGAGATGCATGTACTATCCAGTGAATCTTAACACTGTGGAACCTGCTGAGTGACCAGCATTTTTATTTCGTCATTTATTGTCAGATTGCCTATATCAAATTCATTATGACTTCAACAACTCCAAGCCCACGGCGGCCATTTGCAAACATGGCGGATCATGTTACCATGGTAACCATGCCACGTGTAGGTGGGATGTAGGGGGTTAGGAGCGCCGACTGGCGGAGTGGTGTGACAATACGTCATTCTGACAACCCAAATTGACAATAGTTGACGAAAATAGCGCCTGGATAGAGCGGGGTCGGGGAGGGGCGGGGAAGGTCAGGGAAACTGAATAGGACAATGATGAAGAGTTTACAGACAGGATGTGACGTCACTGTCCACTCCCCCCTTAACCCTCTTCTCCCCAGGGCCGTCACTTGATGGAACTGGGGATTATTTTGGCTTGTCCCTAGGTCGGAAACTGGACGGCCTCAGATTTGAATTTGATTTTTGGGCAAAAAACTAAGATTATAAAGCCCAGGCCTAGATAATTATGGAGTCCTAACTACCAACAATTGGTATTTCATCTGAAGAAATAGGCCTATAAGTAATCAGTAGGCCTATACTATTTGGACGTTTAATATCATTGACAATTAGTTGGTTGACTTCTTGTCCATCCAATTTGGAAGACTTGTTATTTGAAATTTATCAGAAACAACAACAATTTATGCACTTTCTTGTATTGCTGATCCTAGATCTTCAAGCAAGTAAAACAGGTGCGTTTCATGGACGTTCTTTTTTCTGAATAGGTCAGTATTCACTAAAGCCATTCGATTTTCATTGTGGAAGATCCGAGTATATTCACTGGTGTCTAGAATCCAAAGTTTCTGCAGCACAACCTAACATGTTCTACAGCCTCAAACCCCATCCTTAGCACCCATGTACACCCCAAAGTGTCATCACATATCCGTTTTCACACCCCTAATGTTTGCACCCCTCTTCACACCCCTACCGTTACCTTACCCTACTCCTCCTGCCACCATCCCACCCTTAGATGTAGATGAATGTCATACAGAGATGCCAATCCGACTGTTGGAAAAGTAAGAAACACTTTCCTACTTTTTTTACTAGAAGCAACTAGGAGGGAAATAACCTTTAGGAATATAGATCAGATATTGAATTTCCATTTTAATAGCTTGAAACTAATACAAAAATACTCTGAAACAAATTTTAACACTATGTAGGAAAGATTGATTGTGCAATCCAAAATCACGGAAAAGTAGGAAATCCTACTAAAGAAGGAAAAGGGCATCTCTGACTGTAATACACACATACACATCACATAATACTCCATAAAGTTCACACCCCTATGTAACTCCATCCTACACCTGGCATCACCTCCCCACCCCTCTCCATGGGATCCACCCCCTACCCCCACTCCCCCATAACCTACCCGCCCCTCCCACTACGGGTCGTCATCATTATAAGCCGCTATGTGAGAGGGCCCCCATAAATCATGTTAAATCACATTATACCGCGCCCACCCGGGGCGCAGGGCCCCACCTAAAGACCTGGACCATGGAGGGGTGTGGGGTGGGGTGGGGGGGGGGTGAGGTCAGGGGCAGGGGGCACTTACTCTTTAAATATTAAATCTCTGTGTATACTGTTAACGTGTACATACATATATAAAATAGCGAGTTCTATATCTGGCGGAGAAACATGTACAGCTTGGGAAGTATACTTTTGCAATTTAGCCATTTAAAGACCTTATCAATGGGTGCGTGATAAGAGAAAGTTTGTCCAGAAGTCTTTGGAGAATGGCATAGATATATTTGTTTTTTTGACAAACTTGTGTTTCTAAGTTTCAGATCTAGGGGTTGAGAACGACAGAACGTAGGTTTGTGTAACAGGTACTCCCAATTGCCATACCCCACTATGGCCTAAATACACCCTACGTCGTCCTCTCCCCAACGTTAAGTTGATCGGTTAGTTGCTCATTGGGGCTTGGTGTAGTAGTAACATCTGAAGCCATATCACAATGAAAACAGGGCTTTACATGTTTAGTCTCACCTGAACGTCTGCTACGCTGGGTTCCAAGCCTCTCCACTAAAGAGACACAACTCAGACTTGACCACAGATACTGGCTAAACTTTTAAATTGTTCACAAATAGTTAAGGTTAACCAACCCCAACGCATCTCGATATGTCAACGTATCTCTATATTTACACGCTTTGTCTAGGAGTGCAGCTAAGGAATTTCTAAAAACTGAACTGATATCTTAGCACTATAGGTGTATAGTATCAAACTTATAGCAAAACATTTCTCAAGTATGTGATATAAGCTGAGATGAGAGATACGTTACGTTATGTTAAGGGATTTGTCAGGGTTGCTTAACCTTCATAATGTAAAGTACCCCCTTCTCCGTTCTCCCCTACCCACACATACAACATGGAGGTTAGGTAACATGGATACTAAGCCTGTGGCGACCTTTGCACCTTACAGCTATCACCGCTACCATTACAACCCCTCCCCCCGCCACATGATACGGGTCTGATCTGTAGCCATGATCAAATACTGCGTTTGGGGAAACTGTATGTATGGTATTAACCTCTACCCATCCCAGCCTGACCTATGTCTTGTTTTTTTAATAAAATTGTTTCCTCTTATTCTTTGACCTTTTTTTCTACTGTAAAAGATATATGTTATTTGTGATTATCAATTTTGGGCTATTTTAAAAACTGGTTTTTACAGTGTACCAACCCAAATTCCATTTTCAAATTACCTGTGTTTTCCCTGAGATTTCCCTGTCCCATATCCAGCAAGTTGTTCAAATTTATACAGTGGTTGGTACCCTGTATCTATTCTATGTTATTTTTCGTGTTACTTTCTTACGAGTGGACTTTATATCATAGATTATTTTTGAATGTTTTGTGATCTATTTTCTATATAAATTGTTTCAAGGATTGTGCTAAACAACTAAGAATAATGCTACTTAGAAGTGTACTTGACATGTATATAAAACATGATCCTACTTAAGCAAGACGTGCACTTACTGAAGGCGCGGTAGTAAGATAAGATACGAGTGGGCTCAACACAATTGCTAGTAAATCAGAGTGTAAGGTTAGCCTAACCTCCAAAAAAAACACATGAGGTTGTTATCATTCATTCTTTTTACCTCTAAACGTTATTTTTGCACCTAACCCTGTCCAGGGGTTCAGAAAGTCCGGGCACTCTTCTTGGTTTTCTCAAATCCAATAAGATCTAGAGATTTTAACGTCCACATCTATATTAATAGTCATTAAAACAGTGTTTTAACACAGACCAAAAGACCGTGAGAGTTCCAGTTCCGGGTTATAAGTAAAGATCAATTTAAAAGTCAATTGTCATTATTAAGTGTTTTGAATTGAAAACAATAATAAAATCCAAACATTTGCATCCCCGGAGATTCACAGGCCATTATTGATTCATGCCCCCTTCCTCTGCCATCCCACCCACTAACAATAGACCTATATCAGTATATACCACCTACCTATATACAATAGTCCTTTTCCGCTGGTCCCCCGCTTGTTTCAGTGCTGTAGTATGGTATCCCGCCGACTGACCGGTACCCAGCTCAGGCCTGACCCTCACTGGGTTTGTGGAACATCCGTAGCATTAATCCAAATTCTCCTTTTTGTTGTTTTTGTTGTTGGTTTTTCTCCAAATTCCTACCTTTTTCAGTCACTGCTCCATTTCTCCTCACAAACTCCAGCAGTTGTTGCTGACAGACTAAAAACACACTGCACTCGGCAAATAGAGCCCACAAAAAGTACTGGGACTCGCTGCTGAGGTGCTGTGAGACAGTTTGGACTTTTTATTTTCCTTAAGTCCAAGTTAAAGATGACATAACTTGTTTTTTCAAATAGGTCTTTTAGTTTTCTTCCAGGTTTCCTATTAGGATAAGGTGGATGTACGGTAATCTTTAACTTTTTTTGATATCACTACATGTATTTATCCCAAAATGTTTTAGATACAAATGTCATTCGTACCTCTATTAGAACAACTGCACTACATTTTAAAAGATTTCAAAACAGTAAAAGTACCTGTCTTTATTTCAGTCAGCCTTTGTTTTGAATCAATGCAACCACAGGTCTCATGTGGATTCTAAGAGGCCACAAGTGCTTTCTTATTGAATAACTACCTTTTAAACTTAAAAAAAAGGCATTTGAAGTTCATTGGATCCCCGATCCTTATATTGAACTTTCCGCCTCCCCCAGACACAGGCCTAATGTAGCGAGTGCCACCTTTGCCAGGTGATACGCAAAGGCACTGGTACACAAGGCGATTAGTTTGCTTATGTACAAGCACTTTTTTTAAATATACCAGTATTTTTTAACTGAATATAATTACTGTTTATGCACTACTTATAATGTTAGCACAATGCTGTGTTTTTCACCATTAGCATTACAGGTGCCTGTGGTTTAAATCATGTCTTTATCATACGTACCAAAAGCAGGAAATCCAAAATAGTTTTGATTAGGCAAGTATAATCTGGTATATACCTAGGCTTCCATGTGCACAAACATTTAGGTCTAAACCTTCAATTTATCAGCCACTTTCAAACTTTACTCACTATTAATAAGGTAAATGCGGGCAAGTGATAATAGATATACTTCTGAGAATCCCCTGGTTATTGTGAGGTAATCGTTCAGTGCAGTGCCCACGTATGTATAAAGCCTCAGCCCCTCACAGATCGATGATATCTCCGATGGCTAATCAAGGTAACATCTAAGGCAGCGCCGGTATCCACGGCAACGCAATCTATACTGTATGTGCCATATACAGGGTGGGGGGAAAGTAGGATTTTTGTACAGGTAGGTATGAATGTTGCGGTACGACCTTAATCCAGTAGTCTAAGGGCTTAATCCGGGAAGCAGGAGAGGTTTAATCCGGGTATGGATTAAGTAGGGAAGTTCTGATCCAATTGTGGATTAATAATGATCCGCACATTATACAACCCTACTTCGATATCCAATGTAATATCCTAAGAGGTTGCCTGCATAATATTAGAAGTGTTGCCAACAGTCACCTTTGATCATAATATATAGGTTAGGAATGATAATCAATTCCGCGTGTTCAATTGGTAATGACACTTAATTCCAGATATTTAGTATGAACTTATGTCTTAATCCTTTTTATTAGGTGATCAATTCCTTGGTTAGTTGTACTTAACTAATTATGAATTTCGGAAGAAAGTCAAGGGATCTCAGCTCAGGTGTTAATTAAATTTCAAGGTATTACTTCTGGCTCAAATTTATCCGCATGGGATTAACCCAATTAGGACGCAGTTAAAACACAATTTAATCCAGGTAAAAAGTTGTATTCCCATTGGCTGACACAAGCCATGGAATGAACTGGGGAGTTCCGTGTAAGCAAACCAGTGCTCTACCACTGAGCACACTCTCCTCCTGCTATATCAACTCTCAAAGGATTGTTCTAAGGTAATATATCCATCCAGGGTCTCACAGGAGGAGTGCAAAGGTGCAAGACATGCCCTGAGGAAAAGTAGATATGTGAACAATCCAAGTAGTTAAGTTTTAACTAGTTTTAACTAGTATCCCAATTCCTTTTGGCCTGGCCTATCCTTAAAGGCATCTGGCCAGGTATCCTATACCTCCAGGGTGCAATGATAAGAAGTGTAGATAAGAAAAAGGTATGAAATGATCCAGTTAGTCAGCTGAGTTTGATATAGCACACTGCTTCCTTTCTGCTTGGCCTATCCTTAAAGGCACCTGTCCAGGTGTTCCACGACTCCAGGGTGGAAGGGTAAGGAGTACAGAGGAGTATTAGAGGGAAGGAGCACTCCAGGTACTGGGTTAAGTTGAGTGTTTTTCTCCTTGTGGAATCTTTTGTCTGTGTAGCACAAGAGGCATGGGATCCACATGAATGGGAGCTGCCTCTAGAAACAAATAGTAGCGAGTGAATGGTGGTGGTAGAGGTGGTGGTGGTAGGAAAGTGGTGCCTTTTGGTGGTGGGGTGGTGCCACCAGTGGTGGTGGTGGTGGTGGTGGAGGAGGGATGGGAGTGTGCAGGGTGTAGGATGTAGGATGTACATGAGAGGATGGGGAGGGGGCACTCTGCTGCAATGTAACTACCCACAAACTCTTTACATTCTGCAATTGCCAGCAGATTTAAGACAATCATTCCCTTTTAAAAAAGACAATTGATCACACACCCATGCCTCCTCCTTTTTTATAGGTAAGGAGCAAGATGGTGAGACTTTTATCCAACAGCATCATTCAAGGGAAGGTAGAACAAGGTTTGTCCTTTCAGTCCTTATTAGGTTGACCAATTATGCAAAATGAATGACAATGACCTCAAGAAAGAAATAAAACATTGCAGGTCATTTTTGCTGCAAATGCACACGTTCAGGTGATTTCTTTAACGTCAATTTCATGAGCTTCAGGGGGGAGGAAATCTAAGACTTTCAACAGAAAGTTTAAGACTCTTCCTTATTGAATCAGGAAACCTAAACACAAAGGAAAAGAAAGTCCTTGTTTCCATACTAGTGGCCACTATGTACTGTTAGTGTACAACTTACAAATCAATGCACAGAAAGTGCCCCCTCTCCCCCAGTTGGAGTGAAGTGATGAAGGTAGGAGGAGTGGTGGGTGGTGGCAGGGGTGCTGCCAACCACTGGAGGTGGTTATAATGGCGCCAGAAAACTGGCTGCCAACAGGGAGGGGACCTGTCACCAGCACAACTGATTACCCCTGAATCTGACACTCTCACTCACAAATGGAACACCTTTTTATTCAATTCCTGTTTTTTTTAATAAGATATAGTATATCTACCTCTTAATTAACAAGAATTTTCCCAGTCCTGTTTTTTCTTTTACAGAAATAAAGTATATCTACCTCTTAATTAACAAGAATTTTCCCAGTCCTATGTTTTTCTTTTACTTGAATGAGTACTCTTGCAGGAAGGGAATACAAAAGAAGAATATATCTTAATATGGCTTATGGAGGTAGTACAATACCATCCAAAGTATTCTCTCGAGTTTCCATTCATTCTTAAAGTCCTTATCTATGGTCAATATTCATTAAAATCATTCTTATCAATTTTATCCATAACCCCTCCGTTTCTATTTCTTCTGGCTTACTTAAGACCTCAACCAAGTAAAGCAAATCAGATCAAATAAGGGTAGTAAGTGATGACCTGGATTCACGTGAAATTATCATAATTCAGTACTATAAATTGTCATTAAGAGTCATGTAGATATTGGAATGGGATATTGCAATGGAATATTGAAACCACATATCACTTGATATTTAGTTAAAACACCATGAGAAATTGCTGAAAAGCAAATCATCATTTGAACCTGGAACAAAGGAACATGCAATAAACTCATTTCTTACTGCAGTTTGGCTCTTCATAATTAAGGTCTTAGCCAGCTGCAGTTATAAAGTTACTACACACCTCATTCAAAAGACAATTTCAACAACTAAAATCATTTAGTGAAGTTCTTAATATAGATTCAGGTGAAGTAACCTGTATAGTGAAGGCGACCTAGTTCCTCTGTTGACCTAGATCAAATACATAAAATTACAAAATTCCCTGAAAAAAAAGTATTCCATATTCCCCTGAACAGCTACTAGAAACACTTGATGTGATGTACCACATCACTTTTGATATTTTTATTGGCTATTTAAAGCGAGCAAGTTCAATAATTTTTTTTATTTTTTTTATTTTTTTTTTGAGAACACAGATTTGACCTCAATTATTGACAGAACCAAAAATGATTTCAGGTAACAGGTTAAGGGAATTTGGTACAGTTCTATATTATTCTGTCACTCAATGGCGGTTTGAATAATGTGTTTAACCCATGCAGTTATTCGTACCTAGCTTCTAACATGCAAACCTTGTCATTCTCCCAAAATATTTGCTATAGACTTATTTGTCTATAGAAAGGGAAAAAGATAAGCAATGGTTTCAAGAAGTCTGTGGAGGAAGATGGAATCAGAAGGTAGTATTTATTAAGTTGACTAAAACAGAACAAAAGCTAAAAAAAAAAAAAAACACTCATGTACTATTCTTCAAACTGGCAGAATGTGACTAAGCCTAAAGATCTGCTAACTGAAATAGGTGCAGTGTTACGAAACAACTATAAAATGTTCTTAAAACCTAATTCGACTACATTTTGAGTGAGTTGACATAAAATGATCTCCAAAAAATAGAGCAACATTGAAAAATGGATACAGTGAAATGAAGCACTTACAGGGCCATTTGTCAAATTAAAGAATAATTTGTGGCAGAATTGAACAAGGTCACAACGGTAATTCAATTACTTCACTCCATGCAAACATTTCAAATCGGAAATAAAAGGGGACAAATCGTGAAATAAAAAGATTCCAACTCAAATTACATTATTTCCCATGGGTTGAAAAGAAACTATGCCAGTTTAAAAAGTAATGTGTGTGAAACAGTAAAAAATTAATAACACTCATCCTGGGAAAAAGAAGTTTTTTTTTTTTTACATTCATAACACAATTCAAATTAAATAGTTGAGGAGAAAAAGATAAAACATGAAAAGTATGAATGTATAATAAGGACAGCACAGTCTACATCTAGAAATGAACTAACAAGATTGGGTAACAATGCTGAACACAATAAACTATTGTAAGCAGGGCTAAATCTGGTTATGCCTAACCTAACAGGACCACTAAGCATAGGGGAGATGCTACAGTGGTACATGGAGTTTTCTCATGGTAGTATAAAAGCCCATCACATAAGACAATGATGCTCCTTATTTTTCCACTCAAAGGGCAGAAGATTAGCAATGTATGGTACCAAACATTTGTTTATAACTGATATAGATACCAAATTTTTACTAGGAGGATTATTTCAACCTTGTATGTCAGGAATACCTCAGCCTTGAAGCCTCAGTGTCTCTGGCATCTGCAGTTAAAACCACAGCCATTATAATCCATGGTCAAAAGTTATTTCTTTAAGAACAAATTTGATTTAAAAAATATGAAGAATTGTAGGCATTTCATTGTCAGGGAACAATTATATTCCATGTTTAATTATTATTTCTTTTGGGAACAAACTTGATTTAAAAAATATGAAGAATTGTAGGCATTTCATTGTCTCATGTGACTTGGGCCAAATGCTGGGTTATGGTAACTTCTCGGTGCGCAGAGGTAATGCTTGGGGAGTGACACTTACTGTATAGTCCTGCAGGGCCTATTGTGTTGTCAAGAGGGTGGCAAAAAGAATACATGCTTTTAGTACATGTCAGTGTGTGGCACGCACCACGAAAAACAGGCTGCTAAGCAGTTTCTTGACATCTGTGAAAAATCATATGTAAAATTGGCCTAGCGCCCCCAAAAATATTTAAAATGTTCTAAATTGTTGTATAAATTAATGATATATTCTAACATGAGCCAAGCTTTATTGCTTTCAAGCTATTCGAGTCTATAATGAAAGCCTTTTAGGAATTAGATTCACGAAATCCCACCAATTTTGAAATTATCTAGCTTGGGGTTCATCTAATATCTAACAGATCTGTTCCCCTAAGTAGAAATTCTTAAGAAACCATACTAAGTCAAAGGGAAAACATACCAAATTCATTAAAATAAAAATGATATACTCAGTGTCAAAAATAGTCAAAGGACCTAGGTTAGACCTTTCCACAGAGTAGGAAAGGTAACCAACTAGTTACAACACATACATTTTATGAAGACATAACAAAGTTACAAAGG
Source organism: Lepidonotus clava (assembly GCA_936440205.1). Classification (NCBI taxonomy): domain Eukaryota; kingdom Metazoa; phylum Annelida; class Polychaeta; order Phyllodocida; family Polynoidae; genus Lepidonotus; species Lepidonotus clava. The sequence goes on from OW387148.1 coordinate 26,035,391, forward strand.
ATATTCACATATTACCACTTTCAGACTTCATAACCTACAAAAGTCACTCAGAGTAGTAGCTCAAAAAAGAACACACACAGGTTTACAAATCTTTGAAAATTGAAAAATAAAAAGAAATAAAACTGGGAAAGGCAGGTTTCAAAAAGACATAAATTCTAAGTTCATTCGTTTCTCTGTGTGTCTGCAAAGGCTTTCGTCTTTTATTGCACATCCAAAGATATTAGACAAGAATGAGGAATATCTGCAATGAGGGTTAAAATCCACATAGACCTTTAAGTCTACCAAATCTTTATAAGACTATTTCCTCACTCTCTTTTTTACGGTTTGTTGCATCGTATTCTTGGCATTCACCTAGAAATACCCTGCACATTCTGACTAATGCAAATTCAATACTCAGGCCCCTCAACTAGGCTTAATTGCCTCGTGGTCCTTCGTTAGTGGGCCATGGTATCACCAAAATCATATTCTCCCTCCAACTAGGAGCAAATCACTCTCCAAGCAGTGGAAGAATTGACATTTCAGAAGGTAACAGCCCATCACACTCTCCAAGCAGATGGCTTGTTTGTTATAAATGCCTTTTTACTGGAGGCAGATGTGCTCTGAGACCTTGCTAAGGTTGTCAAGGTACCATCAGCCTCATTGTGACTGTTGCTTAGAGTGCAAAGGGTGCTGCCATGTGTGGACATTGGGTGGAGCTACTTTTGAATTCAGGTCTGTTAGTGATAGCTTTTGTGGGTCCAACTGATACATCTGTAGTCAGAAAACAAGGATATATAGGCTGTATACTGATTACAGGCTATATAATGACTACAGACAAACAGCTGATAAGCTGTGGTGATAATTTTAAAATACTGAAAAGCAGTGCTCTTTGCAAGGGTGAGGCTTGCACTTGGGTATTACTTTTTTGCAACTATTATGGGTGGGGTGGCAGCTTACGGGGTTTTCTTATCTTCAAATGCTTAAGATTAACTTACCCGTATCCAGGGATGTGCGAGGGCCTCTTCGATGGTAATCCTTCGTTCTGGATCGATTTCTAGCATGCGGTGGACTAAGTCCCGTGCATCTTCTGATATGTACTCCCATTGCCGGCCCTTGAGCTAAAACAATACAAAATAAATTATACTCGTTTAAGTGATTTTAATTACCACTATATGGGATTTGCACTCATGGAGGTGGACTCTTGTGAAATTAAAGACTCTATAAGGCCAATGATACAAGCCATTTTATTTTTAAAAATTGATAAACTCATGTTATATCCATCTCCATAAAAGAACAATTAAAAATGAGTAAAGTTTAAGGATATATCTATCTTACAGACCTTTTTTATATTTAATAGAAATCAAGTGTCAAGTATTAGAATTACCTGGTATGCGCCGCGTGCTATCATGTCGAAGAGCCTGTCTTTGGTGCCGTAGAAGGGGAGGTGTCCGCTGAGTAGGATATACAGCATGATGCCCGTTCCCCATACGTCGACCGGCTTCCCGTACGGCTCGCGGCGGACCACCTCCGGGGCCATGAAGTGGGGCGTCCCGATCCGACCTAAAAAGGTCAAAAATATATTGTCTATTCGATTTATAATTTTTGTTTTCTTTCAGTTTCATTTTGCTCAGTGGGAAAAATTGCAATTGATGGTAACATGAAGAGACATAACATTGTATCTCTTCTAAATGTTTCTGATCATATAAGTTCATAATTCATACTGGTAATCCATTTCATTTCTACAATTCACTACGCCAGGTTATAAACTAAACATCGTTCCATTGACATGAAAAATAATAACTTCACAGTAGGTGTGGATAACGTGCAGAATAAATGACGTAAACATGATCCCAATACTGACTATATGAATCTATTTATTTTATTTGCAATTACCATAAATCTAAATATATAGGTTAAAATTATCAGTAATTTAAATCATCCAAATTTTGAAACTGTTGAGTTCTTCTCTAATTGATATTGGTTAAGTGATTTTCGTTAGTATACTTGATTTAAATTTAGTGGTTAAAATTATTTTTGTTTAGAACGTTGAATAAAGCAATATCATAGAGACTAGAGGCTAATCTACAGTGCTTAGACTGGTCCCCTCGGCTGCTCAACCCCAGTTCTGTGAGCAGCTCAGTCTCTAGGGTGAGCTACTCAGTGCTGCCACCTGGTGGAATCAAGGCGAAACAATGTGCTCTTCGAGGGAGTTCACAGACCAAGGAAAACACAGGAGAAACCAAATGAGGAGAACAGGAAATTTTGGGTATGTTGTCGTTTTTGAGTTATTCGAGAATAGTGTTATAAGGTTGAAATATGAGTACAAATAGGTTTAAACAAGATTATTCACAAATATGTACGGAGAAACGATGTTTGGTGTCGGATATTCATGAGGCTGCAAAATCTTTTGCAATCAATAAAACCGGGGAAAGAGTTATTCTGGGATAAAATGTCATCAATAAAACGTTCATCTTTGAGGAATAAAGATATTCTGTGAAATCTGTCAGATAAAGTAGTGAATCTGAAAGGGGTGAAATCTGATTAGATTTGATTGTGAGGAATGATATTGATCTTGGTGAGAAATTATATTAATCATAATGAATTCGTTATCAGGAAATGAACTGGGTTATAAACCAAATATAGATAAAGAACATAAAATATAAAGAACAGGAGCGCTAGTATAAGGGCAGTTTATACTAAGCAGCATGAGTGACAGCCGGGCATGTGTTCATTTCACAGACCATTAGTAATATTTTTAGTGTGAATCAGCCTTAAGATTTATTTTTTTAAATATCTGGACCTTTTGCATTTCCCTGGAGATTTGTCGACATCCTTTTATTCATCCTCATCAGCACTATTATCTTTAGCATCAACATTCCTCAATAATATTTTTAGAAATTTAGAGGATTTATTAGAAGCGTATCTCTGGCTCTTTCTTTCTCATTTTTGCATAATTCGATTCTGAAATAGTCCTACTGGAAATTTATATATATTTCATCATTTTTTTGTATCAAAAAATAAATATCCAAAGAAAATAAAAGCCCCAGATGGTCGACAAAGCTTTGAGTCATGTTAACATGATGGAAACAAATTTTAATTGGGTTAAAGTTGAGAGGTTAATGCGCATGCGTCCACATGAGGCGCAGCGGGTTAATACATGAAGCTCTCGACGCGGGTTATTCACAGGCCGATCGAACAGAAAGCTGTACGCGTGGAGGTTTGTGAGAAATGGCCCAATAATTCCAAAATGACCAATTGGAAACTGTGTGTACTTGAGAATTGATAAGAATAATTCTTTTTTTAAAAATAGGTACAAATATGCATCTGAAATCTGGTGTGCAATTAAAATACAGTCAGCAGGGAATCAGCAGTCAACTTCTCACAAACGCTCCTTTTTTATTTTTGCCAATCAAGACTTTCGCCATGCCTCCCACAAGGCATTATTCCATTATTCAATCATTTCGGTACAGATTGTCCCTCGTAAAAGGGTGAGCTTTTCCGTCTTTCTGAATCGGCATCCATACTTTCCCTTACCAAACTTATCGTCTTGCAAACTTATCCACTGTTGCGTGCCGAAGAGCTCGTCGGTTAAGTCTGCAAAAAGGCAAAATCTGCAAAGGGGTCCGCTCCAACCTTACCAAGACTCCTTTTTAACTTGAGTCATTCTCTGTCCTTTTTCTCATTCCCAACTCGCGACTAAATGCTGTAAAACCTAAAAACGGGCATCCGAACGTAGGGGTATTTTCACATATTTAGAGTATGACTTCTAACTGTTGAAATTGAATTATATAATTGTTTTAATTTCGAAATTCTGCAGAATCATATATGATGTTGACAGAAACTTTGAATTTTATTCGTTTCATGCTAACTGAACCCTGCTGACACAAAGAGGCACACACTCGAATTCCGAGACATAAAAGTCACATTTCTGAGTTAGGTGCTGTTGGGGTTTGATAACATTAGAATAGAAATAACCTTCTTAATATATGAACACATAATTGCGAAATTTTGCTCTATGAGTCGATTTGGTTATAAAGATATATCCTATCTTTTTCTGTCACACTCCGAGCATGTGTGAAATCACCCTCTGTTGTGGAGCAGTATTTTAGGTTATACAGCTTTAAAATAGCCCAACAAGCAAACATAGGAGGCTGTTCTTAATATCATATTCACACTTTTCAAAAATAAATCTACATTCAAGGTAATAAACTGCTCTCATGCCGTTTAGTTAAAAAATAAAATCTACAAAATCTATCAGAATAATGTTTTCTACTTAAATCGTCAAAAATGGGCTTCCATTATTTCACATGCTTCTTTTCTATCAAATATTTTCTGGATGGCTGTCAGAAATTCCTTTTTAAAAAAGATGAAGAAGGTAAAACGGTTTGAAACGTGTTTCTTTCTGCTGCGATATGATCAATCATAATGCTATCGTCCTTTTCAAACGCCATTGGCGCCTTTCGTGAGGGGAAATTGCCTCTCGGGAGAAGGGAGTCGCTTAGATGAGAAATGGTTTCACACGTTCAAAAGGGGTTAAGGATAGATACTGGGCCAGTTTCTGCTCCGACTATATTATCATACTTGGTCATGCTTCATATAAAATGTAAAAGGTAATACACTTTAACTTGAAACACTCACTACATATTCAGCTTTTCAGTTTGTATTTGAAAGCATATTTTTCTTCAATAAAAATGTTTTAAGGATAAACAATGGGTGACCTTACACGACAAATTATATTGGCATGTATCGTATATCAAAAAACAGATACATTCTTTGAACATCTAAGGCAGAATATCATATTCTATTTTCCCGAACAACCTAACCTGCTTAGGGTTTTGCCCTCGAAGTTTTCAAAATGTTCAGCTTATTTATTCTTTATTTTTCTTTAACTCACTGCAGATTTACCTGAATGATAACCAACGAGGGAACTCCAAAACCCAATTGATGCCCCATAATCGTAACACCAAATCCTATCTATCAGTCCTCGGTCCATTTCAACATGGCAAACTTGCTCAACTTTTCTTTTTTCAAACAAGCAATATTGAAAAAATGGCAAGAAGAGGACAGTCTATCTAGACGGGTCGTTTAGACTAGCCCTGGACTACTTTATGAGCGGATGAATATTTCAGAGAATTGGGATTAATCCGCGGTCATCGTTACCATGGTCACCGCCTATAATGACCACCACTGGATGTATACGCCACTCGGATTCTAATGACTCAGCAATATTTTTCTCTTGGCAAGCTATAAAGCTAATTCTAATTGATCACAAATCACCTTTAAACATTACAACTGAAACTAAATGTTGCCTCATGCCTTCGGGTAGACTACCTATCTAAAGACCGGATTTAAGGATTGGCATAAGGAAATTCTTTTTTTCCCATATGGGATTTTAGAGCTTCTAAAATAATGCAAAATCAAATTTTTCAAGACAAATCCATGTCTATCCATTTTCGTCCCAAACCTCTCTTTTTAGGCAGCTTATGTGTAACTGCAAGATACCTCAAACAAGCCAAACCAATCAAAACTCGTGAAAATAAGCTCCACATTCTCATAAACCTGTGGGTATAAACATATACATGTATAACCTTTTATAATTAATTCATTTTTTTTCTAATTTAGTTTAGATTAACTCCTGATATGCATCTAATAATACGGCCACTCTAAAACCATCAATTTGACGGGGGCCGAGTTCTCTTTGGATGCGAGCCTAACACAGCGAGGTTTCATATCTCAGTGGATATTTCCCCCCAAATAATGTTATACTTTATTCAAACATGTTCATTGTATTTAACTTACCTCCTGATATACGTCCGGAGTGGGGCAGTTGGATGGCCACTCCAAAACCGCCCAGTTTAACGGGGGCCGAGTTCTCTTTGGACGCGAGCAGGACACAGTGAGGTTTCATATCTCGGTGGATGATATCGTTCTCATGGCAGTATCGCAATGCTTCCAAGATCTGTCGCATGTAGTGGCTACAAAGATAATCATTTTTTTCCTTTTTATTCTTTTATAATATTTTTTGCCTTAAATGATGATTATTTTATGTAGAATGTTAGGATAATACACTTTTTTTTTCTGGGATAAAAGTTTTTTTAAAAAGTCTAGAGAAATCACACCTCCTAAAAATCACTTAGAGTTAAATTGGTGATCAATATCAAATTACAAGTATTATCTAATTGAAAACCTGCAAGAAGTCCCCATGCCAAATGTGCGAAAAACAAACCAATGATGTCTTGGTTAGCAGTTTTGGTCTTTGGAATATATTGATGCATGTACTAGATATATTGCATCGCCATGTGATTATGGTGTACACAAGTTAATAGATGGGACACATGGAAACCTCTGCATGAGATCTACCTCTAGACTAGAGGCCTGGAGAATATACTATCTTATCGCCTTCCTTACCTCGCCACGGCTTCACTGTAGACGAATCCGGCAGAGGCTCGCTTCACGATCTCAAAACACAAATCCGCGCCGTCCATACTGAAAGTAAAGGGTGAGAAATGAAACGTGGACAAAGATTTAAATCACATTACCGTAAAACCCCTAATATAAGCCGAACCCTAATTTAAGCCGCAACCTTACTTTAGAGTTTTTCTTTGGACATGTTTTCATCATATTTTTGCTTAGGTCCATTGTATTCAAGGTTGTGTGAAACCCTAATATAGGCCGCACCATTAAATTTGAGGCCTTTAAATGTTGGATCTAATTCCTTAAACTTATTCCTTACTTAAGCTGCGGTTTAAATAAGGGGTTATACGGTAGTAAAATAGACAATAGAATGGAGTAAATCCTCCAAAAAAAAGTACAAACAAACTGACCAATGAGAATGCAGATACACTAAGCAAAATCCCAATCAGTTGGAAAGACATCTATTTTAGCTTCATTTTTTGGAGAAGTCTTTGGGTTTTTTTATTTATTTTTAGGACCCGGTCATATGACCTCCGAAAAACAATATGTTACAAAGATTAGACATAAAGGTATAACATGAACAGGTGTATTCCCCTGAGTTGTCTGGTGTGTCTGCTCCACACCAGGTGGCGCCACCAGTGAGCAGCTCGCTCAGACAAACCTCAACTGCTCATCTCTTCCAAACTACGTCAATTTTCTCAGACTATTTACTATACTGTTACTGACAATTTTACAGGGACTTGCCAAGAAAAATATGTTGAGCATTCAAAGGACTTGAGCAAAATTCCAGGGGGCCAATTTCAAGAAATCAGCAGGAATTTGAAACATTATTTTCGTTTGTAGGAAAATATCAAAGCGGGAATGGTCCCTTCAAAGTCAACTCAATGCAGGAATTAAATTTCTGATGTGTCAATGGCCGATCCCTAATGCCTAGGAATACCCAAATGGCATGCTTCTTTAACCAGATTTATCTGAATGTCTCCACCGTTGCCGCCTAGCCAACATCTATAAGGGCGGCTTTATAAAATTCTAATCAGTTTGACAAATCCCAATGTCAAGTTCCAATCCGGCTCAGAACTCACGTCCTAAGGCATTTGAAACTATTGACAGCTGCGTGGGATTATCTTCGAATACGTTTTTGAAAATTACTTTAAGAACTAAGGCCCATATGACAGCCTCTAATCTCAGGATCAATACATGTTTACCCCGCTTCTACATAATGAGCTGGCTCTGAAGTTGTAATAGGGAGGGAGGGTCTTTACACTCTGCACTGAGGCACAGTATCTTCTACCTACTTTAATTCAGAAGCAACTAAAATCCCATCAAAGTTCAAGGTATGGACTGTATTCCTTGTGGGATTTTAGTTGCCTTCAGTTACTATCATATCAGCACTCTCGTATCACTTACCCAATCCCCTTTACACTTTCCCTGCACATACCCAATTGCCTTTAAAATATCTCAGCACATACTCAATCCCCTTTATTCTCTCCAAGCACATACCCAATCCCCTTTACTCTCTCCCAGCACTTACCCAATCCCCTTTACACTCTCCCAGCACTGAACCAATCCCCTTTACACTCTCCCAGCACTGACCCAATCCCTTTTACACTCTCCTTGCACTTACCCAATCCCCTTTACACTCTCCTAACACTTACCCAATCCCCTTTACACTCTCCCAGCACGTACCCAATCCCCTTTACACTCTCCCAACACTTAACCAATCCCCTTTACACTCTCCCAACACTTACCCAATCCCCTTTACACTCTCCCAACACTTACCCAATCCCCTTTACACTCTCCCAGCACCTTTAGAAGTGCCTGCCCGTCAACAGCTGGCTGTCTCCGGGAGTGAGAGCAGACAGGGAAACACCACTTAGAGCTGAGAGGTAATCTAATCACATCAAAGGGACATCCCACCACCCACCACCCCCAGCCATACACCCCTGACACCCACCCCACCCTTCCCCTCGTCTCCTGACACACACTCTTACACCCTGGAGGAAGCGGGCCACTCAGGTCTTAGGAAAAGGAAGTGCCCAGAAATGGTGCTGTGGTTGCATTAAATGCCTAGAAGAATATCTCATTTTACCTATTTTACTTTACTTTTTGTCTTTGCAATTTTATATGGTCCGACTTTTGACTTGCTAAGATTTCCAAAGACATGTCATTGTCATCATAGACCAACCGATAACAAGTTATCAGTAGCAACAGGTACACTGTTACTCCTCTTTATAACCTATATTTATCCATCCCACCCTTTGAGGGCGCTCAAGGGAACCCCACACTAGACCTATTCCTATCCTAAAAAGTAAAAGGAAACCAAGCTCAGGGCTCGGTAGACGGGCAGACACGAGAAGGCTCTCAACACCGGTGTCCTCCTCCTGGCATGCCCTAATGCTGCTTTCGCCTGCACACACTCTTTCGGGTTTAAAGATTCTAAGGCCTGTTCACACCACCATCTGGTGTCAGAAATGTGAGAACATTCTTTCACATGTCATTTCTAATTTATATATATCCCAATTGGATAGGCATATATAGACATTAAAATAATTCCTCAAGTGAGGTAGAGAAGTACCTTTCTGGTCCATGGATACTAGCCATAGGTTATCAGTGTGATCAGTGTGCCATGCCAGGAACCAGATGCAGCGAAAGTCCCCTGCATGCTTCACTGATAACTTATGGCTGGGACCAAGCTGCCCCAAAAAGAATTCCCCCCCCCCCAATAGACTCCCACCAGATCAGATGGTATATATCTGAAAGCATGAAAATATCCTTTGCCATAAATGACAGACACAGGAATGCTTTCAACAGGGGTGCCCTTCTCTTTCTATAGGTTCCCTGCAATTTCTTTGCTGCTTGTGAGCCCTACAGGGTTTAGGAACAGTGGGGCCTATGAGGTTAAATGGTGATTTCATGAAATAACAAGTCCCTCCAGGATTCGAACTCACAACATGAGTTTGGAGGGGCTTAATAACCCTTACACTATGAAGCCACATAGATAATGAGAGGGGCACTAAATAATGGTGTCTTGACCTTATTTGCTGGTTCCCACAGGTCCCTTCAAAAGCTGTTTAACAAATCAACAATATGGACTGGCTTGAAACAGCCTATTTCACTGGGTCTCGGTATGGCCTGAAGTAAGTTCAGTGTGTAGACAGAAACATGCGAAAGGACATCATTTTATAAGTAGTAGGGTAAAGATGTTTGATGTCAAATTGTAGCCTAAGTTGATTGTCTAAGACCCTTAATTTCCTTAATGATTTGGGCTTGTTCTAGCAAAATTTTGTTTCAACCTTTGCAAGGTATTAAGATTTCATCTAGATCAACCACAAAAGGTGTCGAATCAGGATGGCAAGAGTCAATAGTCCGATAGCAAATATTATCAATGAAAAAAAAAAATTGAGTGATAAAATAATTCCCTTTTCCTAAAGGTAGATAATTGTGGGGTAGGGCTATTAGTGCAAAAACGCCATGAATATTTAGAAAGTAGCTTGGGAAAAGATGGAATATAGATATTTCCAGGATTCTAGGACATGTAGAACTCTTTTTACTGGTCTAGGGCCCCTCAAAACCTACCGTGCCTCCCACAGGGAACACTTGACCCCTGCAACAGAGGGAGGTGACAGGAATAGCCCCCCAAACTTAAAACCCAGCATCAAAGGTGGAGGAGGGAGGATGAAAGAAGAGCCCGACCCAGAAGACTGCCCGGATGTTGATCGTGCCCCCTGGCGACAGGAGAGAGAATCAATCGGGAGAAGGCGGTCATTGTCTCGGTCAACAGTGTAGGCCCGTTCATACATTCTCATCAAGGTCTAGGGTTTCATATGGGGCTAATACTGTAGAAAATATAAGGTCCCGACTTGAGATTCTCATTACAATGTAGAGCTAAATAATGTATTGGAACGCAAAAAAAGTAGTGGAAGGTATGAGAGAAAACAATGTTGGACAGCACAGGGGACATAATTAAAGTGTCTTTTCCTATATAATATACCTGTAATCCCCTTTACAAGTTTTCCCCCTTTCATATATTTCATCAGGCACCTAATGTTCATCTAATTCAGCTGGTCTTCCATATTGTCCTTGGGCAGTAGTAGCAGGTCAATTTTTATGTAGAGACAATTCCTATGTTCTCCCTTTTCCCATATGAATCTGGGATCTTATCAAAAATAGGGCGAGCTGATGTGCTGGGGTCAGATGCTATATAGCGCCAGAAAAAAGAAAACTGGGATCATTTGTGGATTGGGGACACAATCTAACACACCTACACCGATGGGTTAATTGTGGATTACTCCATGAGTAAGATTCATGATACATGCCTAGTCATAATCCTTGATATTGTTGACAATGCTCTCAAAATGTTTTTAAAATCCATACTCACTATTCAAAGACCATGTAGAGCATGCCATCGGAGCTGTAGGTCTCCAGGAGCTCTACAATGTGCGGATGTTTGAGCATGTGACATACGCTAGCTTCCCTCTTCAGGTCTGAAAAACAAGAAACACAACTTTAGACATGGAAAGATTGGTTGATTGATTGAAGAGCATGTGACATATGCTTGTTTTTCTTGGAAGTTTTTGAAAAGTAACAAAACATTGAATAGTATTGATAGTTTAAGTGGTGGTGAGATGCATGTAAGCCTGAATGAATGAATGGATTTGTTGATTTATTTCTAAAGTTCTACTATGTGCAGAGGTTCAAGCATGTGACATGTTAGCTCTCCTCTCTGTTTCTGAGACAACATAAAGAATACTGCAAGAGATAATTTGGAGTTAATTTCTTTTTTATCATTTTATTCATTGATTGATTATATGATATGATATGGTAGGCGATCGTTTGATTGTCTAACAGTAGAAACACGAGTATTTAATCAAGAACATCAAACACATATTCCCAACATAGAAACAGATTGAAGTATATCATAAGTTAAGTTGATATACACTATATTTATTTTGGTTTCACATAAGAAAAAAATGGCTACAGTGATAAAACAGACTCGGTTAGTGTAGTCAGGACCTACATCCCAGGTCCCAGAACAATATACATTCAGTTTGTAGATGATATAGGGCATACATAACCATGTTTAGCCCGGCCGACAGGCTCGTGTGTCTCTTGGGGTTGTTTGTGACGTCGATTATTCATTACTCATCAAGCACTCGCAAACATAGCCATATGACCATGCATTCTACCCTGTACCCGATATAGCAAGACTAATTTTGCTTATACAGAGACAACTAGGATTCTTTAGGTTTCATTCCCATGAAAATTTTATCAGGAAATATCTGTATAGGCTAAAGACTAGGTGGGTTTTATTCATCTAAACGGGCAACGAGAATATTCCTTTTCGCACAGCGTGCTACAAATAATTCCCTTTCTCTGCATCAATCAAACTCGAAGAGTGGGTAGGGGCCTTTAAGATGTGAGACACTCTTGGGGTTGAGGGAGTAGAGCGGTGGGTGATACATGGCCTGATAGAGACATAAATAAGACAGGCGAAGGGTGGGGCAGAATAATAGATCAGACGGAAGACAAGCAAGGCAGGGAGGGCGACAGATACCAACTGAGATTGACGATATTTTTGTGGGTAGATACCTTCGCGAACCGCGGATAAAAATATTTCTATCAATCAAAGTAAGTATGCACACTTCACTTCAGTGTCTCAGATATGAATCATTTAGAAGTTTTCTTTAAATATATTGATTTGTTACTATCCCTAGATAACAAAATATGCAAAAATGGCAGTGCCACAAAATTAAATGCGTCCTTTGCCCCCAGATGGCCCCACCTACTTCCGGTTCCTGTTCAGACGGAAGGAGTTGGTCACGTGTCATGGCGTGGTCACGTGGTCTGGGTCCTGTGATCTGATTTGCTATAACTGACCCTGGCCTACAACCCTCCTCTTAGGCCACACCAGAAAAATGTTTGCGGTGAAGTCAGCTTTGGTTATACAGGGACGAAAGACAGGGTAGATGAAAAATTTAAAACGCTGTGCCAAGAAAATTTGAATAAAATGTTGATAAAGATGTCACTAGATGTACTGAATTGAGAAAAGAAGCTTTTTAGATTAAAAGACAAAATTGTTTTAAAGCATCTAACGTTAGTTCAAACCAGTTAAACATGAATGGCACACTTCATGTTTTTCAAAAGCTTTGACTCAATTTGAGGGGCTAATATGGTGGCTTAAAAGGGTAGCAAATATACATATTGACTGTTAGCTGTACATAAAATCATCATTACACATACCCCAGAGCTAAATTAAGCAGCAATAATCTAATGACATAAAAGTTAAAAGATGAGAGCCAGCCAACCACACCCATAAGCAGAGAAGTATCCTTCTCTCATCAAGTCAACCAGTTTTCTTTCAGGTTCAGCCTGATAGCCGTAAACCAGAATCGACCTCCCAGCCCTCTGTACCCTCTATAAACCTCCTCCTGCTCTCCCTTCCCAAAACCAACCCCAACAACCCCCACAAAATAGGTCCTCCTCAGACGAGCCTCTCGGTATGATCAATAATCGTCGAAGCCACTGCCGAAATGGACGGAAGCCGCTTGAAAATTGAGCTCTGCCCACTCTAACGCGCTACCCTGCTGGGCTCCTCAGCATCCACACCCCAGTGCTTCTCAATGCCCTACCACTTCTGCCAGTGTCCGCTTTCCGCCTTTGGGATTGCACGCTAGACGGCGCGATGAAATCAGGAAGGCCACCATCGCTCGCCGACTGCTCTGACACAATTTATTTTGTGCCGGATAAATTTGATCAATCCCGCAGTCGCGGGGAGAGTCGGTCGGGATTGCCTGAGTGACCTCTCTGAATATCGCCCGCGTTGCTATGCAACTGGGTATGACCTCTAATGCTTTGACCCATACGAGCATGAGCAGTGGGGCTATGGGAAATCTGATCACAATGCATCTGAAACGAGGCTAGGGTTTCAAAGCGAGGCTGTTTCCATGGTGAACCTCTCAAAATGAGGCTGGAAGAAATCCCCCGCATGGAGATGAAGGAAAATTCAGTTTGGGCGTTTGGGGAAAAAAAGCTGATTTAGTAATTTACTTTCTTATTAATTGCACCAAGAGGGCTCTCTTCGCAGTGGGCCCTTCTTAGCAATTGCCAAATAACAACTTAAATGGGAAAAAACGGTGATTCTAAAATGATGGGGTGGAACAGTCATGGGTTTCCAAAGGAGACCGTACCTTACATCGTGGAGAGTCTGTGTGTTTAAATATTCAAATGATATCTTTCTCTTGTTCTTGCACTTGCCCAGGACACAATTTTTACTGAACCGTTATACATGTATCAACATATGGGCATTAATTAAAACATCCTGAATTGTTAGAAAACACTCCAATAGTTACTTTTTTTTCAAAACCATCCAAGTAATATGATCGACGTTTCATTAATGTAATGATTATTAATACATCATTAATGTCATTAAAGGTACGTCACAGAATTCTGTTCATACAACACCCCAATTCTGGGACAGGCTGTGGATAGCTACAAATTATCACTATCAGTATCCAACAAATTGTCGTCTGCAGAAGTGATGGCAATCTATTGGCTATCACGTGACTACTGGAGGATGCTGCTAACCCGATCTGACGTGGTGTCACTTTACATGCATTCCCACATCTCCATGACAACTGAATCGAGCCAAGCGACACCCCCAGTCCAGTGACCGGCGGGAAAACACTTTGTCGTCTGCTTTTTCCCGCCTTTTTTTAAAACATCACAAAAGGGTGACAACAACCACCAAACATAGGATATTTTTCACTGAAGTGCATTTACATTGACACAGACCACCTTGGCAGGGTTGGAAACAGTTCATTTCTGTGAAATCTAGTCAAGATACGAAATGATCAGGACAAAAATGGCAGCATCTCAGGAGTTTGAGCTGGGAAACCGAAATAAGATGTCACTTTGAATGCCTGGAGGCGGATTGAAGAAGATTGGGTCGTCACACATTGAAACGCGCCATCCCCAGCTAATCCGCGACCTCCATTTTACCCGCCGAAATCCAGACGGTTAAAATGTCGTCTGCTCAATTCTTTCTCGACTCCTGTCCTTCTGACCCTCACAGAAACCCCTACCACCACCCAGTATCTTCCCAACGAAAACTAATTAACCCTTTTGTTTCTATTTCTGTCGGAAACTGCAATGGCAAAATATTTTTCAGGAGGGGAGTACATGTTTCCAGATTGCAGTAAAAACGCCAAATCGTTTCATCACCATTATCACACAGATTGGAGATTTCCCCCGAAATGGAGGGAGTTTTATAGCCGACTTCTACTAATGAAAGTTTCCATCGTTCCAATTTAAATCAGTGTCAGGTCCATCCGCATGTTTGGATGGAAACAGTAAAACAAACGCAATGTCTGTATTAGGAGCAAGTATAAAACGGTGCTTTTCAAACGCTCATTTTGTTCCTGTACCTAAAAGGCTTTTAAATGTGGCACACGCTTGTCATATTCCTACTTTTCCACAAAATCGACTGATAATTTGGAATGTAAATGTACACATTCCGGGCACGATACGCTTGCTGTATGATGGTATCAATGATTAACTTATATGTTATATGTTGAAATTGGAATTCATGTATAATGTGTAAAGATACGGAAGCATAAGGATATCAGTAAACGGTACACTGTTCCACCATCTTGTCTTTTTAATCATTTTTTTAAAAATAAATCCTAGCATATGACAGTGGGTGAAATATCATTTGCACCTGTTAGAAATGTTTTTTGTCTGCTAACACTTATCAGTCATCCATATAATTTCATTTCGAGAGGCCTTGACATTTTGACTATCATAGCCTGTCTGGCCTCCTTGTTCCGGCATAATCTATCTAGTTCCTGCCATTTGATTGGCTTTTCGGAACCTGCAATGGTGGTATACCCGCAACTGACTACGTAAGTAGTATATGGAAAAGGTGCATGGACACAGGTTCTCTATTTGTGGATTTGGGGCTTCGTCTCTGATTTATCCTGCAATTCTCCCACCCACGTATAGCTTACAGAATTTCTTATAGTTCAACTGCAGACTAACCTACATCAAGTTGTATGCTAGGAGATATGTCGACAAGTCACTATTAAGCATGTACAATAATATCTATCATAGCATTATCTAAGGGATTAACACAACAGAAAACTAGTATTGAGTATTTGTTTCAGTTAGTTCCTGTGCATATTTAATTTATCAAGGCGGTTTGAAAATCCTGTCTTATATATATATACAGCAAATGTATTTGTTTTGTTTGTTTTTTTTTCCATGTGAAAATATATAGATTTTAAGCAGATATGCAAAAGTAAGAGGCTTTGAAACATCTCCAAACAGCAACCACAGAAACAATAACCCGTTTGTCAAAGCGCTCCGATATGACACTGAGACGTCCTTTGGGTTAAGGCTGTTTTACCACTAACTCATTAAGCCAAAGTTGATAAATGGACAATAATTGGTCCATCTCATTTTCACCCCAAGAAAACCAAGGCCCGGAAATTCAGATCAGCTCATAACCAAACGAGCAAAAACTAATGCTGAGCGCGTATTAACACATTGTCAAACCACAACGACTTGCCAATTCTCGTAACTTGAGTCTGATTTATTTTTCCTTATTTTCTCCAATGAGAAGCAGCATTTTTCGTCCAAAACGGAAGTTTTCTTTTACAAACCAATTTCCCTTATTGGAATCGAGTAACGGTTATGGATACTTTTGTTGACCCCCAGTTTCAAATTGTTTTGGAAACTCTGTGGACTATGTGTTTTCCTTATTCTGTGTTCCTGTAAGATTCAGCCTTGAGAGTTTTTAGTCTTTCGCAGCTGTTTTCCCAGATGCAGGCTATCCTTCAAGAGAACTTCAATAGTTTATTTCTATTGACTAATTTCTTTTATCAATTTTAACGTCGTAGCAATTCACAAGTCATGCTCATAAAGCAACCTATATAATTTTGACAATTTGGCAGACAGACTCTTTCAAGCTAAGTACTTCTTTAAATTTGGTAGCCCCAAATCTTATGAAAGACTAGTACTCGGTTCTATTAGTCCGTAGTACCAAAAAGAACTTCTACACTCTCTGACCGAGCACACTTCTCTTCGGTGAGGCTAAAGTACTTTACTGGCCCACTATTAGTTGCTATTACCCCATCCTTTATCACTGTCCTTTTTGTAGTAATAGCTATAACCGAATGCACTTATTGACCTTCTGGCGACAGCTAATAAACCTCTAGTCTAATCCTGCTGTAAAATGTGGCTAAGTCCCCTTTAGTTTTATACTTCATTCCTAGATTCACAATTTTTGTTTAAAACATGTACAGTGTTTTCCTCTTGTTGGACTCTCCAGAGTGACACACCACTTTATAATTTGTTATTTTCTGTTGACGTTTTTTCAACGGTTCACATTTCAGTGGCTTCTGAATACATATGATTCATTTCTGGATGGATTTGGCTCCATTTATCTAGGTGGTAGACTATAGACAATGGAATCAAAGTATCACAATCCCAAACCATCTATGTTCTCAGAAAAGAGTTGGGTTAAATACTTGCAACTAGATAAATAGACCGAATTATATCATTGCGTCATAAAACATCTATATGCTACCCTCATCTATTCAATATGATGGCATGTGCCATATCGTATGATATGGTGCACGGGTCTGGTCTTAATTCAAAACGTTGTGAATGGTTAATCTATCAGTTAAAGGTTTGAGGTAAAAGATTTATCCTGGAAGGCAACCAACCTAAAGTAAAAATAAAATTGTCAATTCCTTTTGCAACCTTTTAAAACAGTAATTTCGGTAATCCAGCTACACCTATTAAACTAGGTACTGGTACATGATTCAGTTTTATTCAATCAATTTGTTAATGAACGTAGATTCAATAGAATAATTCCAAAAGGAGCAGTAACTATGGTACTAAAACTATGTAAAGAATTTTTTTCAATATATCAATTTCCCACTTAGAAGAGTAAATAAACCTCGCCCCTTCTTCCTGGGAAAAGTGCCTCATCGTAAACATGTGGGCATAGTGGGGGTGGATGCCAGTATATGCCATTTTATCACCATATTTCATCGCCATTTTATCACCAAATTACATGGCAGCGAGTCACCCACTCTCTGTTATCTGTTGTCGGCTCATGCCTACGCCTGATATAAAGGCAGTACTTAGGTCCTTCATCGCTTGCGGTTTTTCTGGTTTAGACCAGAGATGCAGAGGCTTGTTTTCAGAAGCTTACACACTGGCAACAACTAACAACCTATTTCTAATAACAATATATATATATATTTCTTATATCATTTTTTGTCTTGTTTTTGTGATACAGTATAATCACCAAAAGTGTTAAGCACCTCAAAATTCAAGGCTTTGTTGTTTTTTGGTATTGTTAAAATGTTTGTTAAAAATTCACAAAGACCCTTTGAAACAGGATCATGGCAGTTTAAATATCAAGGCATATTCAGTTTCTTGGTTATGCTTTTCTTAACGTTTTTCCTGAGACAAATAAAGAAACAACCAACTATTTATATGTGGCATCATGTACTTCAATCAAGTGTGCAAACTGTTCAGAAAGCTGGATTTAAATTGGCCTTCATTCCAAGAACAATTCACCTTCAAGGTCAATCCAGTAACCAAATGCCCTGAGTGACAAACTAAGAAGACCTGCTATCAGGAAACATCCCATAAAACAGTTTTCCTGAGAGCTCAGAGAAATGCTATCTACTTTTGCCAATGACTTCTGGTGGATTTGGAAAGATTAGTAATTTCATGACTTTTAACAAATTACATTACTTTTCCAAGATGGCTTTCATTTCCAAAGGGTTTTCAGAATTTCCAGATCCAACTTAAACACTGTATAAATTATGACCAAATTTAATAAGATTGTTCACTACTATGGGTGTTCTTGGCAAGACTGCCCTTTTACGGTTGCCAAGGAAAGCCTACTTCTTCCTGAGCAGTTGAAAGGCAATGTTGTTAATCTAGCCTTAGTAGCAATATGTCACTGACAAGTGACCCTCAGAGGCGGAGACTTGTCAGAAGCGGACGGCTAATGTTAACACTGCGCGGTGCCGATTCAGGGAATTAGAGTGGGTTCTGAAAGGCCTGGTCACTCCTTACAGTGGAGTAGGCGTTGGCAAATATAGCTCGGTGACTGCTGGCCGGCTAAAAGGTGGGGTATTGGGGTACCAAGGCAGTGGTAGGGCTGAATAGTACGGTTCGGTCACACATTGAGACTTGGCTGAAAGAAGTCTAAGCCTTGGAGATCAGTCCTTGCAAATTTATGGTTCATGGTCTCAGAAAGGACCGGCTTCTAAAAGTGTGGGTGAGTGAATGACAAATGGGGTTTTAGGGTGATGGCAATAGTCCTATCACAGTAACAGCATGGTGGCTGACAAGTTGTTCTTTAGGCTTCTATGAGATAGATGACAGAATCATGTAACAGGAAATTAAACTCAGAAATAGCTTTGCTGCTTCCTGCAGGAGGGGTAGCAAATTTGGGGTGAAAGGCCGACTAACAGAAGGGAACCATAGAGAGTAACTGTTGCTACTAGGTCCAAAACCACTATCTTTGACTCATGAGATCAGCACATGATACTGAAAGCCTATCTATGCAATTGGTGTAACTTGGGTCTTGGACAATATTGAGGATATGCCAAATTAAAAGCTCCTTATAGATATTTAAGCCTAAGCAGTCAGTACTAAAGTGCCTCACTCCTCAAAAACATGCCCACCATCTAGGTAGACATGGAGGATTGGAACCCTCAGTTGTGCA
Source organism: Lepidonotus clava (assembly GCA_936440205.1). Lineage (NCBI taxonomy): Eukaryota > Metazoa > Annelida > Polychaeta > Phyllodocida > Polynoidae > Lepidonotus > Lepidonotus clava. Next base: position 26,054,535 of record OW387148.1, read on the forward strand.
TAAATGTATGACCAGGACTCAAATATAAATATATACTCCGCGTGAGTTCTCATTCGGATTGGTTGTGAGCAGTCTGGCACAATAAACCTAACCATCATGCGAAATTCGCCTAGAGGCCAAATGCTGTCTCAGTCTCTGAAGAGACATACTACATAGCTGCCATTGTTCTCCATCTAAAAGGGCATGGTAACAGTTTAGCGGTGTACAAAACAAACATGGCAAAACTTGCAGGGCCAGTATTGGGAAAGGCGGCGACCGTACTGCTACACCTAGACACAATGACACTACACGCTCATCAATACTGCAACAGCAGGACTGTGCAACTGTCCCCTGCAGTCTCTCCAAGAGTGAAGTGTCCCTCCTGGGTGGTGCCCCAAGGCATTGGAGGTCAAGGGGAGCTTCTATTGTGGGAACAAGATTAGGCTCCAAGTGTTGCCTGCAGACCCCAACACCAGGGGTCACCCCGCACCATCCCGAAAGTGCCATGCCGCCATCGCCCCACTGATGTGCCAGGTCTCCGTAATGGGCTTTATGTCATCCAGGCATTAATATTTGATACGAGCGGCGCATGCCCCCAGCCACAACATGTTTGATGTCCATCCCCACCAGGGGGAGACAGTAGATCAGTGGCGCCCCCTGGGAGAGAAACCAGTCCGAGCGCTCTATGCCCGCCTTCCACTGGTGCGCCTTTTAAAAGCAGGTTTATGTCTGCTGGGAATAGCTCTGTTGTCATTCTGGACTATATTAGTCTAATATCATTAGGGAAGGAGCCCTGGGAAAAACATAACCTACACAAAGACTGTACAAATGACTAGAATGTATAAGGCTATCTACTCTATTTTCTTCACTTTCCTGTTATACATATACAAAAAGGTCTACATACTAGGATTAATGGATGAATGGGGGTGAACAAATTGTCAAAACCAAGAACCATTCAAGGAAATAGATCTGTTGAACACATTATTTTCTTCCACTTATTTCCTTAGAAACATACCAACGTCATGTTGGTGGACATCTGGTATATTAAAATAAAAACAAACGATTTACAAAATAGTTCCAAGTTTTAAGCTATTTATATACTGGGATAGGTTGCGTAGGCACCTGAATCTGTTTATTCAAGTGTTTTTTTATCCTGTATTGCTGGTGTGCAGTGATAAACAACCTACACACATTAAATGGATTACCATTAATACAGGCACAGACTAACGAAATTACAAAATGCTATTAGGCTGATTGAAATACTTGTAAATGAAAAGTGACATCCTATTCACAATGCCTAACAAATCCTTCCAGCCTTCTCATCTGTCTATATTTATAGACACTGTTTACACCCACGCACTGAAAGTTTAACCAGCAAATGCTAAAAGACAGTTCACACTAGCAAAGTCATTCCCCCAAATTACAATACCAAAAGCCTTATTGGCTTTATCAATTTTATAGAAATAAGTTGTGTCAGGCTAAACGTATTTTTATAAAAGGGTCTTTCCATTATCAAGCAAAACATTAACTATAAATAATCAAATGCTAATCCTTTGTGATCCTTTGGTGTCAGCTAAAATGCTCTTTGATATTCTGTATTGTTTTTGGGCAAGCATGTTATCACCATGTCTGAAAACCATGTATGAGAAAATGTTTGTTACCAGTAGAATAAGGATGTTAAGCACAAGGGAACGATCCATGCATGTCTCAAAAATCAGTGACACTAAAAACTCGCACCTTCTCTCAACTTTTGCTGACACTGACATAACTACAAAGATTCATCCTATCTCAGAACTTTAAGAAACTAGCCTTCTCTGCATTGGTCTTCACTTATACCATAGCGGAGGAGGCCTCATACACTAGAGTATGATACAATGTTATTTTCCAAAATCATCAGGACGATTCATCCACATGATTATAAAATATATCCAGGTCTAAACTGAAAATCTCACGAATTTGACATGTTACATGATACCATTGATGGAATATTTTTCTTTTTTATATATCCTTTTTTTAAATCAACTATGTCACTCTTGATACCTTTTTTTACATGAAACTGCAGCCATCAAGAAATTATTTTGAACTTAAACATTACATGATGCTTGTTTAAGAGCTGCATACAACATGGCAATATAGGAGATTAAGTGGTATACAAAATAAGTGAATGTGACGGTTGACATTGGGACCCTGCCATTAAGGCCCCCCAGCAATGGCTCAGTGCCAAGCAGGCAGGGCATCAAAGCATGGCAGCACACAGTGGGAACGCGTGCAGCATCGGGCGACCGAGCGCCAACACTCGGTGTCCTCTGTATATTTACAGCAACACGCGTTTTTCCCAACATTCGCCTCCCTTTATACATGTAGAGCACTCAAGGTTTTTCATCCCAACGTTTGGCTCTATGTTAGGCCCAAGCGAGCTGATGTGATGATACGCGTCTCCTAACCGAGCCTGTAACATAACGCACTTTGCTCTACCAAAACCCCCTGTATAGGCACTGTATTCTCTCAAAGCAAGAGCCTTTTAGATGTGCCCTCTATGCATGATTGAATAGCACCCTGCTTCCATGTAGCAGACACGAGGGAGCAAAGATGTTAGACATCTATTTGTATATCCTTCCATTCGAACCGGATATAATAGACATAAACACTGTTTTGTCTCTAGGTCCCAGCAACAGGTAGACCCTACACATGCATGGGTATTGTAATAAGATTACACAAGCATGGGTACTGTAATAAGATTACATTTGCAAACTTTGAAATGAAACCTAGATACTCAATACAATGTATGAGAATGATTATCAGTGTCAAAAAGTAAAGGTGCACCCTGCATCCAGGACAAATCATCTTCCCGTCAGATACATATGGATTTTCAGTTTTAGGCACTCAGATATGCATACATGCAATATTTCGATGCCTCATATAGGAGGGAATATATGAAATCTTGGCCAGATGCATACTTTCTGAAGTCATGCATAGTTAATTTATCTTTAATTTTAAAAATGGATGCATAAATCCGATGCCCAATGCACTTTTCTTATACGAATAAAAACCCTTTAGAAAAGAGGTTGCACGATTGATTGCTAAACACGCACACACTTTTGAACACCTCTGATCCTAACTCTATTCAGAATCCCAACTAACTCCAAGGCAGTCAGATTCAATTTCCACCAGCATCTTAGGTTTTACTATTCTGGCTTGGCAATATTTAACCGACTGAGATTCTTTTCCGAATTCCGACATGTGACGTCTAGAATTCCCTTGGCTGTTTCACATGCTTCCAAATCTCAGGATATAAATCAATTTGGTGGCATGATCACGACATTGGTAGTCCAAATATAGAGTGTTTGCACTGCTTCTCCAGCTTACAGGCTCCCAATATGGGCCTTAGTCACTTACAAATGGGGCGCTGTGTGCCATTTTGTTTTTCTTCAAACATAACTGCCAGCAGAAATGTGTGGGTGATGCTTCTTCAGTTTTGTTTAACAAATTGTGTACCTAGTCTGCCTCTACTCAGCAGATGACGCCACTTAACTAAAATGTATGTATATCTATATGACCAAATATGTCCAAATGACTTAACTGCTTTTGAAATGCAAGCGAAGTTGTTTTGATAAGGTTGGGATGTTTACTGTTCCCTGAATCATGTAGGAATTTATCTTGAGGTACTTTTCTTAAAAATGAAATGTGGCATTATATTTGACTTCAGAAGCTTTACCTTTAAATTCTCTCTTTCACATCTATTTCATATGGTGAGGGTGAAAACAGCCAAAATTGATCAAAAGGTATGTACATTCCTATGTAGGCTAATAGTTTGGTCGAATAGCAATTTACAGAATATCGAGTTGGTAACACTTGATGCCACATATGTAACAGCAACCCACCCACTTTAACCAAAACAACCCATCTGGAGTGGCTCATCAAACTAGAACAACTCACAACCACTCAGTCCAACTTCATTTCTCGTTTATCATGTTCTGGCATGGCAATCATCTGTGCCTTATATTAGCAGGTTTCCTCTAGCTGCCCCTTCTTACCAGGGATGTACCTTGGGGACAGTGAAAAAAATGGAAATAGCATTTAGGAAACCTGAATGTCTCCTAAAATGATGTGACAGTGAAACGTGTTTTAAATATCAAGTTTTGAAGCCGACTTTCTGAGGTGCCGGGGAGAAAAAAAAATCAGAAATCCGACAAAAATTGGAAAACTTACATCCCTGCCTTTCTCTAATGAAGAGACAGATATACCAATTGTGGCTACTCTTCTACTGATTTGGGTCTACACATTTATTTAGGATCTCATTAGAATATCAAAATTGTTAAATATTTCTGGTCGGCCGACCATTTCGTTGAGGACCAGTTGGCAGCCTTGGCAAATGTCACCTCGTGGATATGTAAATTTAGGGGCCTTTGAAAGGTGTATTTTAAAAACCAGGGTGCCAAAGTCAGAAATCAAAGGATCTGGAATCCTAATGCCTCAGACATCGATTTCCCAGCAGCAGTGACGTTTACAATTGGATCCCCAGATGTGTTTCTTGGGCGACCTTCAGTTCTAATACCACCAACCACCTGTGCCCAGCTCTCTCCAAGCATATTGCCAGTGGGCTTCCAATATTTCTTCTCATTCCTTTACACTGTGAATGCGGACTTTTTCACAATACTAGAAGGGATTGTATAGGATCAGGCGCGGGTTTAGGGTGGGGGGGCGTGTCGGGCGTGCGGCCCCCCACCCCATTTTTGACCAAATTTCATTTTATTTTTATGTAAAACTCCTGTGAAAATGTTGCTAGATCTGCCCCTGAGGATATTTGTATTTTATCATGGATAGGGGCATTTTGATAAGTTAAATTCTGAGTGACATGTACGTAAATGTAGCACGATTTTCTCTGTTATTCTTTTTAATTTCTCAGAAGCCAAACAACGTGCAATATGTACGTCCTGACTAAAAGTAAACGTCTTTGGGGCTTCACCAGAAAAGGCTCAAAAGGGCATTGCTAGTTCTGTCGTCAGCCCAAGGGCGTCGCTGCAAAGCGTCTCTGATTGGATTGGCGTGTAATTAACGTCACTGTGCTCCCGGCCGCTGCAGCCTGCACCTTTAAGGAAATACGTCCTGACATCCGTCTCCAAAAAGGGCAAAAACGGCGGAGATCTCAGGTTTCCGGAACAGGAAAACCAGACTCACATCTGATGTCCCCAATTATCGCCCAAACAGAATGGGGCGGCAATCTCCACGCGGAGGTTTTGTTAACGTTGGGGGTGGTTTGGGTGAACAAAGATCTGGCTGGAGAATGGTACGTCTATGGGTATTTCAGAGGTGGTCAGATGTCGTCTGCTACTCAAAGACTGATTGGCGTCCCTACCAGTGTTCACTCATTGACTATGTCCTTTGAAGGTGGCAAAGCTACAAATACTATAGTAGATCAGCTTTTCTTTTTTCTATTTTTGGAAGAATTGGGCTGGGGTAAACAGTGGTGCACGTTAATTGGTCTACACAGTTTTGTATATCTGAATATTGTAATTTGTTTTCTACATTTATATTATTTTGAAGAACAACCTAAAACATCGAATAGTAATATTACCAGGGTACCAACCAAAGTTCCATTTTCAAATTCCCTGTGTTTTCCCTGAGATTTCCCTGTCCTGCGGCAATTTTTCCCTGTGTCATATCCAGCAGGTTGTTCAGTTTTAAATGCCTCTGTGTTTTCCCTGTCAGGGATTTTCTTTTTTTTTTTTTTGCCATTTTCCCTGTTTTCCGTTTTCCCTGTGTGGTCGGCACCCTGCAAACCAAAAGAAACCCTCATTGAGAAGGTCTACATGTCTCAGAATGCTATGTGGTAGAACTCTTTGGCTTGTCACACACTCACGTCCCACCTTAACACTAGACTGAAGCCTGCACTAAGGCCTGGCTTTCACGGCTACCGCGAGGGGCTTTGGGACCTTAACACCCGCTGACCACCGGACTGACCGCCCGACCGGACAGACTGACCAGACTGCCCCGCTTCACACATCTGGTCTTTTCGACAAATTCTATACCCACCTAGAATTTGAAGTTTTTTTAGTTTTTTTTTGTGTGTGGGTTTTGTGTGGGTTTTTTTCATTTCTGGGAGAGGGTATGGATGTTTACAGTCCTACCTCAAACACATCAGAGATCGCCCTCTTCCCATCAGAAGCTGAGATATTTATATTTGCAGTGTGCACATTTTTGTGCATTAAAATCTCTACACTACCAATAATGCGTGAGAAAAAGATTTGAGTGTCAACATGATAGCTATATGATAGACTGATAACACCAGAAAAAGTGCAAATATTTAATAAGCGAAAATTGGAAATAACACTAGAATCATAAAAATTCAATGTTAAGAAATACATACTTTCACCCCTTTATGGTAGCTTGCCATCTAAGTCGGGGACAGGGGTGTTAGATGGCACGGATGAGTTTAAACCCCATTTTAAACATATTTTCCAGCGCTCATACAACAAGGGTTTGATTCAAATGTGGTGCCCAAACAAATAAATGGTACTGTATTCAAGGTACCTTAGGTTGCCAGGATGCAATTTATCTAAAGCCATAGGTTATTTTGTGAGTAAGTAGTATAATAAAATGGTGATCAGTTGAAGGATACCACAATAAGTTTATGGACATCAGGTGCGCTTCATTTCATACTCATCTTACTGGGAACTATCTAAAATAATCTAATTCTACCAACATCTGAGAATGCTACTAACAAAACAGCTTGTCACCCAACGTCATTAGACCACTATGTTATACACAGGCCCTCATGGCTGAGTCATCCAGAGCATAAATAGAGACCATAGTTTATGTTTAGAATGTGTGACACTATCTGTAATCCTAAATAGAATAACACCTCCTTACAGTTCGGAAATGACAGACTTTGTGAAATGCATTCCAATTCCTAGAAGATGTTTAAGAATATCACTCAAAATTGATATGAAAAAAATTGACGTAAACAGGGGCTAAGAAGTGATAAGCCTATGATAAACCTCTAGGGCTGTTTACATCAAAGTGTAGGTACACCGGGATACTAAGAGCGCTATGAATTGTATGACCCCTGCCCCTCGCATGCCTGCCTATGATTAATATGCGATATAGTCAGCAGTGCAATTACTAGCGCGCGAGCCGGCCAATGCAGCCCGCGATCGCCCTTATTGTGACAGCGATATGTCGGTAACCATGACTACGCCAGATCAGGCCTTCCCAGCATGCAACGTCATTACCAGGGAGGCGCAGAGCAGTCTGGGAAATGAGTTGTCACTCGGGTGACCTCTATAGCCCTAGACCTTGTCCTATCCCAGCTATATCTAGCTTTGTATATATGTTTGTGACCTGAATGCTATTTAAGGGTGTATAGGGCCTACGCTGTCCCTCTCTCACATTTGTAGAAAACTGAAATAGTGTATTGGGACCTTCAACTGTTTTTTGTTGTCTTTTATTTTTTTCAAATTCTATGTTTTTCCTCCATTTTTGGTGTCATCTGGCATAGATCCCCGTCATGCTTGCGGGTTGGATTTATGTGTTTAAGTGCCTAAACTTGTTTAGAAATGAATACATTTTATGGTGAAATATACTTCTACAAAAAGTGCGAGGTTGTTTTTTCACCATTATTATACGTTCTCTGAATGACATCAAGTAAGATCCAAACTTTGCATATTCCCACATATATTTCATTTTCGTTGGTAAATTATTTCACATTTCAATATTTGGAATATTGGATTATGACATGTCTAATATCATGACCAGGGGGTCGAGACTCACTTTCAAAATTATTTCCGTGGGTTGAAATCGTCATGCATACCAACTAAACATTTTCTCTTCAATTTGCAATGCTATCCCTATAATTATATATTTTCAGAGTCACTCCTCTTCCAACAAGAGATATGAACTTGAGGACCACAGACTCGCCCCTACGACGCGGCCAGGTCTCCGGCAGCTCGTGCGGCCCTGTCTGCCCGGCTTGTGTTATATAATTCACGGTGACTGCCGACGCCCAGTCCCCGGAAAATCCCAGTCGCCGCCCCATACATTATTCACATGCCAGCCGGCTTTTTTGGGGGCTGGGAATATTTTGCGGACAAAACATTTTTGTTTTATTTTGTTTTGTTTTGTTTTTTTGCTAGGAAAAAAAAATAAAATTCTGTGTGTCTCTTATAAATTTATTGAAGGTTACCAGAATAATATGTCAATATTTCTTGTGTTTGATTACTTGCGAGATGATTCGAAAGAACAATATTTTTTACGTTTCATTATTTTCCCAAAGGTTGCTTGTTGATTATAATGACCAAATAACAAGCCCATGATATGAATATGAAGGTCATTACTAAAGAAACTTATCTTGTATTGCTTATTTTTAGCCCTGAAGGAGCTATGATGGCATTTTTCTTATATTTCTTTCCTCTGCCAATTTCAAATGTGCTTTGTTAATCAAAAGTGATTACACATTTACGTCCCACCATGGAGGTTAGAGCGTTAACAGCAAAACCCATGACAGCTCGCTTAACTACACACTGCTCAGAGTGACACAACGCATTAGGGTGGAGAAAAGCAGCCAGCCGCCCTATCTCCACCCTGTACCCCTGTGGGCCATATATTACTGGCTTGATTCAAGCCTAATTAGCCACCGTGAGCCGATCTAGCTCGGCGCTTATCAGCCGGGCTTAACTTATATCGGCCGGGCTTAATTTATATCGGCCCAAGACGCTGGGGTTCCCCTGGGGACTGGGGCCGGGTCAGGGCTGCAGCTCCAACTCCCGAGGGACCAACTGCAATTGGGCCCCCTTTTTTTTCTAGGGACAGCAGTTGTGGCTTTTTTGCATTTTCTACAATTTTGTTGTGGCAGCACCCTGATAACAACTGAATGAGGTAGTCTTTTTGTCAGGATGTTTAGTCACATGTGTTATTTTCTATGAGGATTGAGAGAGGTATTGCATTTTAATCTGTATCAGGATTCCGGCCCCTATACATTCACTATCATTCTGTCCTCTCAGAAACAGGTGGATAAAAGATCTTTTATTGCCCTGCTAATGCCAACTTTTGGGTCGTTATTTAAAAAAATCAACATTTCTATGTAATTGATATAGAATAAATCTAAAGTCTCCGACAGTATATGCAAACCAAGGTAATAACACTTGCTTTGTGCCCCCTTGATCTGTACTATGTAATTACATTTTGTTTATCTGTTATGACAAATGTTGGAAATAGGTTTGTGAAACAGATTAATAGTTTAGTGTTTGCAATATGATTTAACAGGGAAACATAATTTCTAGCCACCGTTCTCAGCTGTCTCCAGTTGAAAGAAACGGTGCTCTTGTTGACATTGGGCAGACTGCCACATATGTTTACCAGTGGTCCAAAAAGGGTCAGTATGATTATTCCCTAGAAGAGAAGAGTCTTTCGTGTATTCTGAGGAAAAACTGCCCAGACGCCACCTGGTCCCATTCAGAAGTCGAACATTTCAGAATGTCAATAACTTTCTGCATTAAAGCTGCAGTCTTACAAACAATCTCTGTTTCTAATTCGTTCTACCTGATTTTATTGTTTCTGCAATAATAATAAATTATAGGCCTAGATATAATAGTGACAATTTTTGTAGATAACTGTGAATATGTGTCAGCAGTCTCTTTTTTTTTTAATTTTACCTTTATGTTTTAGGTGATCCACACTAGGATTCTGGCCCTATTATGATCCGATTTCGGAAATTGCTTTGATGAAAAAGGATAAATCTAAATAAAATGTAATGTATTGGCAGCTTTAAAACCTTCATTATTAATTTATCAAGGAAGTTTTTTATATAAGATTTTGTAGTCGATTTGTCGCACATTGAATCACTGGCTTTAAATTTCATATTTAGCTTTTTGGTTGATATTTTTTTATTGTTGAATTTATGCTTTTATGCACCCACGGCATTGACCATATCAATATTTCTTTTTAGATTCATTTGGCTCATACCCATAGATATCATTCTATCCTAAGACTGCACCTCCCTATAGCTCACCCCCAAGCCGATTTCGTCCTAGTTTCTAACCCAATCGGCAACAACAGCTCCACCTGAGGGCCTGTCGGGTTTTATTCTGCCCCCATCCACAACTCCCACCACTCCCCAACAGAGGTCGCTGCTCAATACGACCGCCAACAATCTCCACCGTCACCCTCCACCCCCATCTCCAGCTTCACACTTCGCGGCGCCTGACCGGAAATGGATTACCTGCTCCGGTCACCAGGTGGCGCTCGGTACGGCGGTCACGTGACAATGTGTAGGCAGCTGATTGGCTGGCCGCGAATACCTCTCACTTCCGGTGTGGGGAGGAGGCGCCACCTGGCGGATCAGGGAGGTGTGAGAAGGGTTGTGGGCAATGGTTGTGAGCAGTTTGTGGACGATTGTCGACAAATGAGGAGAGAAGCGTTTGTGGGCAATGGTTCTGAGCAGTTTGTACACTATTGTCGACAAATGAGGGGAGAAGCAGTGTGGGCAATGGTTGTGAGCAGTTTGTAGACTATTGTCACCAAACGAGGGGAGAAGCAGTGTGGGCAATGGTTGAGTGCGGTCTGTACATTATTGTCGACAAATGAGGGGAGAAGCGTTGTGGGCAATGGTTGAGTAGGTTGTATACTATTGTCAATAAAATTAATGAGAAAAGCGTTGTAGGCAATGGTTGTGAGCAGTTTGTAGACTATTGTCGACAAATGAGGGGAGAAGCATTGTGGGCAATGGTTGTGGGCGGTTTGTAGACTACTGTCGACAAATGAGGATAGAAGCGTAGTGGGCAATGGTTGTGAGCAGTTTGTAGACTACTGTCGACAAATGAGGAGAGAAGCATTGTGGGCAATGGTTGTGAGCAGTTTGTAGACTATTGTCAACAAATGAGGAGAGAAGGGTTGTTGGCAATGGTTGTAAGTGGTTTGTAGACTATTGTCAATAAATGAGGATAGAATTGTGGTGGGCAATGGTTGTGAGCAGTTTGTACACTATTGTCAACAAATGAGGAGAGAAGCAGTGTGGGCAACGGTTGTGAGCTGTGTGTAGACTATTGTCGATAATTGAGGAGATAGGTGTTGTTGGCAATGGTTGTGAGCAGTATGTGCACTATTGTTGACAAACGAGAGAAGCTTTGTAGGCAATGGTTGTGAGCAGTTTGTAGACGATTGTCGACAAATGAGGGGAGAAGCGGTGTGGGCAATGGTGTGAGCAGTTTGTAGACTATTGTCGACAATTGAGGAGAGAAACAGTGTGGGCAATGGTTGTAAGCAGTTTGTGGACTATTGTAAACAAATGAGGAGAGAAGCGGTGTGGGCAATGGTTGTGAGCGGTTTGTACACTATTGTCGCCAAATGAGGGGAGAAGCGTTGTGGGCAATGGTTGTGAGCAGTTTGTAGATTATTGCCAACAAATGAGGGGAGAAGTGGTGTGGGCAATGGTTGTAACCGGTTTGTACACTATTGTCGCCAAATGAGGGGAGAAGCGTTGTGGGCAATGGTTGTGAGCAGTTTGTACACTATTGTAAACAAATGAGGGGAGAAGTGGTGTGGGCAATGGTTGTAACCGGTTTGTAGACTACTGTCGACAAATGAGGATAGAAGCGCTGTGGGCAATGGTTGTGAGCAGTTTATCGACTATTGTCTACAAATGAGGAGAGAAGCGGTGATTTGTACAAGGTGACCATTTAAAGGTCCACTGTCAGATTTCCCTGTTTCTTCTGCTGTTTCTTCGTCCCAGGATAAATTTTCCATGTGACATTTTTCACATAAATATATTTTGTCAGATGCCTGCATAGCTCTAATATTCCCTATTCTTAGCATCTCAATGTAGCACCAATTGCAAAAACTTGTCTGTCTAGGTCCTACATCATCTGCTTTTAGGTAACAACGTTTTGTGTACCTACAACACCAGTTTGTTTGTTTTTTGTGTGTGTTTTTTGTGGTGGGAGGGGGGTGTGCGGAGATTTTGTATTGTACCTTCACTTTTTGCATGATCTCGACAACAATGAACATGATTGAATGAGGTGACATTCTTATCATTAGGCAACAAATAGACATCGTTTTTAACCCTTTGCTGACGGCACCAAATCAGATTTTATTATACAAATTGTGTACCAGCATTGTTTTTTTTCAAAATGGCATGTTTTACAGAGAACTTTGATCACAAAGTCTTAGAGTCAGTGTGGGTAATTCCGTCCACTTTTGGTCCATATTGCCCTAGGGAGCCAGGTCACTGATTATATTTATTCTTTTATGTAATAGAAATGTAAAATACATTTTTAGAACACAGTCCAAAGAAAGAAAGATGTGTTTACTTTTTTTTTTGTTAACATACCAAGTACCTGAAATAGTGTATGCTTGGAGGGTAACTCCGTCCAGGGGGAGGGTAATTCCGTCCGGCATGAAAAAGAAGCTAGCTACTCTGTCCCATGTAAGGTTGGGGGACCATGATTCTAACATAGGAATTATTTATTTTCTCTTGATAATGAGTTATGTAATTAGAGGAGCTGCCAAGAATGATTTTTGTGAATGGACCATATTGAGGATAGGTCCCAGTATTGCCAGAGACCCTTAGGCCAAGAGCATTATGGGATTGATGGTCACTATCAAACAATTTCAGCATGACTATACAATTATTAGATTTTCTGACAATCTGTGTTATGGATGTGACATATTATTTAAAAAAAAAAGTATGGACAGAATTAGAATATAATTGATTTATTTTCAGAGGTATTTTGAGTGTTGCTCATCAACTTTGTTTTGATGACTCAATATATTCTGTTTTTATGGTGACAGGTATCAGTAATACAACATAGATGTTTATAGAAAGAATTATATATTCAAAGCATTTGTTAATACAGTTCTGCTAACAGTTTTTTGAATGTATAATTCTTTATATAAACATCTTTTGCACAATTAAACCTTTGTGCAAACAAGTCAAAATACTTTTATAAGAATAATTGTGAAAGCAGATGTACTACTTATTTATTTAGAGAAGGAATGCTTATGCTCAGCAAAACAATTCAATAGTAATATCACTTATAATTTTCACTTATAAGATTTGATGCCTTTATCTAAAACAACTACTTCCCCATTGTCATATGTATCGAAAGGGTTCGGTAGTACCTGTAAAGGATGAAATGATATAAAGATATGTCCACTAATTCAATAATGATGTTTTCCCCATACAATTAGCATTTGGCACATCAAGTTAACATAATTATTTCTTATGGTAATAGACAAAAGTGCTAGAGGATATCTTGAAGTAGACACTAATATATTCATTGTGGACGGATTTACCCTCCATAGTGTGTAATCACTGAATTCATTGAGGGTAATTATGTCCACTCATTAAAACTACTCGAAAAACTATTATTTTCCATCAAAGTTAGAAAACCTGCTGTATTCTATATACTACAACCACAGATGACTAAGTAAATTATTGAAACTTATTTAAAACTATATCAACACAATCGTGGGCAGTACTGTGGATTGACCTATGCAAATCATGTCTCATATAAACAAAATGGCCGACAAAGAGGATTTGCATAGGATAAAATGACCTTGACATTTCCAACCAATCAACACTGGGATTCTGTTATTCAACAGGATCTCCATATATTTTGAAAAAAGCAAAATTCATATGGAACTACAATGAAAAACAATTTAAAGGTAAACTATTTAGTTAAAAGTATTTTATTAAGGTTATCTAAAGAATGGACGGAATTACCCTCCTGGTCGGAATTACCCACACTGACTCTACATCATTATGATACCCACTTTTACAGGAATTAGAAGATATATTTTTTATTTTAAATTTTGGTTGCCATGGTTACCATGGAACCTGTTATACATGGCCATATTTTCTGAAAAATGATTATTTTAGAGCCTTATTTTCTTGAAAATGACCAAAAATTGGAATAAATATTGATTTTATAGAAAATTTTTGAATTATAAAGTTGTTCCCCTCATGATTTTCTATCATTTGATACTAAATTTGACTTTATTGATTGATTCTTTGTGTCTTTCTTATGAAGTGGAGGTAAGGAACATTATGCTCCAAAAATGGTAAAATTCCCATTATTGATAATTATTCATAAGATTACATGTTGTCTAATTGATTAAAAGCACATCAAATCTTGAAAAAGTAAGTAAAATATCATCAGGCTCCAAGTACTAGAATGTATTTCACTATTTCAGAGACTTTGAAGAATATTGGTACAGGAATTCTCTTAGGAGGGGATGAAAATCTTAAAACATGCAATTTCTATGGCGGCCATATTGGATATGAACCAAAATGGCTGGTTTAAGCTGATTATCTTGTAGGAAAGAGTGGAATTAATTTAACAATAATCTAAAGGAAATTAATATTGACATAGTTTTAGAAATCAAAGTTTTTAGTTATTATAGTACTCTAATTGCCTAAATACATTGACAAGAAAAAATGGAAATTTGAACAGTAAAAAAAGGCTTTTTAATCCAAAATATCATAATTTTCTGATTAATATCAAAGGGGCCCTGTCTATCATTTCACAAAATTGCTGAAGGTAAGGGTCATCAAAGCCTCATAAAATTAATATTGAGGTACTTATGAATAAAAAAGGTATCCTGATAATATTATCACACCATGTAGTATAAATGTTTCAAAAAACATTATCTAGATACCAAAATTATAGAAAATGTAGGAGAGACAATGACCATCGATCATATATGATCGATTCTCTATGGGGCCGTCACTAAAGGGTTAAAGCTTTACTGTGTCAAACAGGAATTTCCTATCACAAAAAGAACATCTTCAAAGGCTCTTTTCAATCAAACAGGAAATTAAAGGCTTACTCACTTCCGAAATGAACACACTTTCTCCATTACAGAAATGCAGGGTAGAAGACAACATTTTTCGTATCCACTCACCAACCAGATGTTTAGTCAACAGTGTTATGCTACAGTATTGGGTGACCTCTGTTTGGTGATCGCTGCTAATGAGAGGGGCGTAACTGAAGGTAGAACCTGTCATAAGCATGTACATGTTGCAAATGGAGTCGTTAATTTTTTCCCCCAGGATTAATCAATTTGAATAAACCCAAGTGACAGTCCTGTCAAGCAAGGACTTCCTCCCTCCAAAAGCTTAAGTTTCGAGCAGCTCAGAGCAGCTCGACTGGAGCACAAGGTAAAGGGTTGGCTCTGTACGCTGTCCCTAGTTGTTTTCTTTTGTTCTTTCTCTCTTTTTAAGACAAAATGGCTCTGCTTTGCCCAATACACTCTGCTTTGCAAAAATCCACTCTATGAAAATCCACACGTGCACGTCCTTTTGTATTAGTTATGAAACTACCGACTTAAAAGGGCATAATTGGGAAATAACGAAAACTTTATTTATCACAACTTTTGCCAGTACGGTTTCCAAAGAAGGGGAACTAAGTCTTTACCTATACCTCTAATTCAGTCTTGATCAAAATCAAACAAGTTATATTTTAGATTTTACAATGCGAAACCTCGCAAAAATACTGTTTAGTTGTCTGAGCCTCTATGTTAAAGTGTACCACGAAAAATGATAACGCGGCTTTATGGATTTTAGAAGTTGTCTCCCACACATCAACCCACAATGTACCAACGTTCTTGATCCCCAATTATCGCTCAGGACCTAATGAAGGAGACATGTGGCGCCTCCAGCGGACGTTCACAGAAGCCTCACATGCGCGCGCAATTAGCACAGGAACCGGAAACAATAAATCTGAATGACAAAAACATGTTTTCCACTTGCTGTTGGGTTTGTATTGGAGAAAAACTTAAATGGGCTGGTTAGATAAGTGATGGGATAGGAAAGTATTAAGAGTCCAGGAAATGGTTGTGATTTAGGGTCACATAGCCTTTTGCTAAAGAGCTTGTTCAGAGGACACATGAACAAGACCAAACGACATATGACCTAAGGCTAAGTTACTATCAAAAGCAAAAGCATTTTGATAGTAATAGGTCGGCCCATTTTAATCTTTATGATATTAATGATTCAGATATTTTGATGGTAGGTCTGAAAAAATGACATTATAGTGACAATTTCACAAATAATTTAATCTTTGAAACATTTAAATCTTAAATCTGTATCCGACACTGACACTGACAGCACCGGAGAACTTATTGACAGTGTGACGCCTATGTTTCAACATTGAATGGGAATGATTCAGACACTGACAGTGACTTAGGCCTAGACATATTAAAGTTCAGATTGAATATTTTGGTGGTAGGTCAGAAAAAAATGACACTATAGTGAGAATTTCACAAATCATTTAATCTTTGAATCATCTTTAAAACATGGTCTCAAAATATTTGATATGCAAACGCCCGAGTTGCTTTGACATCCAGCCTCTAGGCCTAAGACTGTAACCATATGTGAAATACTATTGCAAGCGTTTCCAGGCCTAAAATATCAATCTATTTTATGGTATATAGGACCCTGAGATATATGGGAACATAGATATCTACATGGATTTCATTTTGGTAGGGGTAATAAGGCCTAAAATAATTATTTTTCAGATTGCCAGTGTCCGACCAATGCGCGTTTAGGCCTAGCTTAACGGTATCATTTCAAATGCTGGGAAAAACATATGAACCCACCTTTAAGGCCTGGAGTCCTCAATGCGTTTCAATGCGTATATCCTCCACAATTGATGCGTTTAATGTCATCCTGGTTTCCTGAGTTCAATGTATCGATCCAGGCGTGATGGGGAGAGAACCCGGCGAAGGGTTGACGTTGACGCCATGTTAGGTCTGACAGTGTCAAGGCAGCCTCCACATGTCCGATCGATCCAATGTTTTGCCTTCGATACGAACGCATAGATCACGCATGCGTTTTCAATGCGTTGTATGCGTTTAAGGGGGTCCAGACGTCAAAATATATATATTGAAAGCATCAGATACAGCCGTAATCCAGGTATCCATGCGGCGAAAGAGGAGCCTCCCGCCGAAACGTCCGACCAGGGCACTTGCACCCGGCCGGTGTGAGTGGAGCAGTCTGACCCAGCCTTGTCACCGGGGGGGATGCGAAGGATTATCAAGAAAATAGCGCGATGTCTTTGCACCAGGTCCAAGAAAGGTTGACGGACAGTAAGAATAGGTTGCTACGGGATCAAAGATTTTATCGACTTAGAGACCGTAGCCGACCTATAATAAATAATTAGCCTTGGCTCATATTATATGATTATACCCATGTATACCTTTCAGACATGTTTATTGTCCATACTTTGTAATCTTGGACCTCAAGGTATAGTACAATCTTTATCAATTCAGAGCTTTTCATAAAATATGAGTTGAGGTAAAACTGATGTTCTCTTTCCATCTATTTAACCACTTCTTTTTATAATGCATTATGTTATCTTCAGGGTCCCAAGTCAAATTTCTTTTTCAAATTCCCTGTGTTTTCCCTGATAATTCCCTGTCCTGTGGCAATTTTTCCCTGTGTATATGATATCCAACAAGTTGTTCTCATTTAAAACCCTTCGTGTGCAAAATGAAATTGGACAACCATACACCAAGAAGCCGAATCCCTAATGTCTTGAGAATCATGAATTTCAGAACCTGGCCAAATAAATTCCCTGTGTTCTGGTAAAATTTGCAAATTCCCTGTGTTTTCCCTGTCTGGTATTTTTATTTTACTATTCTCCCTGTTTTCCTCTGCTGTGGGGACCCAGTATCTTACAAGTTCCCAACAAGAGTTTATCTCTTACAAATTTTAATTTCATATCTCACATACTGATTTCTCCTTTTGATATTTGTAATATAGAAAACAATATTACCTTTCATGAAAGGGCAGCACGTGATTGCCTTTGAAATTAATTAAATATTTGGTGGTGTGCGTAAATTTACTAGTAGTAAAGCAGACTAGTATAACATGGTCTTTAGGCCAGCCTAAAAAAACTGTTTCTCAGCAACCGCCCTACTGCCTACTCAAGTTCAGACTGAGGATTTTCTTTATAATTATTCTTTTTCCAAAACTATTATTATACCTCATTCTACTTTTATTACTCCCTTTTCATTTTTTCTAATCCGACAGCCCAACTAGCAGTTATGAATGGTAGTTAATTGGTCCAACAGAAACAATTTATTTGGCTTGGCCTTAGTGGTCGGAAGAGTTGTGGGTGACCGGAAGGTCCAGTGTCACGGCGTGTTTTATCTGCGAGTATAAATCAACCCAAGTACAATACATCGATTTCACGGGGGATGCCCTCTAGGGAGCAAGTGGCGTACTAGAGTATGCTTAACTCTCTGGCTAGTACCAAGCTATCAGTTTCATGCAATACACTGGTGTGTAATGTTCTTTTTTCCTGTTCATGTTTAGTCGTTGTTTATGTCCGTATACATTTCAATCTATATGCTTTACCATAGACATATCTTCTGTGTCTCTATGGTTTTGAAAATGAGAACCCAGCGTTTGAAACAATATATTTCTGCAGCGCGATTCAATATAATCGAATCTGATATTTGAGTTTTTTTCTGATCCTAATTTCTAATCCTTCTCAACCTAAGTACCCTTTTTCATTTTTCATTTTTGTAATGAACTGATAAACAGAGGCATCTCTGTTATTACTGAATACAAGTTTATGCACACACAAAAAGTACTAAAAGGGTAAGCAATTTCATTGATTAATTGTAAAATTATATAATTGCCAGTACTCCAAATACTCTACACACAAAAAAAACTAAAGTTCTCACCTTGTGCAAACCGGCACAGAAATATCCAGCAATACATAATGCCTACCAATCTGTCTAATTACTCACATATAATATGAGCAGCTCAAAACATTGCTTTTCCTACCTGTAGGGTGGCAAATTACTCACTCGATCACTCGGCATTATTCGCCACAGCAACAACTTACCTGGAAAGACAGAAATGGGGAGAGAAACATTAGTCATTGGTCTGTGCTTAGAATGCAGCTGGCGAGCAACTCAATTATCGCTGACAATTGGCGGCCGAGGCCGTGTATTTCATATGACATTGGAAGGGGGGGGGGGGGTATCTGTGCTTCAGCGCAGCTCACAGTATTACGAGTCAGAATAGGGGGATCTTTGCATAAATGATAATTCAAACAAGTTCTATGATTACAATTTCACTTCAATTTTTTATGTGTTTATTTTTCAAGTGTTTTTTTTTTGTATCATAGGATAAATGATAATAATTTCCTTGAAACCTCAGATTTTTAAACCATATTTCCTAACACTGAAATCTCCACCCTAGTTTCATCAATTCCACGCTTAAACATGAATGAATATCTGGGGAAAAAAAGTACACCAAATTCAAACAATATAGCTTCTAGCTTTCATGGTTGAAGTTTTTCTATGTAAAGTAAGCTGCAGTTTTCCATCCACTAGCTTCAATTCTCAAATGAAGAGTACCCTCCCCTGCTTTCATTCACCAGCTTCACAATCCCCAAACAACACCAAGGTAGAATCCAATACCACCGCCTAGGGCTGATTGGAGCTGCTCCGAGCTGCTCCTAATGGAAATGCTGCAGGCATGTCTCCATTCGCAGCGGCTGTATTAAGATCGCAATCACCGACTGTTAGAAACGCCTACGTCTGTCGAGCCGAAAAAGAACCCTCAACAATTGGCTCCGTTGGCTCAGTTCTTGGCTTCATCAAATCCAACCAAGCAAATTCCAGGGAAATTTTCCATACAGAATATGGCATCTTAAATTTGAAATATGATACTAGGATATGGTGTTGTTGGTAACAAATGCCTGAGTTCTATTAATGTCGTAGCATATTCCTTGCAATATTTTCTGATATTTTCAAGTAATATAGACCAAATGTATGATCCAAATGTGGTTTTGAATCAGAATATGATAGACTCCCACGAATGAGCTTGCTTATGCTACCGGATAAATTCTAATAAAAATGCTAAAACATCTTTCCCAGTGAGGGAAAACGGAGCTTGCTCCGCGAATAACTATCGAATAACTATCGGGTTGCAAGAGGCAATCCGATGGTTCCACTGCCTCGTAACATTGCACATGCGCCAATTACCTTCATATCCCATTGCAGTTGCCATGGCAACGACCCCCCAACAACCCACGACCTGGAGGCTAAGTACAATGGCTTCACCCTAGTAACTCCTCCTCCTGGGTGCCTCAATATCTCCATGGTTACCCACAGTTAGCGACCCTGGAGGAGATAATGCTACTATACTCCCCCCTGGGACCACCCCTGGGTATCATCACTACTGGAGATGAATTCTCCCAATTTGGTCAGAAACCTCCCTTATATAAGCTTGTTACAAAACGAAATAGAAAGACAAAAACACAATTTATCTATGTATATAGTGACTAGCTGCTATTGCCTCATGTTTCAGGGGATTTATTTTGTTTTGTGCTTTACATTTGCGTCCTGATGTTAGTTAAAGGCAGCAGACGTTAAAGAGATGATTTTATGATTATATTCCAATTTTTATGTTTAAACTTAAAACGTGTACACAACATTATAGATGGGCACATGTGGGGTGGTGTAGCATAATAGAAAAGACTGGGAAGAGCATATCAGTTAAAACAAAGAAATTCAAGTATTAGATATTATGATAATGATGACTTTTGGTATTTAACATTCATTCAGCTATATAAGGACAGACTAACCTCATTCTATGTCCTGACATAACCGATAGACAACCCATGCTCCTAACATAATTTATCAAAGATGCCCGAAAGTCCCCATTTTTCCCTACGCGTCCTTATTATTCCACCTAACATGCGAATAAATCCTTACCCCTCCTCCCATTCATTCTCAACCCCTCTTCTAACTCCAAACCCTTTTAACCCAAAAGTCGACCCACACTCACCTACAAGTAACCCAAATATCCCAACCAATGCATCTTTGGCAGTCAATCATACGAATATTTATTTCTCGGACAGATCGGTCTATTTTTTCACCCCCACCCCTTACAGGGTCACTCTCTCCAAATCAGCGACTTCCATCAATCTCCACACTCCTATCTCCCCCAAGTCCCACCACAGGGCCCTGATTCATTGTGAAGGGCCTCATTTATTCAAAAAGTAAATGAGAAAGGAAATTGGGAAACCTTGAGAGAAGTGGAAATAATGGGATCTGTAAGGGAAATGGTAACTAAGATTTGTGTGGTTTTCTTGTGAAATTGTTTATATTGAAGCACGTTTATGTGTGTCAATTAAGTAGTGTTGTTCGATTAAAAGCAACTGTAAAGTCTGGTTAAGGTTTAAAGGATATTGGCATCTATAGTTTGTTTATTTCCGTTTGTACTACTCTGCGTGTACTGTGTGTTTGTTTCCAAAAGCTAAGCTAGAAACCACTAGGGCAAAACGACCGGACCAGTTCCCATCCCACCCATCAGCATAAAACCCTGATGAATGGAAACCCCCTCGTTTTCAAAAAGACATTCCTTCTACATAATAACCATGCAATCTTACTTACATCACATACTTAGCCTCACTGCTATATAATCTTTTATTATTACACAGGGTACCAACCGAAACTCCATTTTCAAATTCCCTGTGTTTTCCCTGAGATTTCCCTGCCCCGCGGCAATTTTTCCCTGTGTCATATCCAAAAAGTTGTTCAAAATGAAAAGCCTCTGCATGCAGAAAAAAATTGAACAACCCAACAACAATACGTCAAATCCCTAATATCTTGAGAATCAGGAATTTCAGACCTGGCCAAATGAAATTCCCTGTGTTTTCCCTGTGTTTTGGCAAAATTTGCAAATTCCCTGTGTTTTCCCTGTCAGGGAATTTTTTTGCCATTTACCCTGTTTTCCCTGTGTGGTTGGTACCCTGATTACATATACCTATAATCTTAACTACCTTGTTCTCTAATCCCCTAGGTGTCCCTAACCACTAACCCCTAGCTTAGCTACCACCCTTCGGGGTGGGGGTGGGGGGCTAAACCGACCTAACCCTGTCCGTCGACATTAGACCCGAGTACCTCTGTTGTTGAGCTGCTCACCACCTAATCCCAACTGCTCACACCACTACGGGTAGCCAGACATATCACCCCTGGCAGGGGCTAGGGGTGGGACAACTCAAGTGTGCACCCTTTATCATATACAATGCTCGATACTGACCTTCAATGAATGTATAATTTGGAAAGGGAGCTACTGAGGTTTATAAAGGTAATAGGAAGGCCACCTTTCCAAATCTTTCAAAGTTTTTTTCAGGTACATTATAGATTCTAGAATGGTATTGTAAAGGTGGTATACCCTTTCAATGAACACTACTGATTGCTCCATTTACAAAATTTAAGGTCACAAGGTTACCCATGCTTTTTTGGGGGAATCTCAATGCTCGTGAAATCATATATCGTGACATGTAAAATTTCCTCAGGGAACATACATTTTGGCAGTTAAATACTTTCTGTATAATATAGTGAACACGCCAGAAATTGTCATTGCCACTGCTTCAACGCATATCCACTGATGTTTTACGAATGATTCTTTTTACATTCAACCTGTATCCTCACTTCGTCATTGCTTCACAATTTTTCAGAATTTTTCAGAATCTTCTTTCATTTCTCTTACAGTTTCCAGTTGGTATACACTTGGCCCCTCATAGCTCACAATACATCAGCTGTCAGTCTCACTCACACATGAGGCCTTCTGTCCTCACCTGCTCTGAGTCAATAGAGCAGCTCCGAGCAGCTCACATTTGCTCGGCCGGGCGGTTGACGCCCTTTGCAACGAGTGAGAGCGGGCGGAGTGGGGCAATGGGTGGGCAATGAGCAGGTATTACTATGACCACCCCGAAATGTCAACTACCCTGAGGCATGGTATCACCTGGGGGTATGGGGGATAAACGAGCGCACGGAACCGATCGTGTGGTTTTGAGGGGTTTTCTCTCAGAAAAAATGATAGCCGGTTTGTTTGAGTTAGATATTGAAAAGTGAGTCGGGAAAATACTTTTTAAAATGATGTATCATTTTTAGAGCAAATAATAAGAGTTTAAAAAATACTGATTAAAATGATAAGTCTGCAGTTTTAATCAACTTGCAGAATTTGTGGTCCGTCGCTCAGAATTATGTCTCGTCAGCAGAGTCGGGAACCTGTTTTTCCGACAAAATGCTTCATTTTTACATGAGCTGTGCTATAAAGTTTATTTATAAGAATCTGCTTGTAAATGGGATTTTCTAGCTGCCTGTGTTGGAGAAGTTCCCAGTAAATCAGAGATCGTCATGTCATGGTCGTCCATTAAATCAGAAATTGCCAAGTTTGTCCATCTATTAAATCAGAGAACACCATGGTTGTCCTTTAAATCAGACACAGCCAAAGTTTTCCATTAAATCAAAGACTGCCACGGTTGTCCATTAAATCAGAGATTTTCATGGTTGTCCATTACATCAGAGATTGCCATGTTGTCCATTAAATCAGAGATTGTCACGGTTGTCTGAAGATGCATTGACCACAGAATGATGTACTTCCTTTCATGAAGCTGTAATATCGACCAATCGCATCACTTCTGGGCCACCAGCCCGAACCAACTGCACTCAATGACCTCAGCCTCGTTTTGGCCCAATGTCCAATATCGTCTGCCTTGTCTGTGAACTTTGTAAGAGAGCCCCCTCTTTCCAAGGCAAATGCCAAGAAGCGTTACAATTGTTAAAGTAAATATCATAGAGAATCACACCACAGATCGGAGATTAAACACACTGGAAAATGTTTATTTTCGGTTGTGGTAAAAGGATTTTTTTCCAATTTGATCTTAGATTTTATTTGATGGATAAAAACTAAATATTTGTTGCTATTTTCTGATCTGTTTTCCTTTTCTCACCTACCAAATGTCTATGTGGCATAACAAGTGTTTTTTGTCATATCTTTCCATTTTTTAATCGGCATGTGAACCTATCAAATACTCCCGACAAAACATAGCCCAGTAAAACCTTCCCCTGCCCACGCCCCAAGAAAAGGTTACTAGATCTGACATTTGCATGGCAGCGGTTAACTGTTTTTGCCTTAAACCGAAGGGCAGGAGGGGCGTTTTTTGGGGGCTCGCCTCGCTTTTGGCAAATAGCCCTAATTTATCCATGCCATGGAGAGCTAGGGCTTTAGATTGGGGATGTCTACGTCATATTGAGGATTGAGAAAAATGCTTGGCAGCCTGAAAAAAAGTATTTCCAACAGGCCTGGCTCAGGTTCCATTCAAACCAAAATTACCTGATTATTTTTCACTATTGCAAAACATTAAATATTAAGGTCAAAAACATTTGCACTGCATTGGACAAGCAGATATTTTCGAATTAAATCTTAGATGTTGTCTGGGAAAAGTCTGCAACTATTTCTACCCAGAATAGTTTTTAACAATTACCATTCCTTCTCATTATTCTAAAATAGTCAGGGTATGAATAAATACATTTGCACCATACTAGTTTTTATACTGGCACTGGGCAAATGGTCATAAGCTGGGCATTGAGATTATTATTATGCACATACACTCCTCTTTTATTTCAAATAATTCAACAAGACATTTCTTACTACATTTGAAAAGTTAAAAGTAAATTTCAGAAATACTGTAATCACAATGCGTGCCATACTCACCTATCTGGAACCCCACTAACAGAAACTAACGGTACAACATCCAAAGGGAAAGGCCTAGGATTTCTCTAGTCATTTTGTGTTGAATCAAACTATGGATTGACTGAAGCCAATAGTGGCACGCCAGTTCAAAACGCAGGCCCGACAATGAAAAGTTAATTTCCGAAATTGCCAATATCGGGCGTGGTTATAATCTCTATGCAGGTTTTTTTTCTTACACACTGATAGAAGATTTCTTTGCGTACTTTTTTTCTTTTTTTGATTGGTCGGACGTGCTCGGAAATGCTTGATATGGAGAAGAAATAAAACTCTAAATTGGCTAACAGAAAAACTCACTGCAAAAGGGGGCGTGATAGACTACTTTTAGCACAACTGTTTCCAAATAAACAATAAAACCCACGCATAGTTCTAAGCTAGGTGTTTTTATCCGCGTTTCATTCCGTTTTTAGACTGGACTGATTTTAAGTTGAGGTAATAGTATTTGGAATAGCTGAGGTTGAAAGGCCACGTTATTATGTGGGGGTGTTTTTGTGGCTTATTACGAAGAAATAGTTACCATGGCGACCATATATGGGATTTAGGGTAAAGATAGATGCTAGTGCAACGTTATGACGCACTTAAATAGCAGTGCCTGCTAAAAATTATGAGGATGAGATGAAGTGGGTTGAATAGTAGTCTTATGAGGGTAAAAAGAATGTATGGCATTCAATATTTAAAGCGAACATCGTCCCAACATAAACTAAAGGGGGTATTCTTTATGTGGGATGGCAGGTAATTGTTCAGCAGAAATAGGAGGAGGTGGAATTCAACCCAAGGAAATAAAGAATTCGGACAATGACACAGCAATTTCGGCGCTGGCTGGTAGCCGGCGGGCAGTGGTCTGTCAAACACGGCCCGCCGGGTCCCAGCGCGGGACGACATGACTTCACTTCTTCATTTCCTATCAGCAAGGTCAAGGTCAAGGTCAGAGCCCTGTTGGTGACCCCCTAAGGTCATCAGTAAACGTTGCTGATGCCCGGCAAGCTGGCGCTGGTAGGTGGGAATGGGCGGGCTGTTTTCCATGGTTAAAAAATATTTCCTTTCAAAATTGCTTGGTAAACATGTCTGATCACCCATATTATTCTGGATTAGCACGATACAAGTTCTACATTCTACTCTGGTAATATACTGCAATTTTTGCATTCCTTGGTAACTGGCAACTCCGGAGATAAGTCCGCAGATACGTCGAGGACCTCGCCAAGAGTCTGATTTGGGAAGAGAAGGGGGGAAATTATCATGTAGAGGCCCAGGAAACAATTTAGGGATCTTTGGATTAGTGTACCACTGTTCCCTTATTCGAGGGGGGGAGTACAACCTTACTGTTGAGTGTCTGATTGATGATCTGCTCATATATATCCCACGTCACTTATACCCGTCTACGTCTCTTGCTCATTTATCTAAATATTTAATTCCACATTCTAAGTTTACGTGGCTTGAGAGCTATGAACATATCTGAACAGAATATTTCACATCCTAGAAGATACTGGCGCTCTAATGAAATATAGACCCGCATCAATAGTAAATTGGGAGCCATGGGTCGAGGGAGGTGATGGGGGATTCTTTGGGGATGCGGCTGGTATTATGGTACATACACCTTTTTTGTCTACCCAGAATCCCCTACTCTTAAAATGGTTCCGTTTTGGACTCGTTCTGGATGGATTGTAGGCCTGGGTTAAGGCCATTGGTGGCAGCACCACTTCTTTTTTACAGCAGTGGAACCATGGGCACCACTTCTGACTACCAGCTTGAATTCATCATTTTCCAACGCTGTATTGCCTTAACACAATTAGTCTACTATTTGACAGTATCGCTCTGATTGTCATTGTGTGTTTAACAATTTACTTCGAAAGTAATTCTTGCCTTGGTGAATGTTTAGGATGGATAAGGATTAGGTCTATTGTGTCTATCTTCTCATGGATTTCATTATAACACAATCACTAAATATATGGACCAGCTGTGCAAAATATGAGGAGAGGTGTACAATGCCAAGCAATAAAAGCCGTTGGTAGATTTTTCTAAACATCATGTATTATGTTGTGGTCTGCATTGCAATGAGTTAAGGTATTAAACCGTCACAATTCAATTCATCATTTTACATCGAGTATTTATACACAAAGGAGAATTTCTTGCATGTGTTATAACAGGCAAAAAACCTTGGCCACTTCCCGCCAATAATTCAGAGGCAGCTAAAAGTCGTCTGCTTTACGGCATGACATGAAAAGGCCTGCGCATGCGTCACCAACGTTTACGATGGGGCTAAAGGTGGGTTGAACTGGATCCCCGTGCAATTGGAACCTGATACGAGTGACGCTAACTCACCATTTAAGATCAAACCGAATGGCGCCATCTCATGTTTGTTCCTCCATCATGGCGGCCATCAGCATGCTGCTGGTACCTTGCTGCTCTAATCATCAAGGGCCCTTTTTATTCCTGCCATTTGAAACCCTCCCTTAAAGTCCTCCCTTCCTTTGCGAAAAAGGCTATTTATTTTCCCGCCAAAATTCCATCAGCTTCCCGCGGTTCTGTTTGCTGGCCAAAAACAGCAGACGACAATTAACAATTGTTCCCCCATTCGTAGCCACTGCCACATGTGCCCTGCTGCTGTACTGGGGTGTTTTTCGCTCCCTCTTTTTATTCTGTGATAGGAAATTGACCAATGAAGAGTTAACTCAGTTATTACTGTGTCGCAGGCATATTACGCCCCACATAAAAGGCGGGGAACGTGCCTGTCTTACGGACACATTTCATCGCCGCACGCCACTTTTTTTGCCTCATGCCGGTCATAAAGATTCAAATGTCAGTGGGGTCGCGGGAAAAGACTGTTAGCCTACTCAACACATAAAGTAAGGCAATTACCCCACCGCTAATATTTTCACGACAATCATTATTCTGCGTTTCCCTCCCCTCCTCTTTTACTACAAATTGGGAAAATTCTAAAATTCTAAAATTGTCTTTCCACTTTAAAACCCATGTATTCAAGGAATATCAAAATAAACTTTAAAGGCGGGGAACATATTTCGCAAAAATTTTATCTATTTTTTTTTAAATCTCCTGCAGGCTGCTAAAAGGCAGTGCGGAGTCCCGCTTTAACCTATGGCAGTGGGCCGTTGGCGGTGTAGTGCTAACTAAATAAGGGTCCACAGGCTGATATCACATCATTCCACTCTGTAAACTAACATAATTTGACGTTAACATATAGAAACACTGTTATCTGTTACACGCCACTTGGTCATGCGCCAAGAAAAAAAGATGATGCCAGAACTCCGCTCAATTTCATCTCTCTTAATATAAAGTCTCCGCTTCTTTTTCTTTTTCTGTAGATTTAACTTTTAAACTCTAATTTTAACTTAAATATTCGTCCTTGTTTTTAGCCATTATAAGCTTTTTCGCATTTCGGCCTCCCTGTCTTTCTTGAAAATTGGAATTGGCTCCTTTCAAATCCACTACACTTCAAGATTTTTCCCATCTTTCATTTTCTTCTTCCTTTTTTTCCCTCTCCTTTTTTTATAATCAGCACCTTCTGACAGTTTAATTAGATTTTGCTGCTCTTATTGGAATCTTAATTACATTTCCCTAGTCTTGTATCACCCGCTAGAATACACAACTCTACAGTACGCGTCAATTCAGAGCAATGATCACCCTGATTACCTCAAAGCCCAGCCCAATTTGTAGTTGTAATCATATATAATTAAAACATACGTATGTACCCCTTTTCCCTGGCCTAAGGCAATTCTCTTAGGCCAAGGAAAATACAATATGTTTCACGTCCATCGCCCTTGCAAGATCACTTTGATTATGCCATAGAAACATAACAGAATTTTTCTTTAAATTCATAAGTGAGAATTCATTATAATTCCCAATAGACAGTTTCCATATATATTAAAGAAAATCCGGGTGAAAAATTCAATAATTCAATATTACATATTTTATGTAGCCTCATGTTTCAAAGAAACCTTTTTATCTTTCCTGCGTGCATTTTCATTGCATTTATGTGCACGCTGTTTCCTATGCGTCTTCGGACATTTCAATATACAGGCATTTTTAAAGTAAGCCTTTCAAAGTAAGCTAGAAATGCCCTAAAGGTTGCTCTCAGTTCCTCTGGGGAGAAAGTTACTTGTGTGGGTCTATATTGATATATTGATCGGAAGGAATGAAAAAAGGGCGTCCCTCGGACAAGATCGATGGTTCCGTTAAGGAAGACCAACAAAACACTCTTTCCCTCTTTTTCCCCACTCTCTTTTTCTTCCCTGAAGAAAATAATTATTAGAAGCAATCATTCTTGGGAGCTGTATTTTCGCTGTAGGGGATGGGTAAGGCTCATATGTGGGCGTTTGAAGTGGGTCACGGTAATGATCTAAAAGGGTGGAGTTGAGAGGAATATAGGTGAAGTTAGTCAGTTGGTGGGGCGTGCAGGCTGGTGGGATTCACGTACTATAGCGGTTTGTTCGTTGGGGTAGTTTAACGTCCGGCCAACACTTATTTCCAGACTGCACAAGGTAATACTTTTCAGCTTATTTTATGCCACAAGGGCAGTGACTGAATATATGATATGGTTTAGGAGAAACCCGCCACCGGGTGCAATACCCTACTCATTGCAAAGAGTAGCAAGGGGTCTTTCATGTGCAATGTCCCATAGAAAGGACACCACACACCCGGCCTTTGATGACCCTGTCAGGAGCATAGGGTGTCACAAATAGTGGAGGCATGTATAGAGTGGTAGGGCAGAACAAGCGAACAGGGCAGACATGACTGTAAATCTTTACAATGGATTTCCCCGGACCTTCACAGAATTCCCAGGTAAATTCAACAAGTTTCTTAATGCTTAGCAGTACCAAATTAATTACCTACGTACCAAAGGGTAGTACAGTTATAAATTTCTAGAAAAACTGCGATGTCCTTTTACAAATTTAACTTGCAGGTCTACGTCAAGTTAAAAGTGGGTGGGGGGCAGAATTCAGGAAATAATGTGGACGTTATCAATGGACAGCCCCTTACCAATATTTGGATGCAAATCAGGCAATTGCGGTATTTTTTTCCAAAATTTTCAAAAGAACGGTTTTTGAAATGGTTACTGGTCTCAGCTTGAAGTCAAGCGTCACTTTAACCAGATTAATTGTATATAATGTATTCATAACTGACTTATCACTTGAAGCCGTCCACAAAAACCAACGATTTTAGTAACAAATCCAAGCACATACCACTATCTTAAGTCTCACAAAACCCCACGAAAAACCATTGCATCTTGTCTTCAACAGTTGCAATTGGCTGTGCCTGGAGAACTACTAGAAGCCAGTTGTAAGTCGCTGTTTATCAGCTGCGCTGGAGGAAACCCCTCTCTCTCTCCCCCCTTACCATTTCTCCAGGGTCCAGCAGGAAAGATAACTGGTCCTACGCCTTGTCTCCCGCTACCACACCCCACCCCCTACCAAGCCAAAAACCGCCCGCCTCCCCCAAGTGTCGGCTCGAGTTTTAGAGCAGCCCCGTCTAAAGCCACTCTCCTTGGGTCCCCATGGGTATAGCCGAGTTATTCTACCGGTATCCTTTAAGGGTATACCTTACAGGCGGTTGTGTGAGGCGTTTGGGAAGTATAGTTGGTTGTCAGAGAGGGTTATGCAGCTATGCTAAAGAAGGAGTATATTTTAGGAAATACATGGGTCGTCTTTTTTAGGTATTTGTATTTATGGAGTATAAATATTAGATCTTGCAACTTTATGCCAAATTTCAGTAAAATATGCTGTAAATTTTCCATTCACTTAGCAAAATGACCATGTATTAAACTAGTGTATCAAAATGCCTTAATGCTTCAAGTGTGAATATTATATTCTCAGAAATCTGCTAAGTCTGTATTCTTGAGAGCGTATATATACATACATCCTTTGCGTGGGGCACCTTGAAATTTCTTACAAGAATTCACTACATTTCACTACAAGAGCAAGATACTGCACCTTCCTGTTTTAATCATTTTTAAGATTAGATCATCCACTAACATAGTCTAAATCACCCAGTTCTCGCCCCAATATAAAAAAATATAATGCTGTGACAGTTACAAACCCTTACCCACCCACCAGTAACCGCCATCATGCGTCAACCCCCTGCATAATAGAGAGTGAAGGCATTTGCCTGCCAGAGGCTGCCACCAATGACCCTCGTTAACGGCGTTGTTTCGGCATACGGTCTTTCACCCCTACCTGCCCAAAGGGGTCCAGGGGGTCAGGATCTGCTGTCTATCACCCGATGTTAATGGGCTGTCATTGGACCGCCGATACGTCCTTGTACTGTCATTAGTTGAGTTTCCTGAACTTCATTGTAAATGTTCACAACAATTTTTGCTAATTTCTTCTTTATTTATTCAGTAATCCGGTTTGAAATTTTCATGATATTGTGAATGGGCCATGTTGGAATAATAACATTTCCCTATCAACTTAATGCAACTCTTAAGTTCAATAACAGACCATGGCCTTTTATTTCATTATTTACTATCTAAATTTGTCTGAGTTACACAAGAAGGGTGATAAACTGGCTTCGACCTATAAATAGTCTTATATTAGGGTTTTACAGTACCCGGTAATGGGTTTCCGGGTCACTGTCATCGCGCCATGACCCTGACTGGCCTCCTGACAGTAGCCTGTCTTTATCATTTCACTAGCATTGTCATTGTTATGACCTGCTGTCAGTCTGTCAGTGACATTTATTTGACCATACCTAGGGCTATCTGTCAGATGACAGTGACAGGCGGATGTGTCCCATTGGAGGTAGAATGGAATTGGCTTCATGTCATTTGAAAATGAAGCAACTGCCATGAATTGTAATGGTCATAATCTATTAAAAGTTTTGAATGTCTTATGATATTGGAAACAATTTTCCCAGAACATTATTCTACGATTAGGTGGGTTACCAATCGGAAAGATGTTGATCTTTGTATTAAAAAATGATGTTGAACAATGACAAATAATTACTCTTGGCTCCTTATCCATGAGTAGTCAGATTAATAACTGTAACACACTATGTTTGTTGAAAGTGCCCTGAAAGCTATTTCTTTTATTTGAAACACAGCTCTATCCAACATAGAATCAAAATTCCTTACATCACCTCTCAACCTGTCAGCTACCGAAAGCCTCCAGTGTATCATAATCTAGATCTAGCCAATTTCACTCACAGTCCTTGTTCTTACAATCTGCATGTCTGTCACCATTTGGTTTTAAAGTGGCCTTTAAATCTTCAGACTGGCAGTAAGTGTACATGAGGAGATGTCAGACCTATCAGGGTTGGTATTGACTACCTGCCACTGTGACAGAGAACAGAAAGGTTGGAGCTTAAGACTCAGCCTGTGGGGAGTGGGTAGAGTGAGGGATATTGTCAGATTTCTTTTTAGAGGGTTTGGTTCGAGTCTTGATGTATGTGATTCTGTGAGTTGTTCCTAAGTTAATAGAATGAACTACTCTAGGTTCAGCTGTATATTATGAGCACGTTACTGAAGGGGTCTGTGAGTGTTTTGGAAGAATATTTGAGTCATTCTGTGAGCAGGTCGGCGCGCGGGTACGAAGGCCTGTGAACATGGATTAAGCAGTTCTCTGTGCTCGAGACTGTGTGCAGAACTGTGACTGGGTCTTAAGCACATATGTCGATGTATCAGCAATTCAGTCTGCACATGGGTGCGTGGGCAATTTGAGGCGAAGGTCTTAACAACTGTCGGCCTGTTTGTTAGAATTTCAATGAGCAATTCAATAAGCAATTCTGTCCAACTCTTGTGAGAATTTCAATGACCAAGTCTATGAGACAGTCCGTTTACATGTCTGTGAGCAGCACTGTGAGCAGGATTATGAATGGGTTTGTAACCAGGTGACTGAGCAAGTCACTAAGAAAGTCTTAGCAGATCTTGCAGTATCCCTGTGAGCAAGACCTTGAGCAGGCGATAGGCCTGTCAGCAGGTTTTGGGACCTGCTCCATGAGCAGGTCTGAGCAATTTCGAGCAGTTCAGAGAACGGCTCCAGCCGCGGGCTACGCCTTGTCTCCAACACCTAATTATCCCAGCGCCTGCTACACTCTCCCCCACAGCACCGTCCAAGCAGCCATAGATCATAGCAGTATCAGGGGACTGTGATGGAGATGAATCACCACTACAAAGATGCTTTTTGCAGCAATACAGAAAGGAGGCCGACTTGGTGGCAATATTACCTGAAGGTTTTCTCCGTGACCCCCAACCTCTCTGCCAGCAAAGAGCAGAAACTATTGGGAATGCCTACACATACTTTTTTTGATATAATCCTGCATTCATATTCTGTTTTTTTCAAAACAAGAGTGTAAATGTCTATGTTACGGGGGCAGTTTTTAGATGACTTTTTGTAAATGTGCACAATCTTTTAGGAAACTGGAGTGGCTTCCTCCTGTTACTTTACTCCCTTAACAGCAAGGGTCACATCAAAGATTGTGGTGGTTGTGGTGGTGATCACATATACCCAGATGCATTTACTAAGGCAGGAGTTGTTTTACTTCAGGTGCTGTAAAAACACAGCATGGAAGGAAAGGTACACTTATTGCTTTGTATTAATGGGCATGGAACAAGGTTCTGAGTGAAAAATTGTACTTTTTTTATGGGCATCTGAGACAAAGTATGACTTTTACTTATAAACAGTGTTACTGTTATAGTCTACGGCATGGCCCACAATACCGCAGAGGGACCGGCAATGTTAGGGGCCCTAATAGGCTTACCCCTGTGTATGCAGATTGGCCAATTGGTCGTCAAAGGACTCCATTACCCAGAGCAGGGGGGACCTAGCCTCTAAGGGTAAGACCCCAGGGGTTGGGGGAGGCACTCCGTCCTTGAAGCTGGGCAAACACTAAAGCCGTACGACCCAACCTGAGCGTCGCAGATCATGTACGATCCTGCACACAGTAATAAGATCGTCGCAGAGCTCGGGGAGCCTCAGGAAAAAATCAAAATTGTCAGATATTCCCAACAATTGGCGATCGGTGGATCATAGTAAGTCATATGGTCTGTACCCGCTTAAAGATGAGTAACCGCCTTGTATTTTCTGTCCACCCCCCACCTTCTGGGTCCAGAATTTGACCATCTTTATTATGTCTTCTTTTGTCTGATTTATGAGAAAGATACAGCCTGACATCAAGGAAATGCCTATATTGCCTTCCTTTATAAAGCTTATTTGATATTGTAAGTAGAGGTCTTAGCATGTCTTCTGTGAATATTTTACTACCGTCTTACCTATCAATTCGTCCGCACCAATATGCAAAGCATTTGTGGATATCAATATTGCAACTGATACAATCTAAGATAGAAATAGGGAGAGTTATTTGCACTCAATTGTCCATCTAAGGGTTAGTGGCTTGATATCGGAAACTACCAGTTAAACGGTCAACTGAATGTTCACAACTGTCCTTACTGGTTTTATATTCAATAAGCAATATTGGATTGAGAGCAACCCCCCTCCCCTCCCGTCCTTTACCATACACATTTGTCTGTCCGCCTACTATCCCTTGGGGTAGGGGACTGTGGCAAATACCCATGTGTAACATCAAGGAATAAGAGGATAACAACCCTAAAAGATCAACCTACTGGGACCCAAAGGATGCTAGGGATGGTGGAAAGTCATAGAATTCTAATGGCAGAACATGCGTTTTCGGTACTTTTACACCAGCATTCAGTCTTTGAAAAGATCCTAATATTGGTAAGTGCACTAGCAGAAAGCTGGGTACACACCACAGATTCTCTCTGTACTTGGGAGGCATAAAAATCATTTCATCCTGCTAAATTGAGAAAGGGTCTATTAATTTGTTTCCTGATGCTGAATATTGTTATGCCCCTAATTTGGTTCATGGATCCAACTAGTAGTTCATTTGTCTGATCCCCCTTATGTTCCTGGGGGAGAGACACTGCAGAGCATTTTGGACACAGACACTAGAACCCTTATGATCGTGTTGTCGACTTATCTTTTGCCTTATATAGGCTGTTGCCTAGAGCTTCACAATAGCCATGATTCAGACTTGAACCTTTTTGAAATTGAAATTCAGTGCTATACGTCTATTTCCACTCAGATTTCCATAGCAGATGATCGAAAGAAAATAGCTGCAATTGCACATCATCCTACATAGTCCTACCCATGTACATTGTTTAGATACAAGAAAAACAGACTGCAAAAGAAATGCTAGCTGCAAAAAGGACTTGTGATGTTAGTACACTACGGGGACTTCCCAAAGGGGTCCAGGGGGACCGACAGGAAGCGAGCCTCGTTCCGAACTAGAGGAGTCCCCAAGGACACTGCTGGTTGCCAGTCGGTATGTCTACGGCTTCTCTTATCCATGGAAGGAACCAGCGAAAGTGTAGCTGCCTTTCCCAGCACAATGATATCTCTCCCTGCCCACCGGCGACTGGGACCCAAATCTAGCCAATCACAGCCGTCCATCCTCTAGGGTGCAGCCAATCAGAGAGCAGGATAGATCAGCAACAAGGCCAATAGCTACTGTTCAGGTCCTATAAGACTCTTGTAATGTAGACTAAGAAAGTGGTTGGGGCTTTCCCTATAGGGGTTGATAATATTCATTTATGTGAATCTACTCATATCATCTGCCCCTACCGAGCCATAACATAGACCTTACCCCTTCTTATAATCTGATAGTATTTGTGTCTCGAAAGTTTGGGCTAATCTCTCTTTATAAATTATTTTTACCAGGGATATTTACATACAGTAACTATCATACTATAATATTTATGCCTCCACAGTTTAAAGCTCTATTTAGTTTCTTTAAATATCTATATACTTTTTCGTTTAGCAGATGCTTTTAGTATTCCAAATTGTGATTGGGTAGTACACTACCATCTATGGTACAAGATGATCATTTCCTGCTCTTATTGACCTAATAGTTAAATCGATGAGTTTTCCCGCTGTTATTAATCTATATAAATTAATCTAAGTTCTCTTTATGTTTAAAGATGGATTCCCACTACATTGAATAAGTTCTGGACCACTCAAGGAGTAAAACTGATAAATACCCTCAATCCATAAAACAGTTATTAATCCAGTAATTTATGTGAATGTACTCATTATCCCTACCACTGCCACGCGATTGACATAAGACGCCACTTTTTACTCCTTCATATATTCAACCATCTCCAGGGCTTCTTTTTAAACTTCCTCCGGGTCGATGGATGGGATAGTGGTAGGTTGTTTTTTCCTCCAGTGGTAGAGGTATATACCGTATACGTTCCTTGGGGCGGCCATAATTGAGCCGCCTGACGTGGAGGTTAGTTTTTCTATACTACTTACAGGAGAACCTTCAAGCTCCGCAGTAGCAGTGCATAAGATTCAGTTATTCTTGTCATTGAAGCCTATATAATTCAGGGAAATTCTACCTCAGAAAATACGGGTTTTACAGACCATACTGTATCTTGTTGTCAATCCCGCTGTTGGAATCCCATTGAAATATCGGAGTTATAATCAAATTGCAAAGATTGTAAAGGAATTGTAATGTCATTATGATGTTGTATAATAACAATATCATATCAATGTGTCCCATTGCTAATGCAAAATGTATAGGATTGCAGGGGGGAGTGAAGGTTCGGGATTGTTATCCTTATCTTGTGTTTTGCTTTTGAGAACTACTTATTTGTTTCTTATTCGATAATCTGAGGTGTTCTGTTATCTTTTAAGAGAAATACAGGGCCTGGAGGACACAAATGAGAAGTATACCTGACGGCATATATAATTCAACACGTCCTAAACTCTGAAAATAAGAAACCATACAAGCACCATTTTGCCCAACACCTCATTATAGACTATTTCCATTTTTGGCTCATTTCTACTAAACCTTATTTGCATTTTGTATGTTTATAATTTGGTTGGTCCAATGTTGGTATCATTGGTCATGCAAAATGGAAGGTCCGATCTGATTTTCAAGTCTCGCCCTTCAAACTTGCTGGGGAATATACATACTAAATCATATTACTTCAGAGAGTTAGTTCTGCCTTCTACTGCATTGTGAATGGACTTAGAGAAGAGTCCATAATGAAAGTCGGGTATTAGAGTTGGGCGTTATGAAATATTACTACAGAATGCTAAAATATGCATTGAACCTGCTTGTAAATGTGCCAAAGGATGTGCGTTAATGAATTTAATGTGATTAGATTGGAAGTCCACCTTTGGGAGACTTTTGTAACTATGGATTTTGTTTATCTATAACCAGGGATGTAAGTCAGGGTTAATGAAAAAATCTGAAACCACAGAGAGAAATTTAGAATAATCTTTAAATGTCATAAAACGTCATGTAAGGGATTCAGTTTGAAAATCATTATTTGAGGTGATGTGAAAAATCTGAAATCAGATTAAAATCTGAAAACTTACATCCCTGTAACAGCTCCGTCACTGATTCATAACAACATAAATATATACATAGCTTTTCTAAAACATATTGCCCAAGTTCACAAAAAAAAACCATGACTAATATCAAAAGTAGGCTTCAAATTTCAAAACCAGGGTTCAGATAAGGTCCTCCGGAAATACCTTTTATCGAATTGTGAACTTATATCCTGAGCCAATCGGGGAGTTGTTTATGTGGCTTCCGTTGTTACATGGCTTCTGATTGGCCAAGCCCAACTCATTTGATCCTTGTCTATATTTATTTGTAAATGTAATTTGATGCCAGCTCCAATAAAGATACCTGAGAATAAACAATCTTGTTCGACAAACTATTGCAGCTGGAAATATGAAGATAAAGAATTTTTACAAATTCATTACAAGGTAACTCTGGTTCTAATGTAAATATAAAATGTGGGCTCTTGTATGCGAATCTCCTGTTTGCTTGGCTCTGCAACTTGCCATAGTATAATCAATATTTCTGCTTGGAAAATGTATAAGAAAATACATTGTAAATTTATAGAAGCAAAACTCCGGGAGGAGATGGTAGTTCTATAAACTTAACCATAGAAATGGCCATATCAGGTTTTCGATAAGTGAAACTTCCAATTTGCATACATATTTGTCAATGGCATTCTCCCAGTTGGTTTTCAAAATATTAAAAGATTGAGGCAGACAACGGTCTGTGAAAGAGTAAGCAGAGATAAGTGGCGGCTGTCATCCACCTTATAATAGAATAAAATAATTTGAAACGGATTATACTGTGTCCTAAACCTCTGGGAATGAACACCTGCTGTCCTATTACTACAGCCATTCCTTGAAATGGAATAAAGCCAGGTATTTTCGGGGAAACAACGTTCTATAACAGAACTTCTATTAGATGTACACGCTAGTGCTAAACCTTACTTTGCATGTGCTAATCCTACTTTGCACCTTTGCAAATACTAGGGAACTACTTGCTAAGCTCTTCACATCTCTCCGATTTCCCGGAATCCATTGGTTTGGTCGCAATAGTTCGGTTCCTAGAACCCATCTTACTTTCAGACTGTTAGACTACTGTACTGAATCTGAAAGGGTCCTAGAAACCGGAATACTCATAACAAGATTATTACCAAATAGCTTGTACCAGGCTATTTGATAATATTTTATAACAGGAATACCTCGAAAAAGATTTCTTTTAATATCTGAGGATATCAGAGATGCCACTCTAAGAACATGAAAAATCCGGGAATTTTTTAGAGGACATAAGATAGGACAAATATCCTATTGGAGCTCTAGACAAGAATGGTCTACAATTTGTCCACAGTGTTATTATAGGAGTCAGATAAGTTAACACGTATATTATCAAGGGTTCTACTGTCTGTGTCCAAATGTTAAGCAGTGTCCCTGCCCTAGGAACATAAGGGAACCTCTATTTTAGATACATAAAGTACAGATATGACAGATAGACTTCAAGCATCTAAATTCTCCTGAGGTTCAAACATTTGAATTTCCCTTCTATAAATTCCCTTTACAAAAATATCTGGCCATAACAGCTTTCTCGGCCTGAAGGGTGATTTGCCGTAGAGGGCCAACAACCTTATTGCAAATGGCCAACTCACATCCACAAGTCAACCCGTCAGCCATTAGTGCAAAAAAACACCATCCATGATCCTTCAAACACACTAAGAATTTTAGATCAAGAAAAAAAGTATTTAAAGCATGAAAATAATGGCTGGTCTCCAGGAAGGCCGCCCAATTGTGGTTGTCGTGGGAGGCAAAGGGAATCGGTAATGTGTGCCGCGGGGCAGGTTCAAGAGTATCCCTGAAGGCGGGGGTAATTTGAACAAAGATGGAGGGGGTTGTAGTCAATTAGATTGCGTGTGCTTCTCCTAAATACACTTATACAGGTGCAGTCTGAACCTGTCTACTGTTTCGTAACAAACACGCTATTTGGTTTTGGTTAAGTTTCCTTTGTTTGTTTGTTGTTGTTTTTTTGTGGGTTTTTTTAGTAACGTTTCTCATTACGTGATAATACAATGTTTCTGTGTTTCGTTGGAACAAAAACAACTTGGCAGAATAAAATGGTCAATTTTTCTTTTTAAAATTCAAAAGATCTCTAGAAGTTGCAATTAAAACAGTAGATTATCTAATAAATCAAAAGACTTAAAGATTTTGCAAGAAACGAAAATGTAATGCCTACTTTTATATAACTATTCCTGCTTAAAGTCAAGGAAACCTGAAATATAATACTGTGATCGAAATCTACAGGGCAACCGAAACGCACAATTCGAAAGGTAGACGCACATTTTTCAAGAGTAAGCGCCATTATGTGCACTTTTATCAGAATCGGTATATTTACATATACATATGTATTAGGGAGGGCAAAGACAGGTTGCCAGGCGTTGACGTTCGTTTGAAATTATTGCAACCGTCAGGTATGAACACGTCAAGTTTAGTTTCGAATCCTGTAGTAGACTTACAGCATCATAACAGCTGTATATTAAGACAAACAAACCCCAAACTTATTTTATTATTTTTTCCCTTTCCCCACGTTACAAGAATAGCCTACAACATAACCACCTCTATTCAGTAATAGAAATCTAATCTTGATCGTTTTTTTATTATCTCTTGGTCCATCAAGGATAATCCCGAGATCCCCTTGCACGACGTGTTAGGATAAGCTAGAGGGCTCACCCTAAGCTTTTTACCCCTGAGATATTCTGATAAGCCGGGCTACAGGAGAGTTGATCCCTTGTGGACTTAAGGTCTGTGTGTTTCTGGAGGGGGAGTGTATATCACTGAAGGGTACCCACATTCACTGCCTATTTAAACAGTTTGATACATTATCAATGTGTACCATAATACGGACAAAAGTAGCAAATACTGTAAAAATCTTGAGATTCTACTTCGTATGTCAGCTATGCAACGTTGGTTAAATTCCAAAATAGACACTCATCTTCTCTTATCGGTCAAAAAGTAGACTGTCTTAAAAGTCTACTGGAAGAAATGGATAAAATATACAAAAATGACATCCAAAAGGTGCATGTATGTACACACTTATATATACGGGGAATAATTGGAAACGCTTTCCTTTTTCTTTCCATGTCAGTCCTCAAATAATGCACAAAAACAATTCCAATAAACATCCTGACAACACTGATATCAGTGGATGGATCCAAAAATATTCATATTTTCCCTTCCATTTTTCTATCTAAATAATATAGATTGCTGATAAAAAGTAAACTGTGTGGCTTACCGTCTGTACTTAGTCCGGGACTGGAAGTAAATTTGGCCACGTCCACGATCTTGACAGCAAATTGCTGGCCCGTCTCCCGGTGGATACATCGTCTCACGATGCTGAACGGGCCCCTGAAAATACAAGAGAAGGTGGTAAGTATAAAATATAAAAGGTTTGATATTTACCGCACATAGACATTGGCATAGACTCATTAAAGAAGGAACAGTGTCAAAATATTTTGAATTTGCTGCTAAGACAATGAGAAAGACCGATAAGGGACAGCATAACAGATTTGCCAGTTAGGAGCCTTCCATTAAGTACGTCCGCAACAAGGGGTGTGTAGGGGGGGGGGGGGCGTCCGAAATGTTTGAAAATTTGCGTACGTTTCTGTACAAACTCAATGCGTACTTTGGCTCAAGGGCGTTGGGGGGATTTTCTTTTTTTATGACAGAACTTCTGATATTTTCTACCATTTTGTTACACATTTATTTAGTACGGTATGCCAGAATTAAACGAATGGTTTATCTAAGGGTTTTATGGTGTTGAACTATTTAGTATAAACAAAAATAGGCAAAAAATATCTGGCATTAAACATAATAATATATTAAAACGTTGGTAAATCATTAGATAATATCCGGTACCACACAAAATAGACTAAAATGTAAGCATGTTTCCACAAGTTCTCATTCCCAAACTAGACGTCATGAAACTGGAGTTTCTCCTGAATCAATTCGCTAAGTGCGGTAGACAGAAGTCAGACATGTGTGTATGTGACTGCCATGTTAATGTCACACCCATCAGATCCCGTCTCTGAGGGATGAAGACGCCAATTGACAACTAAACACCATCTGACATTCACCCCCCTGATGGGGGACGTTTAGCATGCAGGGGATAAACACGCAATTCATGGAGAGGGGCGGGAAGGCTACATTATATATCGTTGTTTTAGGAGAGTTTGCCCTTTGGGGCCTTCTATGACATACGTATATATTAATGGGGGTGGGGGTCTGAATTTTATTTTAAATGTGTGTGCTTGCAGGGACGGATGCAGACATCTTCAAAAGGGGGGCGCCCTATTCTGAAAATTTCCTCTGGACCTCCAGGTCCCAGAATTGTACATTAAACAAATCTAAATTTGGCAAAAATTAGAGGGGGGGGGGCCGCGCCTCAGGCGTCCCCCCCCCCCCCCGCTAAATCCATCCCTGGCTTGCGCACTTAATGGAGGCCCTTTTGAGACCATCACTTGTTTTTATTTATTAACTGATTAACCATATTCACTTACACATGGATGACCTTCCATATAGGGATAAAAGTAATGACACTGTTTAGGAAATGGTTATTATTGAGTTATTTCTGACATCTTTGTATTTATATCGTTTCTATAAGTGCATATCCTTAAATATATATTAAAATATATTTACTGTAATATTACTGAAAATCAGGGGAAATCCTGATATATATTACTATATATAATCATTTAAAAAACACAAAAGAGTTATACTTGGAACACAGTTAGACACCATAGTACATTCTAATGTATAATGAAAACAATATTTAAATAACTATCATCAAATTGTGTCAGCGGCGTACCGGTACGAATATTGAGAATGCATTACTAACATGCCGATAACGTTTAATTCGTTTGGTATTGCAGAGCACGTTCATAAGATAATGGCGCAACGATATCTCCGTTTGTCCATATAATTTATTAATGGTAATTTCTTTGTATTTCTATGAAACTATTCCCTAAGATCGGAAACTCCGAATATCGTATGTTGAATTGTCAATCATCCTTTTTACATTCTGAAATACATCATCGACGAACATCTTATGTATCCCTATGAATATGAAGGGTAATGTTTTAGTATCATAAACATCGGGCCCTTTTCCCGATTTTGAGACGACCCCTACCCCGAGCAGCGACTTATGCATTCGCGAAGACTCGAGGTGTTCAACGAATTATGTAAGAGTAAATCTGGGTCATGAACAACTACCTGTGGGTCGGCTAGCGTGTCTGACCGTGTCACAGACCGTGTCACATTAGGTCAAGGTCACTGCGTCGCCCCCCCACCCCCTACTCCCCGACTTTTCCACCCAAACTGTAGTCCGTTCTCGCCCCGATTAACCAGTATTTCCTACTAAGTACCTAGGGTCGTACGGTAGTCATTCAGTCTCAGTCTATCCACGCACGTGCCTCTTTCTATTAATCCCTACCTGGACCATTATGTAAGAGGGCCAGGCGACCTGCGCGGCACTTTCACCTCCCTCCCAACCCCTTCCACCAACACCTTAGTCCGTTCTGGCCCAATTTAACTCTTACATACCACTACATAGCTCGTGTCATAGGACGGTACAACAGTCTACCCGCGACCTTGTCCTCTTCTAATCCCAGCCGGCGCTGCCAAGAACATTATGTAACAAAGGAGGGGTTCTCGCGCGCGCACCTTCTA
The DNA here is from genome assembly GCA_936440205.1 of Lepidonotus clava. NCBI lineage: Eukaryota > Metazoa > Annelida > Polychaeta > Phyllodocida > Polynoidae > Lepidonotus > Lepidonotus clava. Next base: position 26,097,108 of record OW387148.1, read on the forward strand.
CACTCTCACCTACACAATAGTCCGTTCTGGCCCGGATTAACTCATGCTTGCTAGTTTGTACCTTCGGGTCGTAGGACAGTATCACAGTCTACACACGACTTAGCCCTCTTTTAATCCCGACCGCCACTGGCCACAGGATTACGTCACAGGGTCGGGGCGGACTGCGCCTCCACCTGCCCACTCTCCCCAAACGGCTGGACCTAAACATGGCCCATTCTTTCCAACTGTCATTTGTTAAAATTCCTTTATTATTATGGCCATCTTATATCTTATCCAGACCACATGAAGGAGTGACCTTATAATGACATAAAGGGAAACAGTGGGTCTGACTGCGACAGACTACTGAAACGCTTGACTAGGTCGGGCCGGCCCACCACCGACACGGCCCACCGCAATCTCCGAAGCTGTGGTCCCCTATATCTGCCTGGAGAGTGCGCTCACTGGGCCGGCCCACTGCCGTCACGGTTCATTGGGTGTCCCCGGGCCGCCCCGCGCCTTGCCAGGTACGGTCAAGGACGGCCACCGCGACCCTAGACTTGCACAGTACTGGCTGTTCCGAACATGATTATAATACGTGTATAGTAAAACAATACATTTTCACATTTTATCTTTATATAGTACACCATAGGTAATGGTTTTCTAAAAGTACAGTAAATTTGTTAGGAAGACTCACAATGCCTACAAACTAGAAAAACGTAACCTATCAGAGATTTAATTCTACAGACTATCCCCCGAAAATCAGGTCCGATATGTGTGACTCCGGCTAATATTAGAGATCAGGCGTTTTTCAGCTTCGTGTGGGCTTGTAAAATTCGCTGTTTCCCCAGTAATTAAGGTCCTGTCGGATGGATGCGTGTGACTCCGTACGCGGGCCGTCCCGCCGTCCGTTGTTTTCATTTTCATCAGAACCAGGACCCTAACCCGACCTGGACACTCGATGACAGCCGAAACCAAACATATGCGCCTACCGCGCCCCTTGCCACCTTACCCCTCGTGTGACGTCACAGGAAGGGGGAACACCTCGACTGGACATGACCTTGGCACTACCTTGACCCCGATCTGCATCCGGGCCCCAAGACAAGCCCTTGACACAAGCCTTGACAGGCCCTGACCCAGCCTTGACCCTGACCTACAGACAGTCCTGACAGGCCCTCCTGACTTATATCCTGACATGCCCCTGACACGCCCCCGACACACCCCCAACACAACCCCCACATCTGACACACCTCCAGACATGCACCTAGACACGCCCCCCAGACACGCCCCCAACCTAGACATGTCCCCTGACATGCCCCCAACCTAGACACGCCCACTGACACGCCCCCAACCTAGACACACACCCAGGTCAAGGACAGGTCAAGGACAGTTCAAGGCTGGGGTCAAGGACAGGCATCTGACACACCTCCAGACACGCCTCTAGACACACCCCCTGACATGCCCCCAACCTAGACACGCCCACTGAAACGCCCCCAACCTAGACACACCCCCAGGTCAAGGACAGGTCAAGGCTGGGTCAAGGACAGGCATCTGACACACCTCCAGACACGCCCCCCTGACACGCCCCCCAACCTAGACACGCCCCCTGACACGCCCCCAACCTAGACACGCCCCTGACACGCCCCCAACCTGGACACGCCCACTGACACGCCCCCAACCTAGACACACCCCCAGGTCAAGGACAGGTCAAGGCTCGGTCAAGGACAGGCATCTGACACACCTCCAGACACGCCTCTAGACACGCCCCTAGACACGCCCACTGACAGGCCCCCAACCTAGACACACCCCCAGGTCAAGGACAGGTCAAGGCTGGGTCAAGGACAGGCATCTGACACACCTCCAGACACGCCCCTAGACACGCCCCCAACCTAGACACGCCCACTGACACGCCCCCCAACCTAGACACGCCCCCAGGTCAAGGACAGGTCAAGGCTGGGTCAAGGACAGGCACCTGACACCCCCCAGACAAGCCCCCCTGACACGCCCCCAACCTAGACACACCCCCAGGTCAAGGACAGGTAAAGGACAGGTCAAGGCTAGGTCAAGGGACAGGCACCTGACACACCACTAGACACGCCCCCTGACACGCCCCCAACAGACACGCCCCCAACCTAGACACGCCCCCAGGTCAAGGACAGGTCAAGGCTGGTTCAGGGGCGTGTTCGGGGGCGTGTTCGGGGGCGTGTTCGGGGGCGTGTTCGGGGGGGGTGTTCGGGGGCGTGTTCGGGGGCGTGTCCGGGGTCGTGTCCGGGGGCGTGTCTGGGGGCGTGTCCGGGGGCGTGTCTAGGTCAGGGCCAAGGCTCTAGCCATAACCTTGACCCAGCCTTGACCCTGGTCTAGACACTGCATGACCACTCACACCATCACCTGTCTCAAGACAGGTTTTAGTCCTTCCATGACCTAAATACTTCATGCATATTAGTTTGTGCAACTAGCGGACTGGGACGTAACTACAGTCTAAACACGGCCACGAGAAAACTGACTTCTATGCGGAACTAGGTAATTAATTCTCATTTTTTTGTCATTCAACCGCTTTGAAAAGCATGCATTTCTTCAACTGAATTAATGTTAGTCTTAAAAACAATAAATCTCAATTTCCCTCCACATCGGCCGTTCACTCTACACCCCATAATCAGCACAGATCTTCATGAGTCAATAAAAAAAAGGTGTCAACAATTAGTTACTTTTTCCCATATGAGCTCATTAAGAAATAATTGGGTTTCAAGTCGTTATCCTGATGGGAAACGGATAGTTTAACAGGGACGCCTATGCCAGGCAAAGAAAAAGTAATCAACGATTCTCTATGTATCACTACGCTCGGCGCAGGTGCAGAAACAGCGGAGAGAGATTTATTCTATTTTTCTCTCTCAGATCCCTGTTCTTATATCCTAATCTTAAGCCAAATAGCTGTGATGTCTTAATAAATCAGACTGCCGAGGAACGAAGTATCCACCAGGGGAAACAAATCCAACTAACTGATACTGAATTTCAATGTTTCTTTTATTAGTTTGAATATGAAATTGCTTGAGTATGAATGGGTTATGAAGTATGAAGTTGTCTTGGCAAGTAGTAAAGGTCCTTGATCCCAAGATAACCCGAGATATAATTCCCTTACGTTTAAATTCTCACAATTTATCTAGGCATATACATTTATTTTACATTTGCCACATCGAAAACCAAATTTACAGGAACGTATTTTATATTTCAAATTCCACCACTGGTTTATCCCTTTTATCACAAACGAAATTATTGTTAGGCTCTATAGGAAGCCGTAAGCATTTGTTGACATTCCTCTTGGAAAATCGTTTTCTCTCTTTGGTTTTTTCTTTATAATCTCTTAGAGCTAACGTGAAAAATTTGCTAGTTTTCTTTCTTTTTTTGCATGTTCATTGGTACATATTTTCGGGACATGTGCACAACGGACGTTATTAATGCTAATTTTCAAACAAAACGCACATGAGTAAATTCAATTTAATGAGTGCAACCCGTATTTACGCAAGTCTAAGAAATATTCCAAGAATGTTCCATAAAATGCCACCTAGAAAGCCATTACTGGTCAACGATACGTACGCTTCAACGCACAATCATGTCATCGTCAATGTCATGGGTGGTCGCACAACCATCTCATAATTCATTCCCAATAACCCAGTTTTCTTCAAAACCATGAGAGCGGAAGGAAAACCATTTGCTAGGGGGAAACAATCAACTGGTCATTGTATTTGGCATTATCCGCTCTCTATAAGGCCAAACACAAAAAGAACAGTTTCTTTGGGTCCCCTGTAAACAATCCTAAAAAAATGTCAGGAAAATGTTTCCTTTTTGCGAACAATAAAAACGAAATAAATTCAATAAAAACAGGGGATGAAATTCTCTTGAATAGGGGTATTTTTAAGCAGCTTTCGAAATTTTTCTTTACAAAATCAAGATAATAATTTGTACCTAACGTACTGACTTTGATTGTCATTAGCATCTCATTATCATTTTTCTATTATTTTGTTGGGACATGTTTTTGACGATAGATAACATAAACTAACATCCGTTTCATAAAACCTTCTCATAATTATTGTGTTGTGGAGCAAAGATCCCTATAACAAAACTTGTTTTTATATTAAACTAGAAACAAGTTTATTTTTAATGGGGCCTATATATTTTATAGGGTGATGGTGAGCCGTGAAATCCGGTGTTTTACTGTTGTATTAGATACAGGCCATGCTCTTATCTGTGTGTTTATGGCTATAGAATACTACAGCTTCATTTCATGGACTATTGTCTTTTAATTACATTTTCCAGGCCAGTAGTTTTATGCTTTATTATGGCAATCTGTGATATGTGATACATATGCATAACAATGGTAAGCTGATATTTCATACAAAGCCTCTTTTCTTTGAAGACCTCAGATATCCTGCAAAGTTCTTTTTTAAGTAGATTTTTTGTGTTTATTTATGTCTTTTTTGAGAGAGCGCCAAGATATTTCCTTCTGTTAATTATTCCAGAGACGCCAGTTAGACCTAAGATATTTTTTTTATATAGAATTTTATATATATATATATATATTATAGAATGTATATATTTTCTTTTAATATAGAAGAAACAGTTCTTCTAAAAATGTGCATAAGATGTGATCTAAGCATTACCTTTTCTTAGCCGTTGATTACAGCAAGGACATCCCTCAATTGACAAAAAATATCTGCAAGTGAACCTTTGATACACTCTCCATATCGTACCATGGTAGGATCTTCCTAAAGCATTGACCGCACATCTATGTCTGTGACCTCTTGTATTTTTTCTTATTTGGCCATATAAAGCAACTATTGTGTAACACATTCTCTATTGGTAAAAACATGAATAAATCATTGTAAATGTTAGATGTGGGTCACTGGGACGTACTCTGTTAATTAGTCAATTAATACTGCTAATTAGTAGGGTGGCCCAAAGACCGTAGATCCGCCAGCTCCTAAGGGATACACATCGGGGGTAGGGGGGAATAATCTGGTTTGTTTGTTAAGTATTGACTCCAAACATTTTCCCATGAATTTTTCTATGACTTAACCGTTAGCTTCGCTGGATGAATTCTCAGCTTTCTATATTTTGCTGCAGTGGAAATTTATCAGATTTGTTGGAAAAATATGAATTGATAATGAATAAAATAAGTGTACAGCTTGTGGACATATGGGGTGAAAAATACGGAGATTTTCGGAAGAGAAGTTCAAGAAACAATGGACAGGACGTGAAATATGTGTTGGCAATTTATTTATAACTGGAATTGGAATATACCTGAGCAATATCTAATGAAAAGAATTGGAGAAATCCTAAACAGAAAATCTTTGGTGTGTTACAAAAAGGAGAGGAATGCATAGCTACAAGAAAAAACACTTTTGAAAAGAGGAAAGAATATATGTGGTGGAAACTCAAGAAATATCAAATAGGAATTCTTTAAACGTGAGAACTTGAGAAATGGTTGGATCAAATTCCGCCGCCAAATATCAGCCTGCCCAGTATAATGCACTGAAATGAAGGACAGGTAATATATGCAAGGTGCTGCTGTCCTAAAACCAGGATCCATCTTTAACCCATAATCCTAGTGACGTCACACCTGGCGATGTGTTTTGCGATGATAGAAAATTATCCGACAACGTCATTGGTCATGTCACAAATTTGGCACGGTGGTACAGGAGTTACAACATAGCAAATTACATCCACCTCAGACGATACCCTGGCTTTAAACACGCTTTACTTCAGATTCACTAATTGCTCCCCAATCAAATTAAATTCCGAGTGGTCTGACGAAAAACAATAGTCCCCTTTTTTCATCCCTTCTTTTTTTTTACTGAGATAAAGTTTCAGGTGGACAAAAAGTTCAGATTCCATTATTATCCAAAATGTTGTAATGCCGAACTAATGACAGTCAGTTGCTAAAAACTAATTGAGAGGCATCAACTTCCTCTTGATATTACTCAATTCAGTTTTTTGTTTGCTTTTGTTTTATAAAACTGAAGAAATGCAATTGCACAGGTTAGGGGTTTCCATGGATCATTTCCAAGATTGGTAATAAATTTTAATATTTAATATTCATTTTTTTTCTTTCATATTCATTTTTTCCTTCTTAACCTGAGGACGCCATATCTGGAATAGCCTTATTTTCTAAACTAATTTCAGAACAACATTTTAGAACACATTTCCAAAGTTTGGAATAAACATCAACATTATTAAACCTCAAATGTACATATGAAATATGATGATTGTGTCCAGAAACTAGTCTTTGCAATCCTCAATATGAAGGTATTGTTATTCTGAACGAACAAAAACATAATCCCAAATGAAAGAATTGTGCACACAAGGCACAATGTTCATTTATAATATATTCTTCGAGCAGTCTAACTATTCTCAGGGCTTTTCTGATAGACACCCCCTCATGCATGTAAATTACATTGTTGTGATAGTCCCAGTCTCCGTACATTATTAAATCCCCAATCCGCCTCAGTTTTGTTGCGCCTATAATTCATTCCACGCCCACGGCTCAAATTTTACAAGTCAGCAAAAGTTGGCATCAACACCCTCTCTCAGACTAACAGCTGGAATGACTGGCAGGAATTAGAATGATAGAACATTGACGTGTCCTTTATTTGAAGTGTAACATACAGGTTATCTACTTATATCTAAATTACTCGCCCCAACCTTCTAATCAATATAAATCTTTACAAGTCTGCAAGAGTGTGCAACCATTCCTCATTCTCTCTTCCCTCACTGTTTGGAAAAAATGAAGGGCCAAGACCATCGAAAATGGTTGTGAGCGTTTACATTTCTGTCATTTTGCATGCAACCTAAACGTTTTCTAATATACATGTTAATACTTACTACTAATATCATAAACTAAGTTATCCCTCCTCCTCCGTTCTCCACTAGCGTGATGATAATTAAGTCCCACATATATTAAGATTTTTTCAGTGGTTGTCTGCGTGCTCACAAAGAGACCCAACATCCGAAAGAAGACAGTCCCTAGAATATACTGACTTCTTATCATCAAAACAATAAAAAAAAAGACAGTAGACTCCCCAAGGTCTAAGAAAACAGAACTCAGACAGCCAAATGTATAAAACCGGAACAACAACAAGAACACCAACAACAAAAATAAATAAAACAAAAACAAAAACATTTTAACAAAAAACACAAACAATTCCTCCAGTAGAGAGATCCATCCATCCAGCACCCCGGCCCTCCAGCAGTCCTATATATGCCCCTCAGGTTCTCCAGACCCACCCCAAAGTCTCCTCCTGACTCCCTCCCCCTAAAAATAACCTGCCCTGACCAGGGTCCCCAATCAATATACAATACCAGCCGAGTCAGGATGCAGCCTTCAGGGACCCCCAAGTTTTCATTTATCCAGCGTGCAGGGCCTTTGCAACTGGCCCTTTGCTCATTAGGCAATAGAGAGGGGCCCATAAATCTGAATTACAATCAAGCCGGCCGGGCTGAGGAGCCTCCAAGGTGCGCAGGTGATCCCTGGCTCATTTGTCAGCGCGATACCTGGTTTAAATACGCTCTGAGCAGCTCGGGGAAGAAGCCTATGGCGGAGTAGCTCCTTCTATAATGAAAGAGCCGCCTCGTTTGGTTCTTTAAGCACTTTAATTTAAGGAGGTTAGATTATGTCTTCTTTTTTGTGAGGATTGAATTATAGCAAGAGGACTAATTATATGAATAACGTCGGATGTACAGGTCGTTGCTCGACAAACCAGGTGCCCTGAAGCCAGGGGAAAATACACAGCTAAGGCAGGGAGCCCACGCTTTTCCAAAAGTCGATTTAAGACCTTTTTAAGACCTATTTCAGACCAAAGTTTGGCAAATTTAAGACCAATTTTCCACACGTGAAGAACAATTTCTTGGCATAAGGTTTGACATTATAAAACTTGGCAAAAAGCAGCATTTTGTTCCCCTTATCTTGGGATTTTCATTTTCAAAGCACATCCAAATTAAGACTTTTTTCAAGATCTCTTGTGAGAAAAATGTTAAATTTACGACCTTTTTAAGGCCTTAAATTTGAGAAAACCAATTTAAGACCTTTTTAAGACTTGCGTGGGCACCCTGTAAGGGGCTAGTTGTCCAGCTGACCATCACGTTTCGTGCTCGTTGGAAATATCTTTATATAGCTTCCAACAATTATCTAATCTAATATTTCTTGGAATTGAATGCTATATACTCACAGGACATGACAAATTGTTCCTTATACCCTTTAAAATCTTTTTGAGGGATAGAATTCTAACCTTACAAATCATGTTATGTTTTTTGTAAAATGTGCTAAAGACATGTTTTAGGCACCTCAATCCTTATCAACCTTTTTCAGGGCGGTGAGATTGAAGATAGAAAACAGTAGGTCTACTAGATAAAACAGTCTGTAAACGCAGTTACGAATACAGGAACTGGAACCCCATTTAGAAAATATGCCAAATCACTTCAAATAACGTAGCCATCATTTTCCCTTCACACAAATTCATAAGTATGCGCATAAGAACTAAAAAGAATTGAAACAGACGAGCACTCTAACAGCCACCTCAAAATAATAACAAAATCAAAATAATAAAACATTAACTTCCTCACACTTAAAACACAAACTAAAACAAACTATCACAACTCCTGCTTCGCCTATGTCAATAGCCGAGGCCATTATGGTGGAATGTTGGATGGCGTCGACTAAAGTTCACATTCTGCACTCGGGTGGAGACAAAAACAAACCTGGACACATTTATTTGCTTGTCTAGGTCTAATTCACCTGGAGAGGGTCAGGCAAACAAAACACTCCGTGTAGGCGGATTATGGGAGGTGGGGGATAAAACTTTGTTGAAAAAACTGCTTAAATGTCAACCTGACACACTTGTTTATACGAACAGTTTGTCAGTGTTTCAGATCCGAATTTTAAGTGTCTCAGAGTATTTAAGTTGTCTCCTGGGCTGCAGTAGTTTAAGTTGTATGATGATTATTGAAGTTGTATAATAATTATTGCAGTTTTAGGGCAAAGGTAAACTGTCTGAGATTTAATGGAGTAATTTCAATGTGAAATCACTGAAAGAAGAATCCATGGTATTTGGAAATGGCGCTGGAGTTCTATGGGTTAAATCTCTTTTATAAGTTTTCGTTTTGTTGATACTCTGGATCTACTGCAGCTTCTAATTTACCGTGAAAACATGTGACTGCATTAAGAACATTTAATTTGGTCATATGTTAAAAGTAGTTCTTTTAAAACAGCAAACTAATTTAGCCGTGCCAGTAATTAACAGTAACAATCGTCAAGTCTTATTGGTGAGTGTGTAATTTTGTTTTTTTTTGACGCCATTTTAACAACTTAGACCATATTTACAGCGAAAACAAGTTTCTTAACGATTCTGTCTGTTGGGAAAAATTATTGTAATTTGCAGAAGATTCTGTCGATGGATGATTGGATTAATAATATTACATAATTGAATCCTACAGCCGGGAAATGAACCACACATATTCTAGGTTGCTTGATAGATCTCTCTTCTTATAGATGTCATGAAAATATAAACTCTCCATTTACGAGAAAAACCTCACTCAGGGAAGGATTGTTTCTTTGTTTTTGGTGTGTCTTTTTTCTATTGTTTTTGTAAAATACGAGGAAAGGGGCTTTTGTATTCATCTCACGACTTGAGCCAGTCATACTGTCTCGCCAAACCACCATTCGGCCTAAAAGCTAAAGGTCTTAGCAGCTAGTTTTGGTTGACTGTACACCTTTCTCACACACCCTGCTCAGTAGATTCCTCAAAACATACATCAAACCCACCACGTACAGCAAACTTTCGTTCGGAAATTTATCCTAAACATTTGTCCGGAGGCTAGCATGGTGCCACACTAATAAATAAAATGTGTTGTTTTTATGACAAAAATTATGTCAATAAAATTACGGAATTAGAAATACAGTGCTTATTTTTTTATCCAGTTATAAAAGTAGATAATTGCCTGGCGGAATCATCTATTTTCCGTGTTATAGCAGATTGCTGCAGATAAAGTTATAACATCAAATCCCCAAAATAACAAGTTAACCATCAACAAAATACGTTATTGTCATAGTGACGATGACAACTATGACAATGACAACTGACATATATGCGTTTTTTTCAGCAAAGGTTGGGCATGGGATACTATACAATGTGCAGATATATAGTTCAGTTATCAAAATCTATCATCCTTCGAGAATATGTTCAGATCTTGGGAGAAAATTAGAACTTCATCACCATAATATCAATTTAGTTCATTAACTATTTGTAAAGCACGGATTTTTTGAAATTGTAGTCAACATACGGTTAGAGAGCCAAAACATTGAACAGGCTATTATGGAGATGCACAATAAATCAAATTGCGGAAGCAATCTGAGCACAAAAGGCAACAGCCCCGATAAGAAAACATCCTTCATTTTATGTTTTAAGCTATTTCCCCAAACTTTTCAGGCAATGATTTACTAGGTTGTAAGGAAACAATAATAATAGACCTGTTTTGTTTCGGGGCAGTAACGAGATTTTTCTTTCGTGTATTGAACTCACAATTCATTATTTCTTTCGTTAGATGAAGTTACAGCAGATCTTATTGGAAATCTGCTGCAAGGGAATTAAAAAATATTTGATTTGTGGCTGCCAAGAAAAATGTAAAAATCCATTGAAATGAATTGCTAATTAGTTATTAGTTAGAATATGTTTTATTTGGTGGCTAATACTGTTTGCGAGGTTATCAAACTTTATCACTGTCCTGCCCACTGATGCGTGCAATTCAAGACAGCTTCGGTAATTGTGGTGATAATAACTTGTGTAAAAAAAAAATAATAATTCAGCAAAAATACGATTTGTTTTTATTAATTCTTTTAGGACAATTTCTGTGGTAAAGTTTCCTCGAGTCATGTGTCAATTGTCAAATACTCTGTTTAGTGAATATAGTGATAACATAGTTATTTGATGTAAACTTTTAGAAAGCTACATTGAAGACAAAGCAATGTGTTCTCTTTAAATCTTTAAATCATAGATGTTTTATATTGTTTCTCCACGACCCTTTTTGGATTTCCGGATGGATTTCGAAAGCTCCATGCAAATTGTGCTGTCATGGTATTTGTGAAATTTGTAAGCCAGACTGAGTTACTTTTTCATTATCTGGATTTTGTATGACTTCTTGTGTTTGTGGAAACCGTAAATGGAGAATTATTTCCAAAGGGCAGGTGTCGTTCTGAAAGTCTCACTGGGCACATAAAAGAAAGTCTGCAAAACCTGCAGTTGCAAAAATTTTGAACTGAACCCAAAAACCGCATCAGTTTAAAATTTTATGAAGAAAGGTCATGCAGTGGTTGTAACGGGCAGCAGTAAAAGAGCTTTTCTCCCTTTGCAATCCCAAAGTAGGAAAAAATGGCTAACCGGAAGTGGGGCATACAGCGAACCGGAAGTAGAGGGTCACGAACGCCGTCGATGTCTCAGAAGGAGGTTTTTTTTATCCCTGACCACCTGATCACTGGACCACTGACCACCTGACCCCAGTTCTGGTGGGCATCTCATGTCTTGGTTCAGACAACACTGAGAACTGGAACCGATCCAGTGAAGGTCAGGTAGTTGTTGGGGTTTAAACCGTGCCATCTATATAATGCCAAGCTTCCGTTATTCTTCCATTTTTGGTTTGTGCTATAAGTATTGAATGTAAGGAAATGTAATTTTGGAGAAGGTAGAGTTCGGCCAAGAGTGGAGGAATTTTTCCTTTTTCTTTTATTTTCTTTTTTTCCTTTTTTTCTTTTTTTTTTTTTTTTTTTTTTGGGGGGGGGGGAGGATATCATAACACATTGTCATCACATCTGAACTATAGGGGTTAAAACATTCAGCAAGAAGCAAAAGCGTCGGGAAAGGAAGACATTGATTTGGACATAGAGATACATAAGATTATGTATGTCTATGATTTGGAGAACAAGACTTTAATTTCTCACTGATAAGACATGGGTTGCATGCATGCTATAAAGGTCCATATACAATTGAAGCCTGTACGGCTCAGATTGTTTCCAGAGTGAATAAACCTTTAGAAGACCCATTAACACCAAAGGAGAAACCGCTCCTAAGTCAGCGTTTCAATATGGCGTCGTCCGCTCATACAACAGGAACTCTACTCACGTGACTTAATCTGGTCACGTGCCCGGCTCAGGGAGACGCTGACCTTTGACCTCTGACAGCCTCGTTGTCACAATCCATCAGGATAGCTGTCTTATACACTGGGCTATGGGGCTGCAGGGGATTTGGGGTAAGATGTAAGCAATGTATGGTATTCTAATATTGCAAACCCTCTGTCACTGCTTTTTTTTGGACTTGGTCTCAATCTTTTTTCACATTTGTTCTCTTTATAACCTGAACCTGAAATTTCAGGGTTGCCCATACTTCTGTGGAGTTGTGTTTCATGAATGTCATCTTTGGCACATTTCACTGTGATATTTGGTGCATTTCAGAAGTCCCCAGCTAACATGAGAAAAAATACTTTCATACAATAAAAAGCAAGGTTTTAAGAACAAAAAGAGGGTGCACCTCAGTAGTCAACGTGTTGATAGAAGATAATCCCCTCTTGTTTGTCTTAGGTTGGTCATTGTTTATGGGGCAATTAATAAGAAAATTTAGAAATAGAAAAAATGAAAGAAAAAGGGGGGCTTGGGGGCACAGCCCCCGATTTCTAACCAATATTGACAACAAATATTCAACCAAACCCAATAATAACATCAATATTCTTGTCTGGAAAGTATTTTTGTAATTCTTGTATAAACTTTGACCGGCACTGCCACCCGACCCTAATCCCTGAGTGTTGTGTTAAGTTGACTAGTGGATGGCAGCCCAAAAAGACCATATAACGTATGTAGCTCAACATTGTATCCAAGGGATTCTTTTAAAGATGCATTACGCATTACCACTTGCAAAATTTGGATTTGTAGATTTCGGGAGAGCCTCATATACGATTTCTTAGGTTTTATTTATCATTTGAGAAACTGCATACATCAATCATTAGATTGGATTCTTGGTCCATCAAACTCTCCCAGCGACTATGGCCTGCAGAACATCTATGGATGTTTACCGGCTATACTCCAACTATAAAAGGCAACCTTCTTTATAAGCAATACCTATAGTGCTCTATCCAATATAGAGGATAATGATTTTCAATAAAAGTGGTTTCCAAGCATTACTCGGCCCAAGCAATGTGTAGCAATAACTTTTTTTATACGACCGGGCTATATCTATAGCCCTCTAATACAAGCTGTAATGTCTCCACATCACCGCAACCGCCCCACTAAATAAACTACCAAGCTATATGACTATGGTTCCTTGCCTATATGTTTGCCATGTACCTAGTGCTATAAAATGCTACTCAGACACGATCAAGCCCAACACACATATATCTACCGGGACGTGCAGCAAAAATGTGTGCACATTGAGCGCATGATTCCGCAACTCGCGTGCGCAATGCACACCATTAATTAAGAAGACTGCTTAATCTTGAACATTGGCAATGTATATCATAAAACTTCAATACTGCTGAGAGGAACCCAGCTGTTCTGACTGAAGGAAAGCTACAGCATTCAATTAATTTGAGACTGTTATATATGTCCTGGTGTAAAAACAACATTGTAGTAAACAGCAGCTAAATCAATCTGACTATTGATTAGGTAAAACAGACTTAATTTGCTAAGTAAATTCTTTAATGGAGGCAGAGTTGCACTATCTCTTATATAATAGAAGCTTTTAATGGTTTGTTTTTTTGGGATGTGCGTTATATCAGTGACAGAAGGGAAACTATTGACTGCATTCGCTATATTGTCTCGGAATTGTCAATATCTTTTGTTGGGACCAAAATACAATCATTCTGTCCTTATGGAATATATCAAGACACACACTGTTCACTGTAATATAAGCCCCAGATGTTTCACATTAGTTCCATACAAGAAATCCTAAATCCACTCTTATATATCAAAGTATATATGAGGTTCTGATAGGGACCAACAGTTAACAGTTAACAGTTAACAGTAAAGCAGTTTGGTTGAAATATTTTATTTGGCAAGAGAGTATTGCCTGATATAAAATGCATTTTCCTTAAGTTAATGTAACCAAACTGATAACCAAGATGGAATAGCACCTCACTATGATTGTGTCTGAATAAAATGTCTGAATACAATAGCTTCCTACCCTGCTTCTAGGGAAGTGATTCTAGTAATCTAGTGTCCCTTTGAGTTCCATGGATATCAAGGAAACCATTGATTCTGAGCCCTGCCTCAGAATATCACTCTTACTCTAAGAAATCGAACCAAGCTTCCAAGGTGTTTATCAAAAGGTAAAAATCCACTTAAAGTGTCTGTTTGCTTGAAATCAATGCCTCTAGCAAAGAATTTGAATTGATCTAAGCAGGAAACCTGAATCCAAAACTCAGTGAAAGTAGATCGAATTAAGATAGATGCATGGTGAGGCAATGATGTATGGGGTCTCCACCAATAAAAGTCGTGAAGCGCTTCATTGCCTGCGTCTCTCTGTCAGCGAGCCCGTTCACCTTACATCGCCAACCTCCACAGTGCATTAATAGGCTCTGCCAACCAGGCTCTAACCTACTTGGCTGCTTGCAAATTAAGACCGTCTATCTTGGTCAATTAACAAGAACAATGTTGCTCCATTAATCTCCATATGAGTCCCATAGTCGGTTAAGCTCGCGCGCCCCTGCTAAAATCACTTAGTGTTGATCAGCTCTAGTCGCAGAATGGGCTTGCTACTAGTGCTAGTTTGTGGGGTGGTGAGTTGCCTATAATTAAACCCACTCAACAAGGCACCACATGGTGTAACCTGCAATTAATCGTATTAATCCAAAATAATCCCTTTGAAAGGTCATTGCACGTGAATTTGTTAATATTTTGTATACAAATCTTTTAGGACAAAATGCTATAACTAGGCAATGCTTTAAATATCATGCAAACTGCCAACGGCCATCATTCCTATGATAAGTGAACATCAATGGTCAAAATAAACCTCGCACTTTTTTTTTTATCTTAGGGGTGCTTACATGTTGCAAAGTATGCACCTGTAAACCAATGTTTCCTGGCATAAAACTTCAAAAACAATCATTCTAGGAAATAGGTCTGCAGTTAGTTCATATTTCTCAATGGCAGACATGTGCAAGCAGATTAGACTAATGACTTGAACGTATGCAATACACAGTATCTTTACAGATACATCTATGCAGCATGACTGCTATCAAGCACACACTAAATTCTTCCTCATTAACTTTGTATGTAAATGACAAGTACATGGATTTACCAACAGTCTCACTGGCCTACAATGAATCATCGGAGACCCTTACTTTTGTGCATTAAGGAAGCCGCTGCTACAAAACCACAAAGCGGTTTGGGCTTTCAACCTCTTCATGATTTCTGAATGGGGTAAAATCGCTCGCAATCTCTGAAGGAGACCTCAAGTCTGCAGGAACTGCAATCATTGCCTCCCCGAGCCACAATCGCTGTCGCCGGCCGGGCACATTAAGCAATCTGCTCTCTTGAGCAGCTCAATTATCCTCAGAGCACTTCAAGAGGGACAGCTGCACTTGCTCAAAGCTTCACAGGAATTGCTCCCATCTCCTACTGCAGCCTCCTGGCCCAGGACTAAGTACTAATACTATAGGGATGGGCTGAGGGGTCTCACCCTGTGAAAGTTGTTACCTTGTTTGATATACTCTCTGAAACAAAACCACAACCTTCATGTTTCTCTGAATGCTTCTGCTTGTAATGAACTGAGATTTCAAGCCTAGTTTTTTCCTCAGACGGTAAGTAACTGTACACAGAAGCTTGTATCAATGTTTTATCAGTGTGTTACAACATGCAGTGATAATAAAGCCCCAGATTGAGGGCCTTAATCAAAAGCTCATGCTTTCACCTTTAGTATTTTCAGAGATTTGCACCAGAATTATGCATTCAATTTCTACACTAAGAATCTGAAGCTGATAAAAATTGGATAGAGTTTACTATTACTATTCACTCAGTTATTTCAGATTTCAGAGCTAACGTACAAGCATAACTATGTCAAAAAATTCCATAAAATAAACACATGTTTGATATTTTCAAAAACATTTCTTAAGAGTTACGGTCCCAATGTGGGCAAATTGTTTTGCATTATTGAAATGCATATATATTTTGGTGTGTACATTTTTTTCTAAAAGATTTGTGTACAAAATATTAACAAATTCGCATGCAATGACCTTTCAAAGGGGTTATTTTGGATTAATGGTCTAATTGCAGGTTACACCATGTGGTGCCTTGTTAAGTGGGCTTAATGATAGGCAACTCACGACCCCACAAACTAGCACTAGCAGCAAGTAAATGCAAGGTTTCAAAACGTGTGAATTCATCAGGCACAACATATACAACCTTATATTGTATTGTATACACAATACCAAACCACCATCCGGCCACCATCAGCTAGTGCCCCAATCATCTGCAGAGCTCCTCCAGTACAGATCTGGAGCAGCATTCACCCACATTGCTACTATACACGTTACATGACCAACCATAACAAGGGGCACCAAGTGGTGCGTGGGGAGGTCGGTCTAGGCCTATGGGAGGTGGACCTAGGCCTAAGGCTGCTTGTGTTCAATGATGTAACCACACTCAGGCCTCCTGCTTCAGGCTCGGGCCTAAGCACAGCCTATTTCCTCAAAGTTTCCGTGCTTGCAATAATATTGGAATGGTTCGGTTAGGTCTACTGTAGCTTGTAGCTCACACGTTTCAAGCGCCAGAAATATTGTTTCCATGTGTGCTGCATATATTTACATTTCAAAAATTAATGTTTTTACGTATTTAAAAATATACAATTTTTTTTTTAGAAGTTTGAGGTAAATAATTTAGAGTTGGGCTCAAATTCTCAAAGTGCTTCATATTACTTTGAAATTACACTAAAACAAATGGCGCATTGAGTAGTTTTTATTTATATTACTGTTTATTTTTAAAACTGGTTGGAGAGGGCCTCCAAGGGTTGTAGTTGTCATTGTTTAGTCTGCAGAGACCACCTGCTCCGGGCGAGTTAGACAAGAGCTGCTCAGGGTTAGACATGAGCTGCTCGGAGCTGGTTGGGACTACTCTAATCCTCTTCTTATGACGTAAACAATCGGCTAAGGGTAGGTAGGTATTGGTTGTTGGTGGCCAGTATGGAAAACGTTTTCAGTACCTAGTCTATGTTTTTAACGTTGCAACACGTTAAATCATTATAAGTCTCTACATCTTGCTCATAACATATTGTAGCCCTTTTATCTTCTCGTTTCCTTATCATAATTCTTCAAAAGATATTAAGACCACATTAAAGGTTAATTATTATTTTATTATGGTAGTGATTAGGTTTTTTCAAAACCTAAATGAAAAAAGCCCTGTGGCTAACAGTCTTTTAACTGTATAATTGGACAGAATATCTACATCAGATAAGGCCTGTAGATCTTAAATGCAAATGCGTACAAAAACCAACAATGTTTATAATTAGACTGCGTGTAGAAATGGCATAGGCGTCAACCAAGGAGGGACCCACTCAGAGAGTTAAACATCTATCACCACCGAGCTGCTAAAAAGAAATGGGTCAAACCAAGGATTGAGCTGCTCAAAAACTAGGTCAACCCCAAAGAATATGGGAGCTGCTCACTAAGAGGGTCAGCCTTCAGAAGTGGGTCAGCGTGACCTACTTCTCCAGGGCTTGCCTGGAGGTTGACAGTGGTGTTGAAGGAAATGGTTATTGACAGATGGTAAACAGTGGGCAGTTGAGTGGTTACTATTGTTTCTCAGCAAAATATTTCTGGCGGATTTTGTATGAATCCACATAATTATATACATTATCAGATGCTTTAATATTCTATCATCATTCTTATAAAACTTAAAAGAACGAGTATTTTTCTGATTATTGTACTGAAAATACAATCAGACTTGAAAATATTTTGTAAATTTTTAACAGAGGTGTTGTGTTGTAAGACAAGTAGGTGTTGATGAAAATCAAATTTGATAGTTTTGTTTACTCGATCTAATTTCCATCCACCTGCGTTTGAACCTCACTTTCTCACTGTGGGGCTCTAGATGTGACCTGCCGTGTATCACATCAATAAAGTTAATTTGCAAATTAAATGCAATATAAACAATATTCTTATGGATGGATTTCTTTCCCTACATTGTTCATGAAAAAAACGTTAAATGCGTGACCAATTCGTCATCAAAGTAACCAAAAAGAAATAACCAAAAAAAAACATTGTGGCCGGTTTTACATTTTATCCCCGTGATTTTGGAAAACATTGTTTATGTCACACGGTCCATGAGAGGGGTCTAAGGCCCTCAAATACTCTCACACGAAAATCGCGTGCATGTCAGGTAAAATGTCAGTTTGTGTATTAGACCAGTTAAGTAGACGTCACAGCGTATTATCCCAGTTAGCTCTGAACGTCAAATCATGGGTTATAAGGTGTTGACATTCACAAAGACACATTCTCTGAGAGAAAAAAAAACATTAGTTGTTCATAAGCCTGAGCGACTTGGGTCTGTTGATAAGCCTTGGGGATTTGGGTCTGCTCCCTGGTAGCCTAGGCTTTGTGCAGACTAGAAAAGGCAATGGTGTGATGCTTTGAAAGCTGTTTTGCTGGCTTACAATTGAACAGAAGACGTGTTTTAGGGTACATTGAGGACTCATGCTAAGAAAAAAAAGAAAATTTCCCAATGATTTGTTTCGGTAGAACATTTTTCTTTTTATTTAACTATAAAAGTAATTGTCTGTATATTTGCTTCTTTAATCGGCTTTAAAGATCAAAACTTTACCCCTTTTAAAAGAGTCTTCAACGACTTATGAGAACCCTATTTTTACTGTAAATTACACTCCTTTTTGTTTCAACTTTCAAAATCAGATATAGTACTCTTCATATCATGGACACATGGTGGACAGGATAACCTCCGGGGATAACCAAATGCAGACAGACCTTAATCGTTCATTGATGGTATCAGTTTGGTCCAATATTGCACCTTTAATGCCCCATCCTCCAGCCCTCACCCCCCGCCCTCCACGGTCCACTAGGCCTGGCTAATAGCCCTATGGCCACTTGGTGCTTGTATAGGGTGGGGAGAGCCCTCAGAGTCTCAGAGCTGGTACCGTGTGTAATGGGCAGGGAGTGGAGATCGGGTCCTCCCTCTTTGAGAGTTGGTGCCCACTGAAAAATTGTAGCATTACGTAAGCTTGATGGACGGTTTGAAAGGGTTTCTGAATTGACTCTGTTTTACCAGTTATCAAATAAAGGTACGTTAATGGAAGCCTCGTGGTTTTGATTACTCTCTTATTGTTTCTATTCATATGGGTTTCTTTGTGTTTTTCGGCTTTTTTTGTGTCTTTTTTTTCAACATAGAAAGGTTCAGACCCTGTTTTGACTTTATTTTCACTAAGCAGCAGCAGTCTTCAGGCCGGTTTCATAACCGTTACCCTTATATCAAACCACCAATCGTGATAAGCACCTTCTGGCCTAACTAGGTTGTCCCGTAGGTTGTATTGCGTTTTTATTTTGCTAAATATTTTATTTGTATTTCCAACAGACATAGAAAGGGGCTACAGACCCCATTCTTATGGTATCACCATCATACACTGGGTTGTTTCTACATCAGTTTCCCATATATTGGGCCAAATCGGCCCAAATACCCCTCAACCCCCTACTCCAACTCCAATCCACCCCACCCCATTTCGGGCATGGGTACAGGATCAATGGAAGGCTTTTACGGGCCCATTTGCTTCTTAATTCCGCCTCTATTTTAGACCTCCGCTCCCCTGAGGTCCCTCTAGTGAAAACATGCCCCTGGCTGATGTCTATGTTAAGTGGATAACGCTGAGAAATGGTTCCAATCCCATTAAAGAACCCCCCAACATTAGTCAACATCACTGCTGGGCTACTGCTGCATAGCTCCTGCCTGCATTATAAGGTGCCTAATGTATGTGGTTTTGTTCTTTTTCATCCCGTTTTTTGTAGTTAGGGGGCCCCCTTTATCTACATACTTAGGGAATGTTGTCAGTTCATGTGCACCCTTAAGGGGCCTTCCATTTAGTACGAACGCAAATTTTCCAAAATTTTAGACACCCCCCCGGGCTAAAGTACGTGTTGGATTTGTACTAGAACGTACTCAAATTTTAAAAAACTTCAGACCCCCATCCCCCTTCCCGCGTACGTACTTAATGGAAGGCCCCTAACTAAGAAATCACCTATATTTATCTTGCTTCCCTCTACAGTTTTTCCCTTCTATTGTGTGTTGTTTTTTCTTGTTGTTGATATTTTTAAAGTTCAATTTCTTGAGCAAAATAAGTTCCAAGACTTTATTCAACACCCTACCGCCGCATTACACATTTTTCTAGTAAGTGCCTTAAAGTGGAGTAGTCTTGGGACTGGGAGTTACTCCAGTGTGAGAAAGGTGATACACTCTGGGGTCAGTGGGTGGATGCTGGCAGAGCGGCCGGCGAGCAGTGGACACTAACCAGATGGCTACCTGACAGATGGACCGCACCCAAAACACCCGGTCCTTCTCACACACACCCTCAATTAACACAACAAATCCTCCCATTAAATCACTATTTTTTACTTTATTTAACTAATATTTTCTTGAAAACGGGATTCCTTTTAGTTGTCATTGAAATTTCTATGCCAGGTGGCAAGGGAAATGGGTAGAAAAGGGAAAAGTTGTTTTGGCGGGAAAAAGCAGACGACAATGAGTTGGCGTGACGTCAGAGCTAAGAGAAAGGACAGCCGGTTCATTTGTATTCTACACTATGGCATACTGGCCTCAGGAGCGGTCATGGGTTCGTGGCATAACATGTACTTAAAGGTTAAGTGGCTACTGAATGCTTACACCAGTAATTCAATAATAACCCCGGCTATACTAGCCAGATGGCCTATTTGATACTGTTATACAATAACATCTTGCCTGAAGTTATGCGAACAGAAACTCGAACTGTCATCTCAAATTATCACCTACACAGTTTGAATAATGAAATATGATTTGGGTTTCCTATGGGTATTTGTTTTATATTCAACCGCAATACAACGGAATATTTAATCAGAATTAAGTCTGCAGCTGCCATCTCGCATTTGTACATACACCCAAATTTCTCAATTTTGCTTCGGAATAAGTCACAGTAATGATTGATTACTTTAACGACTTAATTTTCGATATTAAAATATTGTCAATAATTCTATTTTTCAGCGTCATTTTTCTGTGCTTATATTCTAATTTAAGTCACGAGGAGAAAAATATCTTCAAACCAGAGATGACAGTCATGTAAAACCACTTTAAAAATGCGAGATCATGTCTGCTTAGATTTTACGCCCAGCGGTTGAGAGGAAACCACATTAGACTTTGGCCAGGGCCGTAGAAGCATGTTATTTTTTTCTCCCTTTCTCGGTCCATTCTCTCCCCATCTCCGTCTCCGTGTGAAATCAGCCGAAAGACGCCAAATCCGTGAAAATTACGTTAGGCAGAAGAGACATCCTCCGCCGCGCCTCCACTAAAGACCCTTTCAATGGCCGGGCGCTCAACCGAGGAGTCCCCATGCCCAAATTGATTATTTAAAACTTGCTAAAATGACCTTTGGCTTAATTTACCATGCCATACTAATGTAAGCTGCTATATTCTAATAATTCTAGGAAGAAAAGAAAACATTATTTTTTTCTGAGAAAAAATCCACGTTACTGGTTGAACATAAAAAAATTATAGAATTAAAAGAAACACTCGTTATTCGGTCGTATTTAAGCGTCTATAGTCCCAGCAGAGGGGCACTACTGACTGGAGCTGAGCGTCTAAGCCCCAGGGCTTACAGTGCTATAATGGTAGGGGATGCGAGTAAGCCCCCCCCCCCCCCCGACTGGGTGCGGCGGTCCTGGTGGTGACAGAATGAGGAGGCAGGCTGCTAAAGGTTGGCTAATAACACTCCTATGCCCTGTTGGGGGTAGTTGTATTGTATGTCTCTTGTCCTATTTCTGGTTATATGATAAAAGGTTCGTCTTATGATGTTTATCATTTACATTTGAACTGTCTAAATTTGCATTATTTCCCAGCATGATTTTCTGGATTTTTTGTAGGTCTATGAGTCTGTCACCCAAGGCTATAGGCCTAGTATTATTAGACATAACTATAGGTACTTAGAAACAAGAATTTGAGAAGAGTTCTACGTACTTTGAGGTGACAGGTCGGGCAAACAGCAGGGGATCAAAACCTGGAAATCATTTTTGCTGTACCTCATCCCTTAGTGAACCACTAGGACTTTTTGAGTAGAAAAGCATGAGCTAATGCATTAAAGCATAAGTTTCCTTTTCCATGAGATCACAGACACGCATTAGTTCACCCTTACACGGTCACTTAAAAGAAACTTAATTTCAGGAAAGACTACTGCAGATCTTAAATATCTTAACTATGACATTTAAACAGGAAGCTTACACTACAAGTATTTTGCTTGGCAAGCACTTACTTTGTCCTAGATGTCTGAAGTAATCATATTGAGTATATTAGTCATGCGATACATGGTGCATCATGTTGTATGGTCACTGTCCTTTTCAGCCTATAATTGCCTGCGAGCCCTGACATTATCGGACCTTTTTACAGCGTACTATCCGATCACAGCTAATGAATTTGGGGAAGCGCACACTAAGACGAGGGGGACTTGATCATGTTGCAAGCTTAATGTTGGGGCTTAGGCCCAGCTAAGATTATGGAAGAAAATATGTCCGTGCGGACTACATTATTAGAATCTTGTTTTTCTTTGGACCTGTCTTAGTTACTTAGAAGTTGAGTAACCTTATTTCTATTCTGTACAGGTGACTCACTATGCCACAACACAGTGACAAATGATAGGTATGTATAACTGGAACCACAATTTGGTAAGATGGTGAGATACATGATGGGGAATTTAAACAAAATCGCTGCCCCAAATGGAGAGCTGTTTGGCGGTCCATAATTTTTTTAGGCATATTCATCCAATTTTTTTTATCCCCTTTTAAGCCCTCTTCGAATGAAGTCTTCTGTCTTTAGAAAAAGTGTTGGTCTTTTACTGAAGTACCCTTTTAATATGATTGAATTTAGGAACCTCTATCTTCTGAAGGGGGTACACACACTCGGAAATTTTGTAACTCTCAAATCACACTTTTGATGATCGCCCATGAGTATGCCCAAATGATATAACATTTTGTAAACGTCTATTCTGAATAACCACATAAACTGCCTGACAATTTACATGTCATCAGCCAGTTGATATGGAAATTCAGTCCTCTGGGTATTATCCATACCTAACTGGTCATCTAAGATAAGTCATTTAAAGTGACAGAAGCATAATTATATTCATATAGAATATCAAATGATTGTGCTCTGGAAATAATCAGCCTCGGAGCTTAGGACTAGACCAAGCTTTATGAATAACGTTCATAAGGATGAGTTATGGTTATATTGTCCGGGCTAGACCTATATAGTAGACCTATGTATGCACTATTTATCCGAAATTGATCAAATTCATGATGCACATATCGGGTGTAGGCTACCGTAAAAGGCAGCACAAGGCCTAGAATTAATGCACTCCCTCTTATATTTGACCTATATTTATCAGAAAAAGTGATGCACCTGCAGATGCACAGTGGCAAATATTAGTGCACCTAGCAGGAAAAAATGTGCACTTTGAGTGTGGAGTGCACCACGCATTCCAGCTAGCTTGAACGAAAAGCAATAAATAGACAAAAAAATGTCAACTATTATTTCAAGAATAACTTTCCAAACAATGGGGTACGAGGGAGTTTACGGTAGATCAATAGTCCCATGTCTGGCCACAAAGCACCAATCAATGTCCAATTACGGTTAACATGGCAATCAGTGGGATTACGGCACGAGACAGGTGACCACGTAACGTTACCACTACCACTACAGGCCCTCCTCGGAAACACTGACCACTCCCCACCCCCTCCCCTCAACCTAATCTTAGGCCTCCTCCACTATAATAGCAATAATATCCGAGGACTGCGGGATGTTGAATTAGCCCCTCAAGATCAAAATTACCTCATCCCCAACCCCCCTTTTTCTTTTTTTAGATCAACATTCAAGAATAGAAATTGTTCTGAAAGTATCAATTCTAACTTGTATGCGTAACTTTTGCTGTTAAAGGGTCTATAATAATTTTTTGATGATCGAAATAACATCCATCAAACGTTGTGTGGATGGGTATTTGAAACTCTGGATCATTTTCTCTAGTTGGGTCAAATGCAGAAAAGTTGTACTACTGTGTGGATTTTCCCATGATATAAAAACCTTCCTAAGTAAAAGTACTACTGTGTGAATTTTTCCTTGATATAACAACGTTGCCAAGAAATATATAATACACCTGTTCTATGTTTTGTAGACTAGGTTTATAAACAGCAGACCAAAATTAATAGTGCTACTTCCATCAATACATATCTCCTCCGAGAAACGTTATTAAATCGGTAGATTCTGAGACCATTCATCCAAATATCGTTTAAAAAGATATTTGTAACCCTCTATCTATAATAAAGCTCATTGTATTTACAAGCTGCACCATTCATAATACATACGAGTCTGCAGTTATCTGACATTGCACAAACCAGGATCTGGTTCAGGGTACTCACCTAAAAGAAAGGAGAGGTACAATTAGGTATAAATCACACCAAATCAGCACGAACACACCATATGCTATGAACACGCTATGATATAACAAGATGTGTCAGTCTACCAGGCAGTAAAACACTGGACTGAAGACTGGCATGTGAAAGAAAACCCAGGCAGTATAAAAGATACAGTTGCACTTCTTTATCTTAACAACCAACAAATTATAGAAATGACATGAAAAGAACATCATTCAAGGTCTCTATGATGAATATCTATGGGAAAAGTCAGCAGTGAGAAATTATATTACAAATTCCTACCCCGTGGGGGTTCCGGGTAAGAATAGGCCCCCAGAAGCCCCTGCTGATCGTATAAGGCAACGATAGGGGGGGACCAAGCACTGACCAAGTGGTTCTTGGGGTTCAATTCCCAGTTAGTGCTTGGTTCACTAGGGGATGAGGTACAGCAAAAATGATTTTCAGGTTTTGATCCCTTGTTGTTTGCCCGCCCTGTCACCTTCATCTCATAGATTCGATCACCAAATTCGTCCCAAATGGTTTTTGTCGTAAAAATTATCCTGGCTGTCGGTACGGCGTAAAACAACCAACACTCACTCACTCACTATTAAAAATTCCCATTTTATGTACCGCTGACGGCCGTATTTTACCGCCAACGCCCCCCTTGCCTCATAAAATCTCCCACGCATTTTCCAGGTAAACAAGAAAACAATGCTACTTGAAAAATGAACCAACAAATCAATACTCCACTGAACACCCCATCAAGTTCAGCCATGCCTAAGAATCGCCATTGTTTCCACCACTTATCCCACTTTCAGAGACAATCCCCTCCTAATCACATCACTTACAGAATGTAGGCTGCATTTTCTTTTTTTCTTTTTCCCCCCAATTTTTGTTGGCTTGGTCTGAAACTTGACAACTGTGCCTATCTGAGGACTAAATCTAATATTGTGATTCATAGACCTACACACATGAAGGGAATGGGCCAGAAATCATGGCTAATTGCCAATTCCATCCTGTTCACACAGCCCTGACTGATTCTTCTATACAGATCTAATTACTTCCACATCAGTCATTTGCAAACATTATTTCTAAATCAAACTGAGGCCTCTGAAAAGGGGCTTCAGTGTTGTAGAGAACAGTTAGGATTTACAAAAGTACATGACATTTAACCTTTTTTTTTCTTGAGACCCTTCGATTCTTTTGGTCTCTTTTCTGTTTCTTTACTAAAATTCTTAACTGTTCAGTTTGGTTGTCTTTCTGCTGGATTCCTTGAATAATGAGCAACTGTCTATAGTTGACTTGAGATACATTATATGAATCAAAGAGGTTTTGGTCAATTTAAAAGGGTCTCTGTTCTCCTACCTTTGAGATATATCTTCCCAATCATCCATGTAATTTTAAATTATATTATAAGAGACCCCTTATCATCAGAATATATCCCTGGGGTCTACCTTTTAATTTCTATCAATGTATGTCATATTATCATTAGACATTATTAGACAAAATTTTCACATACCAGTGTCGTCGGTCTAGAGCCCTTCGAGTGGCGCTATGCCGAAGACGACAGACAAGCCACTTCGCTCTTGATGATTCCCCTCATGTTATAGAACATTTAAACCTTAATGAATATTCATTACTCGAGGTTCTCGTTTCAGACTGTGCCATTAATTGTCGTTTTTCTTGTTACATTACACATTGCCATCACGCAAAGCCCAAAGAAGTATTAGCTTATTACAGCTTGCGCTTCGGAGTATACAGCCAGGCAAGTATGACCATGATCACAGAGAACTTGCATATTCAGAGACTGTTCACTTCCTATTTGCCACTATCATGACTATGTGCTTAATTGCTTGTACACTGCAGAAAGAGAGGGATCATTCTATCATTGTATTTTCCATAGAATGCGTTATATGAATTTCACATGAATGGTCATTCTTTTTTTTTCTTTTTTTTTTTTTAAGTGAAGCACTGCCTAATGAACCTCAACTTCCGACTGACTGGCTAAATGCGGGATCCAGATGCAGCAACTACAAAAGGAAATAGGCGTACGGGGTGGAGTGGTGGTCAGAGTGTCTGCCCTAGAGGACCACAGGCTGTTGTGTGTAGGGCCCTGCCTATGGGACCCTGCACATTAAAGAACACCTGCCTCGGTAAAAGTGTAGGGGTATGGCCTCTTCCTTCTCATAGATACTTTCGTTTCATAGATACGATCATCAATCTGACAGAATTGTCAAGACCTTGTTCTCACAATGATATGACCATAGATGACGATACAGTGTAAAACTCCAATAACCAACCAACCAACAAAAGCAAATATAGTTATGTCCCGCCAAATTTAATAGCAGTGCAAAAAGACTTGACACTGACAGTGCTCATTTCTGATAACAATCACTCTCCAATCTGCAGATATGTCTATCTATGACACCGGAAACAGACTAAATTTTGAACACATTAAAACCTGTGCCCCCTGGGTAGTGCACACAAAAACATTTTAATTTCATAACTGTCTGCCCAAACCATGATAGTTCTGTGACACAAAATACTGTATCTGAACAGCAGTAGATTCAGTGACAAAGTACCGGTGTAGGACAGCTCTGTAAATTGATACTGGGCCCAGGGGCAATAGTGACGAATCGCAGTCTATTTGCAGAGTTCTAGCTTGTACACAAAACCAGCTTTTTATCAAGGCTTGTCAAAGCTCTTTTGTTGCTCTCAATAGAGCTTTGCTTGCATGCCTGTTCCTAAGTGGTCCATTTGTCTCATATCAATGCTACTGTGAAGGCCATTACATGAGTGTTGGATGACAAATTGATTATTAGCCCCCCATGAATTTATGATCATTTACCCGCATCGATTGATGATAAAAAGTGTGGGTAGTCACTATTGGGGAAAACGTTAACCATATAATGAAGGGTTTTCTGAAGACTCCCAAGCTCTCTATACTTGGACAACAAAGCCATTCTCTTTCTTATTTGTTAAGTATTTTACCATTGCTCAAGAATGGACGTGGCTAGAGATATTGTACAGATGACGTCACATCTCTCTGCTGGCCGCCACATCGGTACTCTATTCATAACTCTTACAATTCTGTAGCATTTAGAAGAATTATTTAAGCCAGTTACACTTGAAACAAAATTACTACATCATAATCAACAATCAGTGTCTTTTAGAATTTACAAATTTCGGATTCAGTGCCGTCTTGTGGTCTTGATCATCACATGGTTGTCACCAAAATGTGATTACATGACCACCTTTTGCACGGGGTCTATAATAGTGAGAGTGTCCCATCTTAACGATATAAAAGAAAATAATTCCACCATTGCTATACTACAAGAGAACTGTATGGACAAAGCTTTATTCCACAACTCATTCTGTAGTAAGATGGACTCTGGGCACGCTAGACTTTGCCCCCATTTGTCCTATCAAACAATGCCTACAGAGATAGTAGGCCTGGCTTGGGATGAGGCAGGAAGTCCTGTCGATAGCCCTGATTGAAAACTGGGGCCATAATGTTCTTTTTCTATATCAGTTTGCATTAGAAATGGATTAATTCTATCAAATCTTAGTGCATTTCCAATTATCTCTTAGTTAGTGGGCATTATCCAGAATTCGTATAGAACTGGGAGCCTGGTACAGTACAGTCTCACCTTGTAGTGAGACCAGACTTTAAATCACTTAAGAGTAAAAGTATTTCTAATATTCAATCTGAAAAGACCGATTTGGTCCTTCTTCGGTCAGTACCCCTACTTTACCTCACCCATGGATGTGAGTTGGGGACAGTGAAAAATTCGGAAGTAGCAGTAAGAAAATCTGATTGTATCCTTAAATGTTGAGGAATGTATTCGAATCATCAAAGTTTGAAGCTGATTTATGGGGGTGCTGGAGGAAAAAAATCGGAAATCCTTCAAAAATCTGAAGTCATTCCTACTTGATTTATGACAAAGTGTTTGGGTGTGGGGTTGGACTAAGTACTATATATGTAAAACCCCTTCTGGGTTAAGATATCCCCAGGGCACCCAGGTACCCCGGCATGTTTCATCACACAGAGTGGGTAGTGATCTAAGAAATGTAGGTCGATGCCTTCATCATGTGTGTGGTAGGCTCGTACCCTTTTCTGCCTTCAGGTCATAGGCTATATTATATCAGAATAGCAAAACAACTTCTTCAATGGGAAAACCGATGACCTGGAACCATTTTAAACTATACAACATAAAGAGGTATTATTATCAATAACATAGAAAGAGCTCATATATCAATACCATTGCGGACAAAATTATACAATTTGATCATCACTGGGGGGAGGGGGGGATAAAATCATATGAAAAATGAGAATGGATAATGGATTTTCGTTGATGCTCAGTAAAATTTAATGTTTATCCCTTCAATTCTGAACTTTCAGTTAATTTTAAGTTATTCTAAATACCGGAATCCGTAAAAAAATTGATTTACTATTAACCTTTTTAATATATTTCTGTAAGAGAGCCATTATCACCATTCAAGAGCTCATAGAGTAGAAGTATTCCCACAATCAACAAGTGGAGGGATACCGTAGGTCCCACAGCCCTGATAGGGGGACAAATACAATCAGGGCCATTATCGGTGGTATCAGTGCAGCGCCAACAAGACTCAAGGGTCCCCTGCAGTGCTACTCCCTCACCACCAGCACCAGCACCCCCCCTCCCCGACCTCCTCAGCAGCCTATGCGGCCCGAGACTATGAATTCAGACAGCGTAGTACAGTAATTTCTATTAAAATCTTACAATAAAAGTGACATGCTGCATGGAAGTTATTAATATCAAACAGCAAGGCTTGTTTGTTTGATGGGTAAGTTTAATGTCCGGCCAACCCTTTTGGGTTCTTATACCAGACTGCACAATGTGATGCTTTGGGCTGTGGGTGATTGTATCTATGATATGATTTAATTTAGGAGAAACCCACCACCAGGTGCGATACCCTACTCGCTTCAAAGAGTGGCAAGGGGTCTTTTATGTGCAATATCCCATAGAAAGGACACCTCACACCTGGCATTTGATTACCCTGTTGGGGGCACAGGGTGGCAAGGCTAAAATAAGTAAGTTCTCAATACCTTATAGATGATGTGCAGGTGACGTCATAACTGGTCAAAATGGCTGGCAGCCATATTGGTGATCAGTTAATAACCTTTGTTTTCTAACATCTAAAGTATTTTAAATATATAGTTTTATGCTACAAATAGTCTCATTGAATCATAGTGATCAATTATTAATGCTTTGAATTAATGTATTTGTATTAATTCTGTAGCCACATGGTCTTGATCACCACGTGGTGATCACCAAAAAGGGATCACGTGACCACGCCTGCACAAAGTCTATACTTATTATAGATTTACCTAGTCAGGAAAAAGTGACAAACATTATTTTCCATTAGGAAGTGTGTACAAGCTTGGGTATTTCTTTTTAGGACCTTATGAAATTGATTTCATTTTTAACTTCGCAAAAAAAAGCTAATACAACTTGCTCTGTCTGGTATATATCCATGTAACTTGTAAGTGGTGAAAATACAACTTTCTGAACATGTTATTTCGTTCAGAAATCTGTATTTCTGCCCTTGGTTTGTTAACAATATACAGCAGTATCCATAACCAGTCCGATAAATTTAAGACTAATAGATCAAATATTGGTAGAACTATCCCAAACTAAAACGGAGAGTTGAGTTGGTGACAGGTGTTGTAAAGATATGTTTTTGCTTAAATAATATAGGAACAAACTGCTTCTGAGAAAGAAGTACATTTTTTGCATCCAATACAAGATATGAGTCCTAGTCCAGCCGGAATTGGCCACTCAGAGCCCTCGTGTTACTATCGGTCTCATCAAATGATTGGTCTTTTTATAGGTTGTTAGGGCAAACAAGTGTGTCAAGGATTGGCTTGTTATCAAACCGCTATATTACACTGCACAGATTGCTCTGGACCATTATCCGGCCGAGCGGACTCTGGCCGCGGGCCAAGTTGGGCATTATCCGCGGGCTACAGCGGTGTATTAACCACACCGCATTCTGATAGACTGGACCCTGACAGAAGTACATGTACTGTGGTAGTGGAGGTTACTATTGAGGGTGATGTGGGTCAGTTCTATAGGGGATTTACCGTGGAACACCCCTGTTTTGCTGTATTAACCACACTGCATTCTGATAGAATGGACCCTGACAGAAGTACATGTACTGTGGTAGTGGAAGTTACTATACCGCATTATGGAGAGGCACACTGGGCGCCGCCATGTTGGGTCACGTGGTACAAGGGGACACTCCTCATTGGCTGGTAAATTGCGCTTGACCCCCTACAGGCATTGGCGCCAAAGGTGCGCACATGCGCAGACCTGGACTCCCGAATGCGGTATAGAGGGCAATGTGGGTCAGTTCTATAGGGGATTTACCATAGAACACCCTTGTTTTACTGTTTTAACCACACCGTATTCTGATAGACCGGACCCTGACAGAAGTACATGTACTGTGGTAGTGGAGGTTATACTATTGAGGGTGATGTGGGTCAGTTCTATAGGGGATTTACCATAGAACACTCCTGTTATGGTGTATTATCCACACCACATTCTGATAGACTGGAACCTGACAGAAGTGCATGTACTGTGGTAGTGGAGGTTACTATAGAGGGAAATGTGGGTCAGTTCTATAGGGGATTTGCCATGGGTAATTATTAATTTGGTGCATTAATTTGTCCACACCACATTCTGATAGACTGTACCCTGACAGTAGTGCATGTACTGTGGTAGTGGAGGTTACTATTGAGGGTGAAGTGGGTCAGTTTTATAGGAGATCTACCAAGGAACACTCCTGTTTTGGTGTTAATTAGGCAAAAAAAAAACTTCCTAATTTTGACCACATAGGCATGACCAACTGATATGGGCTGTACAGGTTGAATAGCACTGTTCAGAAATATAGGTGCACCTGGGGTAATAGAGATACATAATATTCATGGATTCAATAACCATGGAACCTATTAATTTGCCTAACTTCCATAGAATCGAAAAGGCTCTACTGAGGGTCAGTTGGGGATGGGCACTGGGGCAGCTATATATGAGATGACCCATATTTTATCTCTGAAGGGGTTTCAAGAAGCATTATGCAGACGAGATAAACCCAATACATTTGTACTTATACAATGAATCTAGACTAGGGATTAAGGTAAATAATCAAATGGGCATCCTAAGTAAGGCCTGACTGTGGCTCTTTTTGCAAATAGGATTAAATTTGTTTTTATGGTCAACAGTTTTGTTTTTGCAACCTTGTGCGAAAATGGCCCTACTTACTGAGTTATTGTCATCAAGGACCATCTGTAAAACATCACACATACCAATCGTGCCCCTGGCATCTGATTATGTGCTTTAGTGCATTCTTACTGATTTAAACAGTTTTGCACTAGGTGTACTGTTCTAGGAAACGACTTGGCATTGCAGCAGTTACAGATCTTTAAGTGTATTTACGGGAACACATAAATAGAATTTCGTTTTTATTGTGGAAAAAAATATCTGAAAAGAAACAGATGTTTCCTATAATTATATCAAATGTGAAATTAGCCAGATGAATCCTTCAGTAGATAAGATATCGGAGACCACATTAAACGTTTTTAATCTGCGAAATATTTCCTCCTTTTTGGACGCTGCCCAGAACGTACATTTTCTTTGTTGATGACTGACATGTGTCACATTTGCAAATATAAATTAATATGATTTCTTAAATAGAATCGTTACCACGTTCAATTTATGCAAATGGCTGATACATTTTCTAACTACCCGTAGATGCATAATATCGCTTTAAATTACAAAACCCTTATTTCAGCGACTGATCTGGCCATAGCACACAATCTCGTTAGGTCAAAGGTCATGTGATTTACACTTGTTCCTGGCGTCTGGATGCTCCCTAGACAGCATAACATATATATACCACCTAATACTGATAAGCTGGGAACAAGCCAAAACACTACCAATGTGCTGGCACATAAAGTATAAACAGCTATATAGTGAACTCCTGGGAGCCGGCCTAGTACCTAGTGGATAGAGCTTTAAAGGAAAACTTGCACAAGGATTCATGAAGTGCTATTTTTTGTGTTATCAACTTGACTTGTGTATTCTAAAAATATTTCAAAAGTAAAAACGTGAAAATATTTAGATCTGAGGGAATTATTGAGGAAATTAATTTAAATTTGGGAATTCCCTAAATGATGGGCTGCTCAGTACTCCCCTTGCTACGTCACAGCTATGGAAATTCCTTCTAAAATTTCTTTGGGATTCCCCGATCAATAAATGGTTGTAGATAAATATCTATTTTGATTTATTATGAGTTGCCTTGGGCCAAATATATATAATTTGGGTTAGAGAGCTTAAACCTTATTACAAGTTCTACAGGGATGGGGATTCCCTTATCAGGGCAGATGGGATTCCCCAACAACTCCCCTTGCTACGTCATATATTAGGGGATTTCCTTAAAAAAGTTATAAAAAAACAAGTTTTTTCATGTCCCATAATTGTGTTCAAATAAGGAATTTTGATTCGATTTTGCTTATATTGATAGTGGAAGTTGTGAATAACATGCTGAATTGAATTCATTGAAAAATAACTGTGCTTCAGTTATGTGCAAGGTTTCCTTAAGTAATCACAACTATGTGCTATATATGTCTGTCTGTTATGAATGAATCTTTAAACCAACTCACACACAAAATGTATGAAAACCGAAAAATATTACCCAGTATTTATTTGGTATTTATTTTCCATCACGCTAATCCATCAATAATGCCATTCATGTTCAGATGAAAATGGTCATAACTTTTTTTCTGGGAGAACCCAGCAGGATGACCTTCAATACACCCACAGCACAGTTATGGTATTATCAATAAGTAGCCATTATACTGGGTGGTGTTTTCCTTGATAGCTGGAAAGCGGGCTAGTTATACTAACCATTTCAACTTTGTAGAAATGATCAAAGATTATCAGAACTAAAATCGAAAAATGGAAAGGATATATCAGTGGAAATATTTTGTGACAATCATCTCAGAGATGCCAATCCCGACTTATGAAAAAGTAGGAAAATTAGGAAACAGCTTCCCTACTTTTCCCAGATGCAACTTAGAGAAAACCTTAAGGAATTACGAATAGATTTCTGACATTAAATGTGTACTGGAATAGCTTGAAACTAACACAAAAAATACTTTTAAACAGATGTCAAAGTGATGTAGGAAAAGCGGTTGTGCAATTCAAAATCACCAAAAAGTAGGAAATCCTACAGAAGTAGGAAAAATGGCATATCTACATCTGTAGTCTTGATCCAGAGGGTACCGGTCATACCTTCCTTAAGGGAGAGCCCTGCAGGGTAATCTCCCAATACCCACAGCACTGGAAGGGTATTATCAATCATCCTCCAATGTAGATCAATAGCCTGATCCCTTTGACAAATTAGCCCGCGAAGCTAAGCGGCTTCGGATATCGCCTGCATTCGAAGAGCTAATACTTTGTCTGGGCGAGCAGCTCGGGCGATGAGCCGGCTGGGCGATTCGGTAACTTTATACAGCCAAAGTGGCATTTAGGCATCGTTACATCAATTGGCTGGGGCAGGTTCAGGGGCCACCTGGGCTGCATGAGCAAATAAATACCTGTATTTAGGCTTGGGGGTAGGGGCTGGGTGTCTATTTAGGTTGCGGTTGGTGGGGAATGGGGGGTACTCGTTCAAAAAGAAGGAAAACAGCGCAAAATAGCGCTTAAGGAACGTGTTAAGTGTTCAAGCAATTATCTAGTATGGCTAGTATGCCATTCTTGTTCTGGAATTGTGCGCTTCTAAATCTGATATTTTTGCACACTTCTATTCAAGCCTTTGCAGTATGATTGTGCTGTGAGATTGTCTAATTGAACTCAAGTGTATTCCGTTGTTTATAATAGATATTAAAATTACTGTATCTTTTTAATAACTCTTTTAGAGCACTCTATAGCATATAATAGGTGATGATCTTTGATGTATGGGGATGATCTTTGATGTATGGAAAACCTAACGTAGGTTGGGTTAGGACGGAAAATAACCCTTAAATATTGCTAATGCATCTATGCCCAGGACAATATAAGAAATTAAAGAGGAACCCTTGTCCGTGCACCCTCAAACATGAAAGGACGATAATGGAATGAAAAAATAAAATAGTGCAACTCACAAACAAAAGCTCTTTCATTAGAACATTGGGGCCTGTAGTTTTCCTATGAAGCCATTATCACTTAATGTTCCCTATTCCGAGGAATTACAAGGTACCCCCGCCCCCTTCTCCTCCCTAGCCTTCCCCAGCCCACCTGGAGCAGCCCTTTAGGTAAATAGTCCAACCCATGCAGCCATAATGTGTACACAGGCAGAAGTTCTGACAGAACCCGGTTTGGTTTGTGATGCAATTTTATTGACCTGGGTAACATTTGTTTTAACAACATCAAGATAATGGGCGTTTTGGCTGTAGCATTACGGGGCCAGTAATCGACATTTGCCTTATGGAATTAACTCGCTAAGCTATTAACATTAGGATTAGAGTAGGCGGTCTTGGGTGTGGGGTAAAAGGGAGGTAAATCAGACTGAGATGTTTTTGTATGTGCTTTCCTGGGCTTTTGGATTTGTTCTAATTTAGTGTGGCTGCCTTCACTGCAAATGCCAAAGCTGTAATTTTGTAATGTTTTCATTGGCATATATATAACATCTGCGTAAGACTGAATGGCTGTTAAAGTGGTCCAAAGTAGATTATTGTCAAAGATTGATCAGGTCCAAGTTTACAAATGATTTGCTTTCTTTTTCTTTATTTTGACTTGATTTTCGCGTGCCCGCTGCCCCCCCCCCCCCCCCCCCACTTTTTTTCCTTCTTTTTGGTTGTCTTTTTTTTGGGGCCAAATTTCGATTTTGTTTAATGTAAAATTCCGGAGAACGGAGGGAGCGTGCCCTTTTTGTTAGCGAGCCCGGCCTTTTCGAAAACCTGGATCTCCTGTACTGCTTCCATGATGGTATC
This sequence comes from Lepidonotus clava, assembly GCA_936440205.1. NCBI lineage: Eukaryota > Metazoa > Annelida > Polychaeta > Phyllodocida > Polynoidae > Lepidonotus > Lepidonotus clava. Next base: position 26,132,764 of record OW387148.1, read on the forward strand.
TATCGCATAGCAGAGATACCTGATTTACAATTTAAAAACCTATAGGATCGGGGGGCCACAAAAAGTCTGAAGCCAGGTTAATTGATTAGTGTCTCAAGTGAAATTTCCTGACGAAACAATATCCAGGGTTAGAAACTGAGATTGAAAATAACAGGTCAAATAGCATGTATTGGTAAGTGCAAGGGCAATCTCTTCAAATAAGCACAAACACATTCGGCTGTCGCACAAAATAAACAGAGATGCCACTCCCCACTGATGAAAAAGTAGGGAAACACTTTTCCTACTTTTTTTCCCCAGAAGCAACAAGGAAGGATATAACCTTTAGGAATAGACATCTGACATTGGATTTGTATTTGATTGGATTGAAACTGACCTACAAATACTCTATAACAGATGTTAAAGCAATGTAGGAAAAATTAGTTGCATAATCCGAAATCACCAAAAAGGAGGAAATCCTACAAAAGTAGGAAAATGGCATCTCTAACTAAAACAATATTTTCGGCCCCCACAACCGTCCCCTCAGCAGCTGGGATCAGCCGGCTAGACACCCGGGTTATTAATGGTGTCTGCGCCTGGTGCAGTCACACTACTAATCATCTGACGGGGGGGGTAGGGGTAGGGGAGATTAACCTGTTAGCGGGCAGAGGGGATTAGGGCACGGATTAGGGCCACCACCAGGAGCAGGTCTGTTTGCTCGCACTCCGTCACGGGTCGCCGCGCACCGCTGAACACCCATGGATCATCCCTGAGAGGGGTGGGTGTCACTCTGCAGCAGGACGCCCTCGGTCGGGGGAGTGGTGGTTCTCGGGGGTATTTGCTCAGGCGGAGAGGGTACTCGTTGCAGAATGGGTACGTGCTTTATGGTGGCATAAAAAGGACCGGGGAACATGTGCAGAGTTAGTTCGCTTTTAGTTCTTTCATGACCTAGATACCTCTTGTATAATAGTTTGAGTACCTCGCGGACTTGGACGTAACTACAGTCTAGTTCGGTGGTAGACTATTAGTCTGATCGCGTATGCCTGGAGGGGTCCACAACTAACACTGTTACAGTATCATCACCTACAATAGATGGGATGTCCCCCATACATAAAAAATTCCAGATCTTAATTTTGGAATATGAATTAGTAGCGTCTCTATAAAACGGCTGAACATATTCAACTTAGTTATTTCTTTGATCTTTGCTGCCAGGTGATTTGGAAACAACAACCAATACAGGGGTAGTATAATTTACGAGAAAAGTGTGCATAATACCAGCTCACAGTCTCAAAAATTGTTCGTGATTGGCCAACATTGTGTGAAGAGTAAACTGTCAATATCCAACAATCTACTGTAAATGCTGAATTAATTAAACTACCAATAAAAACTCAGGGTACCAAAATTCGATTTTCAAATTCCCTGTGTTTTCCCTGAGATTTCCCTGTCCCGGAGCAATTTTTTCCTGTGTCATATCCAGAAAGTTGTTCAAATTTAAGAGCCTCTTCTGCAGAAAAAATTTGGACAACCCAAAAACAAAAACTCAAATCCCTAATATCTTGAGAATCCGGAATTTCAGAACCTGGCCAAATGAAATTCCCTGCGTTTAGGCAAAATTTGCAAATTCCCTGTTTTCCTTGTCAGGGAATATTTTTGGGCCATTTTCCCCGTTTTCCCTGTATTCCCTGTGTGGTTGGTACCCTGAAAACTAATAATTATAATCAACAATTTACCCAAACCAGACAAAACAGCCACCAACCAAGCAACCAGCAACAAGATTCCCAACATCTTGATCGTCACACTCTCCAGCCGTTAGTTAGGTCTTTATTGAGCAATGAACGAGGTGGTGAAGATGTGGTCTGAGAGCGCCCCTTTTATCGTCCGTAGAGCTGTGAGATGGGCCTGAGACCCCGGGAAGCTCCACACTTTGAGGCGTTAACGGACCTTTACTGGGGCGCTGGTCAATATGTATCACACGCTAAGTGGGCCTCTGAAAACCAACGGTTCCCTTTTATAAGTGTAGCAGCAGGTTAAGCGCAGTGGGTAAGAGTGCGGCACTTGATTTGGATATACTACTGGATGGTCGCACAAATTTAAAGATTTTCTATTGTTTAAATTGCTCTTTCACTGTTTTACGATTAATTTCCCCTTATTTTGGTTTATGATATTTTTTAGACAGAATTGTGGATCTCAAAGTACTCAATCGATTGAAGAATCAAGAAAAATAATGTCATTTTTCATTAAGAAAAAGAAACAATTCTATGGCAATTTTTCAAAATCAGTTCAAGTATTTTTAAAACCTTCTCCATTTGATCCGAGTCCATTTGAGTAAAAACTGAAACAACAGGAAAAATGTGTTGGATAAGTCTCCAGTATTCAAAATAAACAGTCCGCCCAATTTCAGACCGTGTGCGCCCAGGAGGCATAGAAAATAACATAATTATTTAGACCAATGGACTTTAAGAGTTTCCGGAATGAAAAACATGTTCTTGGCACCAGCGCGATGCGTGTACTTGAATTATGCACCGAGAATGTTTCTCATCTGATTGCATGGAACACCTATAAAAACCGGCGAACAGAAGTACGCAAATTTAACGCACTATAGTCATGTGACTGTGCCCTGGGCGCAAGGTGCACCCTAATTTTGGATACTAGGAGTAGGTAGTGGCTGTTTATTTTCAAATGGTTAACAATATCAACCTCCCCCATCCTCAACAATCCTGTACCACACTCAGGTTGATACTCTAAAGCCCCATACCCACTAGGACATTTTTACAGAATCGGTCGACTGATCGGTGCTAAAGTCAGCCAATTCTAGGGGTAGAATCAGCTGACTTTATCACCGATTCAGATCAAACATGCACATTTCAGTATACTATACTTACAGGCGACTGGGAAAATCGGCCGATTCTCCCAGTTGCCTGTCGCTAGTCGGTGTTAAAATCACCTAGTGGGTATAGGGCTTTAGCTACAGGTATGGTATCAGACTCAAGTCATAGATATATCACACCTGTTTTCTGTCTGTCACATTATCTGCTCCGAGCAACTCACGAGTAACTCTCACAGTCACAGATAGTAGGACACGAGTCGCATGCTCGCTTAAGGGTGGCATGTGATGATTTCTACCGACAAAAATTAACAAGACGGCGCTAAAAACAACTTGCAGCGGGGAAAAATTAATGCAACTGTCAGCACCAAGAAAATGCAAGGGGAATGACATGAGTTGGGAGACCCCACAGTGAACTCGAACAAAAAGTGGGTCGTTAAAATTGCTGTTTAAGTCGTTTTTATCAACTTTAAGATGGATTTCTTCAGGGTGTTAATTGGATGGGTTTTTATGGGTTTCTTGCCATCAATATGACCACATTATTGAATTTATTTGCAATAATGTGTTGAAAATGCTTGGCAGGAAGTAAATGCATGGTATAAATGTATAGAGTTGGATGTTAAATCAATGAACAAGTACGTTTACATTTCAACAATGTTAAAGCTCAGCATGCATGATTCCACCATCACGGACACAACTTTGGCAGTTTCCGTTCGCACACGTTGAATGAAAATTGGACACTATAGATGCTTTAGATTATGTGTATAATTGCTACTACAAGATAGTCGGCAGATAGATTCTATTGTGCGCATTAAGAGAAATGTCAAGACCAACCATTTTAGTGTGAACAATGAAATGTATGAAATTTATTCAAAAGAGATGTCGCCTTTTAATTTTGATTTAATCACTTATAGATAAAATTCAATTTCAATGTTGACAGCTTCTCGAGATGCACAAAATTTTAGAAATATATTGTACACTTTCCACACGGAAAAGTGATTTGTGTAGCAATGAATCCCATCATACACAAGCTGTTCACGGAGAATATAAATTGTAAATTTTCATTTTACTTGTCTAGATTTTTACAATAATTAATGGGGGAAACGTCCTAGCCAATATGCGCAGAAATAACGAAGTATGCACAAAATCCTTGTTATCTAAAACGCTGGATCGTGTATGTGACATGTCAAGCATCTGAGCATGCGCAGATAAGGGAAGGGATACAAGGTAAGGGGAGACAAGCCCTTCCGGTCGGCTATGGCGTACCAAATGTAACATATTGGATTTATCAGTTTGTAATGTTGTGTGAAATCCATCTAGATTTACTTCATACTTAATTTGATTTAATTTGACATAACCTAAACTTAGTTTGGTAGAGAAAGCGAGATGTGGCCCTTAATTATTATATTATTTTATCATGTTTCTATAGAGCCCTTGGACCCTACCCCATTAAGTAAATGATTTACTTCCATATCAAAAACATTTAACAAATTCATTTTTTTTCATAATATCAGCTCGAATTATTTCAAATTAAAAACAACCGAAAATTCCAAATCGTTTTCTGAACATTCTCCCCAATCAAATCAAAGTGAACAATTGAAAAATGTATAGACAGCAAAACGATCTTCGCAAAAACAAAACCATATATCTTTACCTTACAAGCGCCGTCGTTATGAAATCAAAAAAATATTTCTTGACACTCTGCACCTCACACAGTACAAACCTAGGACATCCTTTACACGCCCTTATCTCCCATATGGAGGTCGCCCTATCTCTGCTCCTGCCCGTTTCTTCCCGTGTAATCTAGTCCTGCCTCCCCTCCCCTAACCCCCCTGTCCCTGTGGGCCCAGGTGGCAGGCGGGAGGAGGGTTCCCACCCACTTTTTCTTATTAATCCTCCCCTCTCGGAATTAAAGACATCCACCGGGGCTGGGTGGTCCCCTTAATGTTGAGGCCATTCAGGTGCATGTTTGGGGCGCAGGGTTCAGGCTTAGGAGACTTTGGGGCTGTATTTTGTAACTGATTAGGGAAATCGGTCACTAATCACTTTAGCATTTGTGTCTTAGATATGGCATCACTAATCAGTGTGTTATGATGAGTGTTTCGTGAATAGCAATTCTACCTATCGCAAAAGGGAACAATATCTTTGAGTAATAACCATAAAGAGGGATTGTTTTATGTGAGATATAGTTTACGTGTCAGAAAGAATTGCTTACTGTGAGTTGCTAATCACTATAAAGACACTGATGAGTGACTAATTATTGCAATCAGTAACTGAATTTAAACTACTCATAAACTTGTTTTGCAGCTCAGGTCCCTTTGACTACTAACTTGGAAAATAATTCTTCACTCGGCAGACTATTGCCTCATGCAATGTTATTTCATCGATTCATATTCTGATTTTAATAGACAAAACAGCAAGCTATATTTCTCTAGGGCGCTAGACATTTTCAAAATTATTTTCATTAGAGCTTGGCAAATGCTTTGCAGTGACTGTCGCATGGTTGGTTTGTTAAAAACAAAACCGTTTTTAGTTTCACATGGGTAAAATAAGTGTCAGAGAGAGAGGAAAAAAAGGTGCGATTAAAACATTCCCGTTCCGTTAGAATGAAATCGATTTTGGATGGGTCCATGTGAGTCTACTGAAGTGTAGGTTGAAAGGTATGGATTATTCTTATTGATCAACTCCCCTCTTCATCAAAGGAAAGTACATGCTGTGCTAAAAACTAAAAGAATCAAGGACATTAGAAAAAAAAGAATATCAAAAGTTATCCTTTTTCATATTTCGTTCAGTGCTTTTCATTCGCAAAACTCGGAGGCCTTTATAAAGAGATGCACTGTATAGAATAGGAGTGTAAAATTAATTTGTATTGATAATTTTATAAACTAATCCAGTAAGCTGCTTTCGTAAAGAAAGTTAGGGGGCTAAAACAATACATTTGTAGTTCGGTATTACGTATATCTGAATGGTTTGCTTAAAATCCTAGTGACTTGAAACCGAAATCCCTAGTAAGGTTTGATATAATTTGATAAAAACAAAAGAAAAAATATCTACCAGTCGTCTATTTCTTATATTTCAAGTTTCTTTAAAACATACACTCCTTACAATATACTATCCCTACAACATTTTTCTAGAAAAAGTAATCACAATAGTTCGACACAGTCGCGAATCAGAAGTCAGCTTGTACGAAGTTACATTACGCCTTACTGTCGCGAGCGATACAAGAAGTGCCTGGGGGCTTTGGCTGGTAAGTGACAACTGGAGATTGGGTTGGGGCAACGGCGATCACTGCTCAGATCTAGGTTAGGCCAACCAAATGGATACGTTGGTTTCGCGTCCAAGAATACACAAATTTTACCAATTGGCCAACGTATCATTATATCTTGAGCTTAGCCAATTTCATCTTGACAATTATCAGTACATCATCTCGGTTGAGCAGAAACAGATTTTTTATAACCTTCTGATACAGTGATAGCAAAATTCTCCCACTAGTCTCTATTAATACAGGATAATGAAATATTGATAACAAAACATGGTTTGAAGTTAAGTCGCTATGAATAATTGAAATATTTAAGGATTATTCATACAAAGTTTTCTATATCTCCACCAAGCATTATATTTCTACAGCGTTACTTCAGTAATAATTAAGGATAATGGCTTTGATATTTATCATACCAAGGATAATGGAAAAATTTAGATTGGACATCATTAGTCGTAATGGAATCTGTCAGAACGAGGCACGTTGATGTGAACGACAATTGGCAGGTAGTAATTAGAAGAAATTGCAATAGGTTTTATTCGTATTTTGTAATTATATTAACACATTCTTGTTAGGGGTTACCTTACTTCAGATATAAACGGCTAAAAACGAAAAATGACAAAGTGATCCCAGTCGCTTAGGGACACAATGTTATTCGGGTTGTCCTTTTTCGTAATTGAACAGCGTTCATGTTATGAAACACCAATCTGTTTTAAATGAATTGTGGAAGTGTTTTGCTGGACAACAAAAGAGCTCACATTCCAGTTACAACCTTTACTGTTTTATACTGTTTCATGGATTCGTTGCAATGCTTGCGATAATACTCTATCCGAATTTAGAACGTTGAATGCCTACTGACGATCGGTCCATGACAAAAAATCAGGACAGTAAAAAAACTGGCGGGAAAAGTCAGACGACATTTGGCTCTCGCTTGTTCCCCATGGGTCTGCTCGGTCCCAACATAATTATATAGGGAAATACCCATACCTCCGGCAATAATCAGGCTGGGTGCCAGCGGGAAGCGATTGTCACGTTCCCCACTATGCTTCATCAATAAAAATTGAGAGAGCAATCTAGAAAATACAAAACCAATGTTGGTCTTTCCGGCCGCGCACACAGGGCTCTGATTGGCTGATTTTGGGAGATGGAATGCGGGTGAGGCACTCGCGGGCCACCTCTAAACAAATGGCCCATAAATATTAAAGGCCTTTTAAGTATTGTGTCTCTTGGGGAATGCTAGGGGTCTCCTGTAAACTTGGCCTAAATTGCCAGTTTTTTCCTGTCCGGCCAAGATTCAATAGGATCATGATCAGAATGGAGGGGCGCGTCCCTCGATGGTGGGTCTTTCGCTGGTGCCTTCGAGATCAATCGACGAGTCGATGACAAGTCGACCTGATTGGATTACGGACGGAGGATAATCTAATACTGTGGACGCAACCCTCCTCTTACCCCAAGACCACCCTGGGGCTCCTAAAGGTGGGATGCCATGTTGAATTTTAGAAATGACCATTGTCGATGTGCTGGTGTTTCGGTGGTCTCATCAAATTTTCATGTCTCTTCTCTTCAATCCCGATAGATGTTAGAAAAGTAGCAACAAGTAATTCTTTCTAATTTGATTGTAGAAGAAACTAGAGGGAAAGGACCCTAATGCTATAGGAATAATAGAGCCCTTATATCAATTGTTTTAGTGGTATAACGAATAGTTTTTTTCCAACTTATACCACTGGAAATCTCATTCTGAATTTGTTTTCCCCCACAATGCTTTTTACATTTATGTTTGCTGTTAGAGATTATAGAAAATCGTATAATTCTATATTATTTTATATAGATCAATGTGTTATTCTCCAACTTAAACCACTGAAAATCTCATTCTGTGTTTTTCCCCACAATGCTTTTTAACATTTATGTTTGCTGTTAGAAACTATAGAAAATCGTATAAATCTATAATATTATTTTACATCTATCAATGTGTTATTCTTCACATCATAATATTGTTGAATGTAAATTTTACAAAAGACACAATTGCACTGTCGACATGTCAAGTCTATGGCCCCAACATCCCCATTCCCGACCCCCAACCTCCGTACATCTGAGAGCTCGTCTCCCCATCTCAACCAAATCCCCACCTCACCCGACAAGAAATCTAACACACTTAGGGCTCTAAGGGTTGGGGGCTCTACAAGTAGAGCTCTGGCCTAGGGCAGGGCTTTATTCCCTACTTACACACATCTAACTGTAGATGTTTTTATACTGTGCAGTCCACTTTAATACACTGGTTGGCATGGCAACGTTTTTATATTTAATATAGTGTTATTTAGACTGAATATGTGCGGTGCAGCATATATTATGCATGAAGCAGCGCGACATGACACAAAATGGAAAAAAAGGTCTCAAATAAATTCTCACTGGGCTAGGTACTATTGCACCAAACTACATTCAATATGACAAAGCCTTGGGGACCGTGGGCTCCTATAAGTAGAGACATGACCGATGAAAGACTTATTCTATACTTAGACACATCTGACTGTGACCTTGAAAGCACTGAAGGGAATATCATCACACAGAATCACCCCCAGTGTGAAAATACCTTAAGCCTCAAGGGTTGGGGCTAAAGGAAGTAGAGCTTTCGCCTAGAGAAAGGCTTAATTCCCTGCTTACACACATCCAATAGTGACCTCAAGGTAAACTTGAGGATATTTTCTATTGGATGGAACCTTACTGAGGGCAATATAAAGATATTGACGTTTTCGGCAAGGATGACTGATAGTATAAACATTCTTTGAATACTCCCCTCTACATGCCTGCCTATGGGACCCTGCACATTAAAGAACACCTGCCTCGGTAAAGGTCTAGGGGTACGGTCTCTACCTTTTCGTAGATACGATCATTTCATAGATGCGATCATCAAACAGAAAGAATTGTCAAGACCTTGTTCTCACCGTGATATGACCATAGTTGTCGACACGGTGTAAAACCCAAATAACCAACCAACCAACCATTCTTTGAATACAAATATTGCAAAATTGTAACTACTTGCAAGATTTTAGCTACTCCCTATGAAAAGCTTTGATCATGTCATACAATAAGCTGCTATCAGCCATAACTTGCCAGTTAAGTACAGCTATGAGACTGGATGCAGTGATATCGTACATCTGTTAATATACAGATTGGGGTATATCCGTACAAGTCACATAATAGGGGTTAGATAGATGTAGCCCTTTTTAAGCTACATTAGGCCATAATGGCATGGTGAAATATATTCTCTTTATCTGTGCATGGAAATCAATGTATTCTAGCTTGAAATTTCTTTTATGGAAGAAGACGAGATGTTTCTTGCACGTATCCATATACAAATTACGGTTCTTATATTCTGCAATGTAAAATATATCCCCCTTCTCTTTATAGAGATTACTATAGACTTCTAATCTACCTTGTACTAAAAGGATAATCACACATAACTGCTGCTAACAGTATCAGATTATGAGATACGGGCCTTAAAACACCCCACACGTGAAGCCTTACAATATTTACATTACGGTTTTTACGTTACAGACCCCCCTAAGCTCTACAGATTATAAAACACCACTCTCTGAAAGCTTTATCAATTATACGGGGATGAGAGTGTCTGTTAAAAGTGCTGACAGTGCATTTTCCTCTCCCACCAACTGTTAGGTTATTGTAAGTGTCAGTTCAGCTTGTCTGTAGGGAAATTGGAGGCGACAATGCCCTCAGCTGTAATAACAGTATTAACACTCGCTATCTGCCGCCACATCAACCCCTTCATATCTAGAAATAGGATCGAGTAGTTTCTATAGAAGGCCCTATTAAAAAAATATGCAACTTTCTCGTATAAAATTCATGCTGATACTCTGGCGAATGCATGGAAAATTAAACGTTAATTATCATAATTATGGAAAGGGTATCTTCTATGAGCATTCAAGTATTCTTGAAAAAAAAAAAAAAAAATTATGAGTCAAAAAGTTCTTTCTATTGATTGCCCCCCTAATGACTAGATTTTAATTCCCATAAATTTTCCAAATATAGCCAAATTAAGATAATATTCTTGGTGTCTGACAAATGTCCGATGAATAAAAAAAACAAAAACTGGTTATACTCAAGTATAATATATTTTTGGGACGAATATTTTTCAGTAAATTGACTCAGTCTACTTAATTTACAGAGAACCTACCAATTTTTCTTAATTCCATTTCTGAAAATAGCCTATAATACAGAAGGCACTGAGCAGTGCTACTAGTAGATTAGCCGAGAAAACCGTCGGGTAGGAGATAATCATGTTAGAGAACAGGGTACCCTGAGGCACAACAGTAGGCGGTGCAAGAAGATGTTAAATTTTAAGGACTTAAAGATTTAATGGATGGGACCCTCGCTGGCTTAATACCCGGAGGGTTTACGAAACCTCTTTACATTTTCCTTTTTCGTTAATAAGGAAACGTCTTTTTGTATTCCTCCTCATCTATCAATCTGGCATTAATATTCATGAATCTGTTGAATATGGAAACAAGGAATGAGAGACGGTGGAAAATGACTTGATCAAATTTGAAATGGAAAAACGATAACATGTGAAACGCCATTTTTCACTTGCCAAAGTTACACCTTGTGTTGGTGAGTAAATTTACATCTCAGACACCCCAGAAAAAAACTCTTCTTGATATTCAAATTATTTAACTTATTAAGAATATTTTTGCCAAAATTCATAAGTAGTTTGTGGAGCCTGTGGACTTATCTGACGAGCTGTGACTGGAATCCCATTTCGGTATACTCACCTAGAAAAGAAGAGAAAAACACAATTAGTTAAACTTTAAAAAGGTGATTAGTAAAATAGCAAACTCTAGATTGTACAAAAATTGTCATTTTCAACAAAGATATTTCCGTTTGGCAATGCAACAATATTTACAGAACGATGCCATGCCAATTTTTTGTCATGGCTAGACCTTAACTGTTATAGCCACTGGACAAAACAAAATATGGCAAAAATGGCAAAACAAAATATTTTTTCAAAAATATCAGACACATTCTCATGTCTTAGCGAGATAAGGTAATTTGTCTGAAGGTAGGCAGAGTTAATATCGAAATGTCGTTACCACACCGAAGACAAAAGACGTTTTTGTAGATATGGACTTAAAATGTGTATTCCATTAGGTAATTCTTGGTGCTGGAGATTTTTTATTTTTTGTTTTCTCTTTTTTTTTTCTGAAAACTTCATGTACAATATTTCAAAACCTTTCTTCAAAACATGACACAAGACCGCATATCTTATGTATAACTAAACGAGAACTAAGACCCCTTTCTAATTACCCTACATCTTCTAAAATGGTGTTCTTTCGCATGTTGCTGCCTACATACTGAACTTTTTTCAGGTCTTACCAAGAACCAGCGGAATGGGCCATAACCAACCTGTCCATCTGTCTGCTGTTTTGCTAAACTGCTTTCAAAAGGACCTGTGGGAACCAGCAAATTGGGTCATGACCCCATTTTTTAGTTCTAGACTCATCCTCCATGGTGTAGTGGTTAAGACCCTCACCTCCAAATCCAAAGGTTGTGGATTCGAATCCTGGCGAAGCCACTTGTGATGAAATTAAAACAGCCATATCTAGAACCCCTATTCCAAAATGGTGATTTATAACATCAGTAGTAAAATCGGCTAGTTGAATGCAGCCTTTAGTCGGTAAGTACAATTGAGTATTCTACTCGTACCTCAGTGCGGCCTCTCCCCGGACTCGGCCATGTTAACAAACGAGGACTGGGCCGGCCAGGGGATGAGGCTATCTCTCTAAAAGTGTAATTACCAATGTGACTCACATAACGGTTTCAGGGACTCCTACCCATATAGGCTTTGTTCCACTATGTTATTACAAAGTCTAACAAACTACAACTTCACAAGGAAACACTGAGATTTCCTGACAATGTGCATCCCTCCCTTCAGTTATCTTTTTCTTCCTCTTCACTATTTCCTCGATTTAAATAAGAAAAATTGTATCATGACTTTTTCATTCTGACCTATAAAGCATAGACCAGTACAGCCTATTGTATAGGGAATGACAAAGCAACTTGTGAAATTTTCCATGGGAAAATCTCATATATACAGTGGGAAAAATACAAATTCCAACCTCCTGTATAGTCACCAGATAATCGCTCAGCAATATTTTGACAGAATCGCTTCTATTTTGCTGGCGCTGGACAAAAGGCGACCGCACCCAATCGGTCTCGGCTGTGGCCTCAGCTGGGGACCGGACCGTATAAATTCTCATCATAACCCGTTCGGCCCGAGCCCAACAGCTCCTCAATGGGGTCTGGTGACCTGACTGCTCGGGTTGGAAAGGGCAGGCCATTTCCAGACTGCAGAGTGGACACAGGGTGATTCCTGATGGTGACTCGTGTCGCCGCGTCGGGTCGCGGGTCAATGGCTTTTGTCGATGGCTTCCTTGGGCAAATCAGTGCCGCAGGTAAGTGTTGGTGGCTTCTCAGGACTTAGTGTGGTCTGGGAGGTATTGCTGGCTTCTTATATTGAAACTTAATAGAAGTTTCAGATATTTTTTTATACTGACAGTGACTATACAAATCTATTTCTGTATTCTCAGATTATCATTAAAATGCACAGTTCTTTCAGAACAGAAATCAGGGTATGAAATCAATGGAATACATCTTGCACCCAGACTGTAGTTTTTATCATTCCGTTGCATGAATTCAGGTGAGTGGTTAACCAGTTTTATTTTGTCAACCAGTCTTTTCTTTTTTTCTTTTTTTTCCCCTTCTGATTCGGTGCCTTCCATTTTGTGCATGAACAGTTTTTCATGAATTTAGACCCGCAGCAAAAACAGCAATATCGCTGGATGATTCGCTTCTTACGTGATCTTGCTAACACTTAAGGTGATTGGGGAAGGTAAAATTATTATTCCTACCTAAGGATTCTATGATTCTATTGTTCACGTCACGTCACGTCATGTTATTATCACAGAATCACACCTTACACACTGTTTCCATTATCACTCATCTTGCCATCAATGCTGCTAATGCCTAAAATCACTTATATATATCCCATCAGAGACCTCTGTCATTGATTCCTACCAATGGCTTCTGTCAGTGGACTAATACCACAGACTATGTCCTCTTTCTGTCATAGCGGAACACTGCACTAGCTCGTCCCGCTTTCAAGTCTGGCTTCCGTCGCAAACAGAAGTCATCCATTATTCAGTTGCTTCCCGACTGTGCCATCCTTGCGACCGCTGGCTTCGGTAGCTCGCACAGTCCCCCGCTGGGATACATTTGTGGGAGAATGGCTACAAACCACGAGCAGTTTGGGCAGGTCATTGTAAAGAAGCCTGGTGAACAGTAAGATTATTTGTAAAAAGAAAAAAAAATAATGATACGGGTATGTATCAGATTACTTTGGCTTATCACTGTGTGACTTTGTGATTTATTTTTTTGTGATTGCTGCGCTTAATGGCTTGCAAAATTTGTCTCCTGTTGTCCTAAGAAAAAAGAAAATGAAAATAGTAATTTAGAAGCTGAATCGCTTGCAGCTCTACAATTTGCGAAAGTGCAGGGAACACCATAAATTTGGAGTCTTTTCATTGACGACACAAACTGCTTATGAATGTGTCTCCATATTTTCAGTTGATGATATAGTTCCACTGAAACAATACTGACGAAGGCCTTTATATTACAACTTTCAAAAGGAACGCCTTTGGATTATCATTATTCTGAGTACTGCATTCCTTTCTTTCAAAGACATTGATTTAATGCTAGGCTACCATTTTGGATCTTTAAACCTTTCAATCGATTGATGAGCTAGCTGGTTGCTTGCGAAGAACCGGTCTGTGTATTTAATGTTAGTCGCTACCATTGAGGATTGCAGCTTGTTGGCGTTAATTAAGTTAACAAACTTGATGACCGCGGGCAATCGTAAACTCGCCCATACACAGCCTTTCAGCGCCATTAAAACTAAATTGCTCCATTAAATCATCAGAGTGTGTTTATAGTACAGACATGAGGACACACTTTTAGTGGCTTGAACTTTTCAGTTGAATGATGATCTTTCTAATAATTAAACGTATTAATAAAGCAATAATTCATAATATATTGCCATTGGTTTCTATTGCCATACATCTGCCTATCTGTCAAAAAAGCTGACTTGAATGAATCACGTTTTCAATGTCACAGTATTTCCAAAGATGATTGAAATAGTAAAATGGGATCGTCGCTCAGGACTATGTTGCAATTTGATAAGTTTTAACTTCGTCCTCTCTGCGGCAAATTCACGTGACTACTGACGCTCTAAAATAGCAAAACATTGCACCAGCTACAATGTCGTCAAGCTAAGATTGGTGTCCCTGGTTTGCTGTTATCGGTGGTGAGACAGGCGCTTTAAGAAACCAAGTGTGGAGATGTCTATTGCTACAAGCCTTGTATTAGGGCTTCAAATTAAAAGAAGAATAGACAATTTATTCTCTTTTTTACAAGATCGCATCTACCTGTATTATCTGAAATCATAGCAGTAAGATCACTTAATGAATCCATATTCATTAGCATTAAAGCATCAAATTACAGGTGCTATACGAAAACCTCCATTGCCATACACAAAAAAAAGTGCTTTGATTTTAGGTTCATATTAAGGGCACTATTAATTTTGATTGACAACAACCTAAGTGAAGCGGTCATTATTCTGGATAATATGGTGAAATAATGAGGTTTTTAATAGGATGGGTTATCTGCCATGTCGTCACGTCCAATTGAACCCCTCCGTCAAAATGACGGCAGTTGACGGTTAGATGCCATTAGTGTCACTCATTCCCAAGATGACATTGTTCATGCGTGCACTAGTGGCGTATTCTGCGCCTGCGCGTTAATCTCCGCCCAACGTTCCGTCATTGCTGATGGAAGACGCTTGATGGCAAAATGTCGTCTGCTGGGGGCTGCTTCCCGCCAACCTAACCTCAGCGAAAATATCGATTTCCGCCTTGTCCCCCTCGTGGCCCACCGCTTGCTGACAGTTGTGGCGGGAACTTGTTCCATTTGTCGTCTGCTCGCGCACACCAGTGACAAGCAACCGCCAAGACAGGCTGGGGAACAGCGAAGGGGACGTAAGCAACAGTGAAAGTCGGGCTGGTAACAAGCAAAAGCGGAAGCCACCTTACTCGGGACTCTCAGTGGAGATTTGTTCTACATAGTATTGGCACTCTGGGGAAAACGACTCTTATGTTTTCGAGAGTGAAGTCGACCAATAAGCTGCCTGGGCACAAAATACTGGTGCGTGTAGCCCACTGCAGACGACAATAATGAAAACTAGGGGGAACAACATCTCACAACGACACTTCTCTCCCTCCACAAGAAAAACAGTCAAGGCTGCCTGTTATAAATCATTCGTTATCAACACACCTGCAGGTACCAGCAAAAAAGGAAAGCATGTAGATTAGCAATGGTCGTGCTTCTCACAAAACCAGAAAGGTCCAATGGCCCCTTTTTTGGGCAAGTAAACACAGGGTCCCTATACAAATTCCATTTTCAAATTCCCTGTCTTTTCACTGAGATCCCCCTATGCAGTGGCAATTTTTCCCTGAGACTTCCCTGTGTCATATCCAGAAAATTTAAAAGCCTCTGCCTGCAGAAAAAAATTGGGACAGCCTAATAACAAAAAGTCAAATCCCTAATATTTTGGGAATCAGGAATTTCAGAACCTGGCCAAATGAAGTTCCCTGTTTTTTGCTTGTGTTTTGGCAAAATTTGCAAATTCCCTGTCATTTTTCTTCTGCCATTTTCCCGGTTTTCCCTGTGCTGTTGGGACCCTGTAAACAGAAAAGAATGTACCCTTCCAGACAACAATCAGCAGTGAGGTTGTGACGCGGGTACCTATATAGTACACCGAACTCCCACTAATAAACAATTGCACGCAAAGACACTATCACCAAGGCTTCAATCGCTTGTTTTTTTCGCTCCCTGAATGAATCTCTTCATGGTGTGAGGAATCAATAGAGACTGAACAAGACATCACCATCACGGCAACTCCCCTGGCCGCTCCATCTCCCCGCTCGCAGCCCGTGTTCGCGCCATTTAACCCAGCGTTTGATCTATCTCTATAATTGTCGTCTGTCTAGGCGGCAGGCGGTCACAAGTGGGAGGGAAAGGCGGGAAACAACCGATGAGATGCTGACGCGCAGACGACAAATGGATTTCTATTGGGTGAATCCGAAATGAGTTCTTTCAATGGATTTTTGTCACGATTGCAAGCTTAGGGAAGCATGCTGGTCTGCTTAAAATAGGTGACGGTTTCGTCGGTACAAAATAGCTTATGGTAACCCCTTGGCGAATACATTGGATATGTTCTGTTTGAAAGTTTTATGAGCAACATTCTGAACTCGTAGGATTTTTATTATGTTAAAAATATGCATTTTCATATACTACTCAGACACGATGTAGGTTATGGCTTAATTTCCGAATGTCTATTTCCATAAAACAGTAAGTGATTTAAATGTAACGGTCTTACGTTTTTTTACTATTTTAACCACAGTGTTTTTGTTTATGAAACAAAGATTCAGTTTACATTTCATTTTGCATAGGACAGAAATATTAAAGCTCCATAAAACAATGTAAAAAGTGCTAAACAGAATCACAGTATACAAGTATATAGTTTCAATGTAGGCCTATCCCTGAATTTCTATGAAACCCTGAATTTCTCCTAGTAAATACTGACATCCTTGAGTGGGAACACAGTAGAATTTGTAGAACATACATGGCAAGATCACCTATGTAAATCACAGACCTGTTACATGTATATAAGTATCATCTGTTCGATAAATCTGACAGCACTCACTCTGATGAGTCTAACCGCCCATCTGTGTTATTGCCCCTACACCCACCACTCCGCCACTCAATGTAAAAACAGACCCCTTGTTCGCCGCCCGACATGTCTGGCCTATAATGGCAGCCTGCCATGACAAAACGCCATGACACTCTCAGCGACACGATACCAGCGCCAGATGAAGATCACAATGTCTGTAGGGTGGGTTTTTTTACCAGGTTTTTATTGTTATTTCTATCTGATCCACTCATGAGTTGTCCCCTGACACTGACACATCCATGCTCCATCACAGATTTAGCTACTCAATGTTCTACATATAACCGACACAAAAATAGAACCGCCGGAAGTTCCGCGGGAAAGCAATATTTCACAGTTTATCTCCTTCCTTTTTTCATTGTAAACATTTCATTTTTTGACAAAAATGCGGCTCCATATAACATGCAGTGCTCGCTAGTTATTGCCCTTAAATGGCTGGACTATAAAAGAAATGGCCACAAAAAAAGGGGCCCAAAGGCGGGACTCGCCTTATTGGTATAGCTAGTAGCGCCCCTGGCTGGTACCTGGTGTGACAGTGCCAGTTTGGTAGGAGCGTGCAGAAACCAGCAATGGGCGGGTGTATTGAACTTCTAGGAGTAAAGGGAGGGGATGTAGTGGGGACGGGTTGTAAGAGGGGGAGCCAGAGAAGGGGCGGGCGTGTGGGCGGGGATGTGGGCGGGGATGTGGGTGGGCGTGGGAGTGTGGGTTGGGTGGGAGAAGGGAGAGGTGTGGGGGGGGGGGGGGGGGGGAAATCAGTGGGTGGGAGACGGTGGGGTGGGGATTGGGAAATGGAGGTGTGGGGTTTAACGAGTGAGTGAGTGAGTGAGTGAGTGAGTGAGTGAGTGAGTGAGTGAGTGAGTGAGTGAGTGAGTGAGTGAGTGAGTGAGTGAGTGAGTGAGTGAGTGAGCGACTGAGTGAGCGACTGAGTGAGCGACTGAGTGAGCGACTGAGTGAGCGACTGAGTGAGCGACTGAGTGAGCGACTGAGTGAGCGAGTGAGTGAGGGAGTGAGTGAGGGAGTGAGTGAGTGAGTGAGCGAGGGAGTGAGCGAATGCTGCCTGTATTATGGGTTGGGAAATGGAGGTGTGGGGTTTAAAGAGTGAGTGAGTGAGTGAGTGAGTGAGTGAGTGAGTGAGTGAGTGAGTGAGTGAGTGAGTGAGTGAGTGAGTGAGTGAGTGAGTGAGTGAGTGAGTGAGTGAGTGAGTGAGTGAGTGAGTGAGTGAGTGAGTGAGTGAGCGAGCGACTGAGTGAGTGAGTGAGTGAGCGACTGAGTGAGCGAGTGAGGGAGTGAGTGGGGGAGTGAGTGAGTGAGTGAGCGAGCGAGTGAGCGAATGCTGCCTGTATTATGGGTTGGAGGGGTAGATGTAGGGAATAGGAAACGGGGTGTAGGAAGGACTAGTTAGGAGGCAAACAGGAACTGGGGGGTGTTTGTGGACAGAATGAGAATCAGAATAGGGCAGGCTGGAGTGGAAACGGACAGAGAAAGACAGGGGGAAAAAATCATTGGAGAAAGATACATATATCCAGATGAGAAAGCAAATGTGGGTCAGAGAAGGGCAAGCAGGTAGGCAGCAGTCCCCCAAAATAATGTTGGTGCACCAAATCAGGTGCAACGTTTCAATGTGCACCCTGCCCAAAATAAAAACTAGAGATCTGTCTTGTATTCGGATTTAACTGGTTTGAAAAATTGCTCACCTCCAGTACATCTCTAATGCAGGGGGCGCCATCAAATTTTATCACTGTAGACAGGACGTCAGACAGTCACTGAACCAGGCAGTCGGTGAATGATAGGAAAAAAGGACTTCAGAATTGAATGAAAAAATGGCTTCTCTGGCAAATTAAGCCTTAAAGCAAACAGGAGAGTAGACAGGCTGTCAGTGAGTTATGCCAAAGGGGCTTTGCAATGGCTAGGTCGAAGAAAAAAGTATGAAATAGTTTGGGGATACGGTATGATATAGATTTGAGAGAAGGAAAGAGGTAGGGGATAGCATTATTCTGCATATAGTCTAGAGTGTCCTAAATCAATGATTTCTGCAGCAGGCTGCACTTTTTTTTTAATGTGTGAATCCAGTTGGTGCACGATTTTCGATCCTTTTAAATAGGTAACCATTACTATTGCAATGTACACACGAAAATGTTCCCGAGTACCCGGTGTGTGCACAAAATATAACCTTTCCCGAAACAAACGGCAGTGGACACTGCTTGGATCAGTATGTTCAAAATATTCAAATTATAGCTACTGAAATACTACTGATTGTACACTCTACCTCATTTAAATATTTCGGAAATGTATACTGATCTCCCACTGTTCAACCACTGGATTTCCATTTAATTATTTCCACTGATTTACCACTAAAATACTACAGCAAGCTGGCCCTGATTCTACACGAAGTACACACTGTGTCTCCACTGCTTTTTTTATTCCAGGTCATTTCGGACACTGCATGCAAGAGGAATATGAGGGAGAAAGATGTGCAGTAGGAGGGAGGAAGATGTGCTCTTAGTGAGTATGTACTGAGGAGTAAGGAGAGCGAGTCGGGAGCACACAGAAGACACGCCGCAGCGACACAAGCAGTAGCCTAGTGAGCTGCTCGCAGTCAGCGGGGCGTTCTCCATGAGCTGCTCAGAGCTGCTCAGACTGAAGGCGTCCCCCAGGGATCGATCTGCTCACTCCCGCTCTCCCCGCCCCGCCCCCGCTCACTGCCAATGTTCTCCCCGCCCCGGCCCCCGCTCACCGCCGATGTTGCGTGTAGATAGAGCAGCTCGCCCATCGCTTGTACCGCACGTGTTGTGCAGGCGTCGCCGGTACCAGCTATTGTTTCCGGCCCCAAGCTTCCTGAGTCCAGCCCCCGTGTCCCACACACTAGCGGCTTGTTGCTGATAGCAGGCGTATGTGTAGGGACCTTTACGAGTAGGTACACTATCTACTACAGCACTGTGAGTGTCTTTGGGCCATTACTTGACCTGTTTATTACTATGCGGAAGGAGCAGTGGCTGAGTTAGAAGAGCGTGGTCGATTGATGTAAAAGCTCCTGGTTCAATTCTACAGCTGAGATTGAGATTACTTCAGGAGATTACTTGCGTCAGGGAAGCTCACCAAATATTAATTTCGAACAGTTTAATGATAAGGTTGCATAAAAAAGTTTATCCTACAGATTTATACACTGACTGTAGCAGATCATGTGCATTTAATCTTTCCTCTTGGGACGAACAATTTCACTGTCGGTGCAAAAGTTCACGTCAATGTTTTTGGCCTGTTTTAATGTTTGTTTGTTTGTTGGGTTAGTTTAACGTCTGGCAAACCCTTCTGAGTTCTTTTACCAGACTGCACAAGGTAAAGCTTTGCAGCTAATTTTACGCATATCATATCCTATGGCGTGGATGGTGCACACAAAAAACGAACGTTGATTTTAAACACAGTGAAAAAAAATCAGAATCCCTGACAGAGACAAATCAATAAAATGAGAGCAGCCTGTTGTGTTATTACACAGCCTTAAGAAGTTCATGTCGATGAAACCACCTCAACAACTTCTCCCCACTCCAGCCAGTCACTGTCAGTGTCACCGCCACATGCTAGCCCTCAGACTAACGGCTTCGGGCAGCACCAACCTTTAATGATTTTCTCCTCCTGGGTCCCAGAAGGAGGACTCCTCCAGTGTCCGGGGTATGACACGTGCCGTCACCTTGACGACGGCGACCCCTTAGGGACCGTGGAGCAAGGGTGATTTGCTTTTTATTTATTTATTTTTATTTTTTATTTTAATTATTTATTTTTATTTTACTTAAGTGTTATATATATATTATTATTTATTTATTCATTTTTTTATTTTATTTTATTTTATTTTATTTATTTATTTATTTTTTTTTTTTTTTTTTTGGGGGGGGGGGGCATATGAAGGGCACTTCAAACGACGGGACCTTTTCCAGATGCTGCTATATTGGGACAGTGAGTAGAAGCATGGGTTTGGATTTTAGGGATGTATGACGGCCCAAGTTTAGCTTTAAAGCTTTAACTATGTGGGGTTTTAGGCTATTTTCAACTGCAATGTCTGAGGTGGTATTGTCACGACGACAGTCTTTAAAATATGCTCAGTGGCCCGTGTACGGATGTCCAGATATGAAATGCAATAAAAGTAAATTATCAAAACAATAATATGTATGAAAAAAATACAAAAACATGTATGAAAAAATTACAAAAACATGATTGCATGAAAAAATAATTCATAGAAACGTTTTGATGTTCACTATACATTTTCCATGTTTTGTCACAAGCTAGCATCGTAAACAAAACCAAACACAAAATGACGCGTCTTTCCGAATGGTAGCAAGAATAGTCCCTTACACAAGGGATACATATACCATGCCATTTTGTGCCTTAAACATTAATCACTGATACCACGGCAGTGCTGCCTGCCCACAGCAGCAGTAGACCATCCTATGCTTGGGCAGTAATAGGTTCGGAGGTTGGAAGATTCCGACCCGAGCGCCCCGAGCGGCGTCCTTCAGTCTTCCAGGGGAGTGACTTGGTCTCAAACCTGCCTGGATGTGTGTGTCGAAAAGAGAAGGAGATGGTTCCTAATCAGCCTCAAGTAATGGAATGAATGAGAAAATTTCACTCAAAATGGGTGTGAACTGCCTTCTTACTCAAAATGGGTTAAGAATTCGAGAGAATTTGTACATAGTAATATAGAAAAGTGCTGAAACTGAACACTTTGTATGTAAATAAGGGTAAATAGATAAAAATAAATTGGAAGTATCGTGGCTTAATAGATAACGATATATTGTGCAAAACGTGGCCAGTTCTCTCTGCTGATGCTTAAAAAAAAATTAATAAAAAAAAAAAAAAAAAAGATATATTTTACATTACATCAACAAATAGGGGTATGAAATATATCTACAACATCCCTTCATTATGGGTAGGTTTAATTTGCAACTTGTGGTGTCCTTCAAAACGGGTCTGTTTTCAAAACTCCAACTCACAGATCCAAGCATTAAAGGGACGTTCTCGTCCTGCTGTCGTTAGGCTAAGATACGCCGACGTTAGCCTAACGACGCGACGGCCGGCGACGTGTTTTCCACGTTTGGAACGTTATCCGGCGACGTTATTGGTCACGTCGCGAAATTGGCGCGGCGCTACGGGAGTTACAACGTAGCAATTTGTGTCCTTCTCACGGACGAGAACGTCCCTTTAGGGGCCTTCCATTAAGTACGTACGCAAATTTTCCCAATTTTTAGACCCCCCCACCCCCCCTAGGGCAAAAATACGCATTGGATTTGTACAGGAACGTACGCAAATTTTCAAAAGTTTCAGACCCCCCCACCCCCCCTTGCTGCGTACATACTTTATGGAAGGCCCCTTAAGAAGGGAAGTTTCCCCCCTCCTCCAGGTCCAGCCTTCAGAAGTGGTGGGAATTTGTTTGAGGGGAGCGGTGCCAGCGTCCCCCTCATCCAGGTCTCCATGCCTCATCTCCTGGAGGAATCCCCATGTCCCTGCCCCCCTTCTCTCTATTGATCCCCACACACAGGCCTCCAGGCTGGTTGCCCTGGCCGGTTGCCAGGGCTGGTTGCCTGGGCCGGTTGCCCCCTCAATGCCTTAAACCCGGCCCCATTTCTGTCTACTGCCGCTGCCATTCTCGTTTCTTGGAACTGAATGCTGTCGAATGTGATTTGAATGAGCTGTTGGCGTGTCAAGAACAACGCTTTTGGTCATTTTGGAGAGGTAAACTTTGTAAAATATTGTACAGATATCTTTCCAGAACCTACAATTTTGTATTACAATCTCCTTACAATTTCTATGAAGCAATTTTCTCAATATGGGTGGGTATCTTCAAAATTATCCACTAAAATATTCATAGTGGAAATGGCCCCTCCAAAATCCTAGTCCGGGAATCATATTTCTGTGGCAGGAATTGCCCCTACGAAACGCTAAGGAACATCCCTGCATGTTCATAGGCGTTGAAGACTGCATAAGAAAAGCAAATGAGTAAATGTATTTCAAGACAATCGCGTATATTTCTAAAACATATCTAATATAATTTTGACAAGTTTTGGGGGATTATGGCGAGCCATACAAATGGTAAAGCTAGTTGGTACTGACAGCTACAACTGGGGTTCAAAATTAAAACTCTTAAATTCCACAAGATGTGGAAAATCTCAAACTAGTGCCTCCAGCCCCACCCACTTGGGGGCGCTGTGACAGCCTCTCTTTGGAATGCCCTCCAGTGTGCCTGAGGTTTCCATGGTGACCGTGTGAAGGGCCTTCCTCCAGTACTACCCCACGTCTGATCCCTCCAGGTGTTACCATGGAAACTACAATTAGTTCACTCGACCCCTTGACAACTGGGATGTTTTCTGTGGTTGAGGTCAGCTCATCAGCTAGATACTGCCTACCAAGGGGTTTGATAATAAAAAGAAATGGCCACAGATTTAATATTTCTGTTGCTTATTCCGTCTTTTGCATATTTCTTTTTATTTCTCTTTCCTGTAGTGAAAATGTCTTCCAAAAAATATATTTTTTAAATATTTGTTTTGATTTCTTGTCAAAACATGTCCTTTCATGTTATAGGTCAGTTTAGGTCAATTTGTCTGTGGCAGTAGCCAATTCCTATCATTTAGGATGAAATATGAAATGTTTAAGACACATACGTAACAGTCCTTGATGACATGTAGCATTCCGTACCAAAAAGCTTTACCATCTAAACAACCAGCCAGGAACCCCCAAAGCTGGACAGAATTCTAACTACATATCCACAGAACTACTTGTGCATGGCAAAAGCCATTTCCTGAGTTTCACCACAGCTATCAGCATGGTTGTTACCAGCCCTGAAAGTTAAAGTAACAAGATTGCACATGGCTGGGGACGTTTTGCATGTCAATGTCAGAGAGGTCAGCGATAAAACGCCTCAGGCTAATGACTGGATCAATATAGGTAGAGGACTGAACGCCGGGGGGGGTACTCAGATATAGTTTTGGTATCCACTGTGGGCACAACCCTATGAAGCGGTGGCAGTGCACTGATGAAATTGGGGAGTGGTTCCCCCCCCCCCCCGAAAGCCTAAGTAAAAGAAGGGGCGGTGGTACATCCTGTTTTAGACTTTCTCTCTGTTGATGCATTAATTTATAATGCTTTCAGCAATGAAACTGTATAACATAGGTGTTAACTGGTCAGTTTGCACAAGTTGTCTCTGAAGCATAAGCTCTCAGGGAGCAAAAACAATGGGCGGTGGATTCCAATTACCTTGTTTGGGGAGCGGTCAGCTTTCTAGTAACCCCACAATGCGGCCGGGAAGTCCCACAGAGGTTACCTACACCCAAAGCAGTGTTCGAAATTAAGGAATTATTGTATGCACACGCCGGGTGCATAGACCTTAGAAGTCATGCACACGGCATTTTTTTTATGCACACGCCACTATAAAATTCTACTAATGGTGTGAAAAAGCTTGCACATGCCGGGTGCATGCCTCCCAAAAAGTATGCACCCTGTTGCCAAATTGTGCACACCGGGTGCAGGGTGCACCCTTTATTTCGAACACTGCAAAGACTGAGTAGCCCCCCGCCCCACCTTGGGACTGAACGCTGGGCTGAGCATCCACCCAGGCCTGACGGGTGGGCCACAGACACGCAGGACGTGAGTACTTAGAGCATGTCCTACCACTTACTCTCATTAAGTATTAATCACCCAAACACACTGAGAACATCTGGGGTTGTTTGCCAACCCTGATAAGTGCTGGCCTTTGGGATGCGACTCAAAGTGGTTTGGATGCAGTAGTGCAAAAGTATTTACTGGTATTATATGCTACTTTTGCTGTTTATATGCAGGGATCTTCCTAGGCATGCGGGATGCGGGATTCCCGCATCAACATTTTAATTCCCGCATTGGAATTTGGAGTAACTTTGAGCTGTTTGTCCACTGCTTTCTGGTCTGGGTTAATTTTTAGTGTTACAAATAAGCAATGAGCCCAGCATCCAGGACGCATATTTAGGCATTAATTTTGCACTTGTTCATGTTTCTGGTAAATCCTTACTGCAAAATATAAGGGAGAGTTGAAGGATAGGGCATCAGGTGCACAGTTATTATCTCCTGTATTTAACGCCGCAGTGAAAATGTTAGGGCCGCACCATGCGCCATTGGCCCATTAAAAAATAAAATGTCAAATAAGATTTTTAAGCAGTGCGCCAATGGCACATTAATAATTTCTAAACCAATTTGAATATACTAAAATAGCGCATTCTCTTTAAACTACATGTCTCATTTGACTGGATGAAGAGTGCACCATTGTGAATGTCATATAACTTTTTTTTCTGACATAATCACTGTAACGGTATACTTTGACAGTAACAGCCAGTGAATCAGATGAAATTTTCATTAGAACGGATTAATTTCTGCAGTAGCTGGAGGCCCAAAAAACCTTTCCTTTATTGGATAGAACACTCTTGGTTCCCCCTATTAAAGGTTGGACACATGTACCAATAAAATTATGTTTTAAACATTTGATCTACTGACCCAATTATTTTCGACAATTTTTACCTGAACACAACTATATTGTTAATGTAGGTTTCAAGGTTGGTTCTAGTGAAGAAACCTTTGTAGAGCAGTTTTAATATCTGGACCATCAGCTCAAGTGTTGGTTTTGACTGACTTGGATTACAGACACTTCATATTACTCTTTGGATTGCCTTCTCAACACAGTGGACGCTTTTTAATACAACTTTGTTCATAATATTCAAAAGCTTATCACTTTCAGATCTGACTGAGCGCTTTTTGCAACTTGTGTAAAATTGGCTCTGTATCCGAGTGTACTGGGAACTAGAGATATTAATTTCAAACACTGGTTTATATAATCATTTACGTCCACTTAAAGGGCCATTGTTGATTGAAATAACAAAAGGGCCATTGGTTATAACATTAAAGGGTCATCAGGCAACCATTTTAACTTCAAATGTCAGTCCATTTATGATCCTTATTGACCTTTTGGGTTATGGTACGTGGAAAAAAGCCAACCAAGGTCACAGAAAGTGTCTATTAACACTTCAGTTTGACTGTTTCAGCGCATATACACAAGCATTTGCCTTATAATATACAGGAGGTATACAATGACAATGTTCTAGTCAATAACACTGTTTTATGATGATTCCTAATGAACCAGCTATGTGGGATGTGTTGATGAAACAATACAATATTGGATTATGCATTTGGCTGGGGCCGCCCTCCGCACATGATGGCATTACTGTCAACTCATTATCGCCCGAGCCAACTCACTTGCCAAGCTTTACGGAAAGACTATTGGTGGTTTCTAATGAACCCTCCCTTCCCATAATGAGCAAATTAACCACACATAACAATACATGGTGGTCCTGGTGGGGCGAGGACTGGCAGCTTCCCTGAGTCAATTTTGGCTGTATTCATAGCCAATCAGTGCGGTACAAACCCCTATTGTCGCCCATTGTGACTCAGCAGTTCTGGGAGTCAATGTAACAGGACGGGGATTAGGAATGCTTCTCACGTTTGTTTACTGTGGTTCTATGCATTTATGTGATGATTCTCCAAGTATTTAGTTTATTACAGCGTGGATCCGTTTTGTCTCAGAAAGCGTTAAATCTGCTGTATAAGTTATTTCAAAGTGATGAATAACAAGGAATGAGAGGCAATAATTATTCTTTGGATACTGACCAAATGAGCCCATCTATATCCATTTCAACAATATCTGGATGAATTATGAATATGGGCCCTCCCTCTCTCTCTACCTATTATTTATGAGCAGCAAATAATTAAAGTTGCATCTGGGAAAGTATGCTCTGACTAACTGTATGCAAGTCATCGCTGCAATATGCATGATTATCGATGCTCACCTCCAAATGGAAACATCAAATGTCAGTTTTTAAACCGACATAATATGGAACTTGTTTGGTCTGGCCCTTCCTTCAACTCTGGTAAATAAGATAGCAATGTTATAGTTTGGTTTTAAAACAATCTGAAAAGAAAATAATTTTATGTCAGTGGCCGGGTCA
This sequence comes from Lepidonotus clava, assembly GCA_936440205.1. Lineage (NCBI taxonomy): Eukaryota > Metazoa > Annelida > Polychaeta > Phyllodocida > Polynoidae > Lepidonotus > Lepidonotus clava. The sequence goes on from OW387148.1 coordinate 26,159,682, forward strand.
GTGGTCATTTGGTAAAAGTGTCCAATACAAATAGATACAACAGCAACTGACACCTTTGCCCTTCTATGGTGGCTTTCACATAGTCCAAGCCAACACCTCTCATGATAGACCCATAGGTGTCTGCATGCAGAGAGACTCCCAACAAAGACCCTGCCAAGTATTTTGACTTCTTTGTATATCAAATGGGTCGCTCCTAATGTAAGAAGCCTGCCTTTCAGGTTTGCCAGGCTGGAAAGGGTGTTGTAGTTTAAAAGAGTCATTATAAAGGCTCCTTTTGGTTTGGAATTCCTTATGGTTTTATATCAAAAGAGAGCAAAGGGCCAACCTCATGCTATCTGAGGACATTGTAATGTAGAAGTTCTTTGCTATACTACTATACTACCTATAATTTCTATAATACCTATAACATTGCCAAGTGCAAATGTAGACTATGTAAGGACATCACTCCATCCCTTAGCAGGGAGCAGCTCATACAGGAGACCGCAGCCTATATACATTATTACAGCAGGGAGCAGCTCATATAGGAGACCGCAGCCTATACAGAAGGGAGAGCAGCTCATATAGGGTAGAGGGAGTAGCTCACATAGAAGGGAACAGCTCACATAGAGGAGACCAGCTCATATTGATCACATAAGGCCCTTACCTGATGCAGCCCCATGTACCTAAACACAGGCAGGACAACACTGAGGGGACTATGTCATGCTGCCCAGCCATTTTAGCCCGCGTCCCTGACAGTCATACAGCGAATATGAACCCTCAGTCACTGTGAGCTTGTTTGTATAGATACTTCCATTTATGGACGGAAATAGCTTGGTTGGTGGGTACTGCTTTTTTGTATATGCATTTTGGATGTTTTCAGGAGAAAAATGCAGATACTGCTGTTAAGTTAGTCGTTGAGGTTTACATGATATTCAAATAATATTACAGCATAACTGAATTGCTGAATAGTTCATAAAAAAAATATTTGTATTCAATGAACGGTCAGTGTTTGATGAGGTTGGCCCTCACCAGTAATGCAAAATTGTATCGTTGGGTATAGAATATCTGGGATTGTTCTCCCACTTTATTTTTACAGTATTAAATATATTGATGTGCACAATTGCCCTATGCATCATTTGAAAATGCCTGCAGCCAATGAGGGCAATGAATAAAACCATTTGTTCTTTTAATGTCTACATTGCCAAAGGTTTGAAGTGTATTGTTTTGCCAATTTAAAATTCCCTTTTCTTTTTAAAGCTTCTCAAAATCACAACAGAACACATATTTCACTCATATTTGACATTCCCATGAGAACAATTTGCCACATATTTGCCAAGCCAGCAAAATCTGCATTCGTGACCCGCTCAATCTTGTAGAAATACATTGGGCGATATCCTTTGCGCCTGAGGTGGAGTTGTTCAGACGAATCTTGTCAGAGAAGTATTGATGGATGTGAGAGCGGTCTCAGAGGTTTCAGGCAGGTTTGCCACCTGAGGCTCGCGTTCTCCGGAGACGCGCCATCATGGATTCTTCATCCATCTTCATCAGACAGTGAAGACTGAAGCCATCCATAGACCAATCAGCCATGTCGGTCTGTGCTGTTTGGTACTGCAAACCTTGTTAGTGTCCAAGGAAGGAGAGGGCCTGAGGAAACTCTTTTTTTAACCTATGCTTGGGATAATATCAGTTCTGCATAGCAGTTGCCCAGTGGCGGACGTAAGTTTAAAAATCCAGGGGCCAGTCAGGCCTTCCAAACCTAGCTTTCGAAACCTAGGGGCCCTCACCTAAATCTAGGGGCCCTCACATATATACTGGTCTTTGTTATTCATGATTTTATAGAGGCCAGTCGCGCCCCTAGCCCAGAAAATCTAGGGGCCTGACATGCTTTTTAAAGGCTTCATGCCCCCGGACCCTGGTTATGTCCACCCCTGTTGCCTGCTGTAACTGGTGTTCCATAGGTATCTCCCAGTTCCGTTTTTTTGGATATAGTGGACCTTGTTTGCATTGTGTCCGACAACCCAGTGAGTGAGTAGGACTAGGAGTTCCTATGTTTTCAAAAGCAACCATCTTCTCGCATTGTGGTTAACACACAATTGATACACATTTTAAGATGTACAACTTCTTTTACACTGGGAAAGAGGCACAATTTGATCCGAATTTGACACATATGTAAATAAACATACATGTTAATTACCCAATAATATGCAACGGTTTTTATCTTTATAATATGGGCTCTTTTGTTAAATCACACTGTTTTGTAAGAGCACATGCATAATGTAGCATTGTGAGCAATTTCTGCATTTATACAAAGCTGTGAGAACCTGATGTTATTCCATGCCAATCTAGTGCGAAAATCATCGTCGGATTTACAGAGATACCCAGAAGCGTCCACGGTGGGATCTCCAGACTCGACGACTGGCAGGTTGCCATGACGACTTGTTTACATTGGCAACGCCCGGCCACTAGGTCAGGGGGTGGGGGAGCAGTAGGGGGAGGGGGCTTAGATATGGGGGGTTATATGCCCTGTCTCATGATGCAACCCAAGATGCACACAGTCATTCCCCTTAGGTCATGGGATTCATGTTATGAATGGGAACATAACATGTCAGTGTCAGAAAATAACGGCCCACCCTGCATTAGAGAAGCCTGTTTTGGCTTTCAGGTGCAAGTTTTTATCTGCGCACCCTTGCCTTTTTGAAACGTATTTCTTGGAGGCTATGATGAATGGATATTATTACGCTAGGTACACGAGTTTTTAAGTTCTACACCTGGGGTGAAGGAGTGCAGGAAAGAACTTATTTTTGACAGTACCATATAATATCCACACGATTGAGCTGTTTAGCAATATATAAATATTACTCTTTAGAGATAACAAAACACCTTAACAAGCGTCCTAAATATTGTTTGGGTTTGTATTAGAAACCATAGACGCATAAGAATCAATTAAATTTTCCTAACATTCAAAATATCTCATGGCACATAAGGTATTTCCAAATATATCCTATTAAAATCAAAGACGCAAAGAGATTAACTTATTTTACCCCAAAATGCAAATAATATTATCATAAAACCGGTAACTAGTCTACACATCATATTCTCTCAGAAAGCAACCAGTGCCTCAGTCCAGAGGGAAAGAGATCTCGGCCAGTGGGGGATGTTTAGTCAATCGCCATCATTCTGAATCAGTGCCAGGCCGGTCGGGCAAAGTGTTTAGGAAAGTTGGGTAAGAAACGGAAAAGAGATCCTTAAGTGTTGAGGGGTAGAAGCTGTAACAACAGGCGTGTGTACGTGGTCCTGTCAGCACCTATCACGGGTCGGCAGAGACGTGTGTACTGGGATAGTACGAGGTTTGTACTGGGATTGTACTGAGATAGTACTAGGATTGTACTGGGATTTTACTAGGATTGTACTGGGATTGTACTGAGATAGTATTAGGATTGTACTGGGATTGTACTAGGTTTGTACTGGGATTGTACTGGGATTGTACTGGATCTTCTGGGATTGTATTGGGATTGTACTAGGATTGTATTGGGATTGTACTGGGATGGCACTTGGGTTGTACTGGGGTAGCACTGGGATGGCACTGGGATAGTACTAGGATTGCACTGGTATTGTACTGGAACAACATTGGGTTCCCACGCCAAGATATGTAGAATGACAAAATTACGGCAAGGATGATTACAACAAGGCTACCTAGCAGACTACAGCTAGAATTACACTTCCAAGTTTTAAACATTTACTCAAGTTGAAAAGATTAATCTTCTTTAGTTTCTTTTTTATTTTACTTCATAACTCGAAGTGAAATAGCAGGGTAATGCAAGTCTTTTGAACGATAAAATTTGCCTGGAAACGTAACTGGGCCAATGAGTTACTGAGGAGACCTATATGAGGTAAATTAATTGAGGAGGAATGTCTACTAGTATAATTACCTTCAATTTCCTTGTCATTACACTTTTTCTTAATTCTGTCAGACATAACTAAAAAGATGGTTCCGTTAGTGTGCACGGTCTCATACCAAGCTTGCACATACGATTGGTCCTTCCTAATCTCTAGTAACAAATAATCAAACCTGCTCTTTTATTTCCCGTTACAATCACTCTTCTGAGGATATGTGCTGTAACATTTGAAATCCTTCATTTCATCATCAACCCTTTTCCAAAACCTATTATTTTCCTTTTAGCGATTCCAAGAATGGAAAGATTTCACGTGGTGATTACTTGAATGGCAGACCTGATAAAAAGTATTTTGCCAGTATAATCCGGAGCACAAAATCAAACAGCGTGTACGTGACTTGAAGGTTGAGTTGGGATTGGCAGGTTTAAAAACAGCCATGTCCCCCTTCCGAACACACCGGTTTGTATACTGGTGAGACACAAGCTAAACACTGGTATCATATATCAAAGACAAAGTTAAAACTTAGACCACCAACTGTTACAAGAAGTTAGTCACTCTACTCATGGGTCATTGGCTGCTTTCTAATTTCCCCTAAACTTACTTTTTTATTGAGATAAAATCGAACACATGCTGTCACCACATGCCTATGGCATGAGGAAAGAGATATTTTTCTCCTTGAAATGGGTTGGGCTAAACAGTCTGTTTAAGGTCTTGCAAGTTTTATTTTTCTTAATATAAGACTTGTACCCCATTCATCGAAATCTAATTTGGTTTCTTCTCCTTTACCTCAGGAAAAAAACTGCGGATATTGAGTCTGATTCCTTGATTCAATATCTCTTCGTTAATTTGTTTAATTAAATCATCCCAAGACTGAGTCAAAAGCAACCTTGTTCGCCCCGTGATGTAACATCGGTTGTAACTACAGTGTAAGCCCCTACATTAGTTTTACCTACAAAAAAATTCAGGGTAACAACCAAGCCAACTGCGATAAACAAGTGTAGATCGATAATTCCTTTTTCTTCTTTTAAGGTTTGCTTAATCTTTTAGTTGAAGTCAACCGGGTGGTTGATTTTCACGGAGCATGACTTTTGCACCTAATTAGTATGCCCCAGATGGATGATTTTTGCATGTTGAGAAAAAATGTTTGTAGAACTATTCATAAAATAAGTAAATGAAATCAAAAAACATTTCCTCCGTCGCTTGCAGGGCCCACTCCAAATGGCACAGAGCCAAAATGTCAATGATCATTTAGCTATCACATAATTCACAGTAATGGGGTATTTTACATCAATTTTAACTTGTGATTGCGGCATAATTCCTGCCGTGATTCAATGTTTATTCTCAACCATCATTCTAGACATTTTATATGATTTTAAGACCAAATTAATGTGCCAAACACAGCAAATTAAATTTAATAATTATGTTGCACTTTCCAAAATCATTTCCAGTGCATCACTTAGTTAACGCTATCTTCTGATCCAGTTCTAAAATGTGTAATAGTATGAATTTGAATCAGGACATAACCCAGAATGATCCCATTCTATCAGAGGCTTAACCCCTTCCACCCCATAAGGCCATATTTGGCCTCACCACTGATGTAGCCCATGAATATGGGTCAATTTTTGTGGTTATTTGTTGATTACAAAACAGATATTTGACCTACAGCTTTAAGGGAAAGACTATTGCATTCCTTGAGTTCCAGGAATTTTCCTACCATTTGTTTCATCACAATATCTCATTTAGTTCTATTAGAATCTTATGGCCAATGCAGGCCATTATGGCAAATGTTGGCCAGATTTGGCAATATCTCGAAAACAGCCCCATAATTCTGTTATTTATTAAATTATTGTGAAAAAACTAAATTTTTATGCTGTTTTATGAAAAAATCTTACTTAAATAGAATTTCTCAGAGATTTCAATGGTTTTATGACAAATAAAATATTTTTAGTAACTATTGCATTATGGGAAATTTGCAAAGGAACGTTTTTTCAGGGGAAAATCTTAGTATTTGGAAGGTTGCCAGGTTACCATGGTTACAGATAAAAGAATAAAGATATTGAAAATAATATGTTTCATGATTTCTTTAGAAGATGTCTTTATCTTTTAAATACCGCAAACATGTACTAAAATAAACAAAACTATGTAAAGTTATTGCATTTTCAACATTCCTAATGATTGAAATACTTAATTTCATGTTTTAGTATGGTTGAGTTCAAGCTGCAAATACATTACGATATTGAAGATATATAGATTGAAGGGTTTCCTAGCATAATGTGAAGTATGTAGCTTCAAAAAGTGATATCTCAGGTTCTAACAGGAATATTACAAAACAGTTTGCAGCTATCAAAAGCTGAGAACTTTTACTTTAAGAGAAATTTTCATTTGATTTTCTCAGGAATGCAGGGTTGAAGGGGTTAACATACCAGCCATAATATTGTTGGTTCTGTATATAAACACCAAATCTGGTTCGGGACATTCCAATACTGATTGCCCCTACACAGTGACTGCCTCAATGCTTCTCCAGTCTTGTAATTGAACCCAAGACGTACACATTTCTTGGCTGCTAAATTTCAGCACATTAAAATTGTATTTCCATGATTAAGAATCATTTTTCTTGAGACTTTCATTTAACCCATTGAGTTTCAAATTACAGATGATTCATAATACTTTACTTGTCACTCGCATCAAAATTTCGTGTATAAACGACAGTTCGTGGAATGTGCGAAAATATTTACTGAGCAAAAATGAGAACGTTTACAGCATACACAATAGGCGAGGGTGACACCCTGCCACTCGAGTTTTCTGGGAAAGGGTCAAAGGTTAGAATAACTTAGCTGGGGTTTGTAATGTAACAAACGGCGACTTGACGTGGGGTGCCGTCACCCTACTTCATTAACGGCAACACGTCAATTTGCTTGAACCAATTCTTCTAAATCTGTAGAGATTTGTGTGAGTCAAAAGCTCATCTATAAAGCTTACAGAACTTTGCCCAGATCTGATTTTTTACAATTAGGTTTTTGATTCTAATAGACTATAGAAAGGCCAATGAGAATTTTTGTTTCGCCCTCTCACTTGCAGTTTGGACGAACTGTTATTAGGCCTCATGTAGACCTTAGAATCTAACCATTCTTGATTAATTTTAACCTCCTTAGGCTACCTAAATTATTTCCTGAACAGCGAATGAGGAAAATTTTAGTTTTGGTGATGAAAATCTCAAAATATCTGACTTAACAAAATATTTTGAACCAAATAAATCCCTGTCGGGCGCTGGAAAGGAAACTATTTTTTCTTCAGAGTGGCCCAAGTTGTGGCTGGTTATTTTTACCGCCCGCTGTGCCCTGGCAGGTGTACTCGGATCATTTACAAGGTCCGCCGACAACCAGCACATTCATTGTATTATTTATTTTTGGCTTTGTCCTACTTTACTGACAAATGGACAGTTTACATTGTTTACCGTTCTAAAATAGATTGAAGAATTTGTATCTTTTTTTTTTTTAATAGATTGAAGTATAGTGGCGATGAAGTGCTAGGTCTAATCCAAAATTCCTATACTGACAGTGTAACAATGCTTCTGGTAAGTAATGACTATGTTGATATTTATGTGTACACCTGTATTTATTATTCATGCTGTCTTTTTAACCATTACTCCAAAAGATCACTGTTTTTCAACAGGTTTTCCCTACAAACGCTGTTACTTTTATTATGTACAGATTCTTTAGTCGAACAGTCAAGGTCCGAATAGTTTTTTTGCCTTATCAAATATTGAACTATTGTTAATGTTTGATTTAAGACTGCGTAAGATTCGTATATATCCAAGTCTTCGTAAGTTGCTTTCCAGAATGTCTGAGTAATTCAGACCGCGTTTAAAGTTTGTCCATTCACTTCCCAATAGTTCAAAAGAAATGAACGATGAGGGAGCTTCTTAATATGAAAGGGTTTTATTCAATAAACATCTCATCCCGAGTCAAAGCCACCATGTATAAGTCTCCATCAGTCCACCTCCCATCTCCTATCAGCAATCAACCACATTTAGAACACGAGTTGCTCCAACGCCTTCTAGACCATTCTAGTATTTAGCTCTAACACAATCCTATGTCCGAGGTAGTGGATATTGGTAAACTCCAGTCTGTTACATGGAGTCGATGTACTTACTCCAGGTATAACTCCTTGGTTAAACATGTTTCTTCTAACCAACTAACTCACTAACTGCTCGCTCCCTACCTTGCAGCGCCTTTTATACTGGTTAACAGGTGGCGCTAGGAGCGTAAGATATTTCTCCTAGGAGTAGACTAGAAGTAGACTTGCTAAGCCTGATCCTTGTTGGATTATATATTATGACAATGTATTAAAAGTACTAAGCCATTAGTACATTCGACGGCGGTCAGGTGTTTGAGTTTAAGGAGGTGGACGACATAGCTCAAACCAAATGAATATAATGAACTCCCAATTTTGATGATTGGATATATTTGTTAAACCATGGTGGGGTGGCCTTGACTCTCGTGGTACATTCAACACAGTATCAATAGATTTGTAGATCCAGTTTCAACACAAATTTACAGTGAAATTATTCATTGAGTTGATTTCCACATTTTGAAGCTCAAGGTTAGCAGAACTCGTTCATAAAATGACAAGGTAAGTGTTAAAAATTGATAACATGATTATTTGGATAACAACGTAGATGATGACATAATCATGGTTACAAAATGACAAAGTCAACTTTAGAGGATGAAGTATTCGTCATCTTTAGGTATTCACTTAGTACGTGCTTTGTACATTAAAGTCAGTTCTCAGCATCGTTAGCTGATTTTAAGATTCAAAGATTGCGACACCCGTGCATAAGGTGACAAAGTGAGTTCACAGAATTGTTAGCCCATATTAAGGCCTAGGGATAACGACACCCGTGCATAAGGTGACCAATTCAGTTTTGACTTAGTACGCGCATGTACAGTTTCTGATATTTATGATTTGTAACACAAGTCAACAGAACTCAACATATATACAGTGTAGGGTTGTCTTAAACTTCTAAGAGTAACAAGTGTACATCAAATCCAATTTCAGAACAAATTAACACAACATAAGTCAATTCAGAGAATTCGGACATTTTGAACGAACGACTTTCATGATACAATGCGTGTCGAATTTCAATCAAATTTCAACCAGAACAACATTATTTACAATAAATACAAGGTCTCTGTATCAGGTTTAGTAATACCGAGCAGTTGGAACCAGAAAATACCACCATTCCCGTCACGCGTCCGCCAGCTATACTTAGTACACGTGTACTTAGCGGGACGCTTGACTGGAGTTCCCCCCCAAGGTTTGACCTCGATTTGGATCCTTCGGGTGCGAAGCGCCCGGATGGCAAATTTCTGCTTCGATCAAACTTTCAAGTTTGATTGTTCGACCTGATATTTTGGGCCGATATGAATTAATTCTGGCGCTTGATTATGTTGGTTGGGGACCTAAACTTTAGTTTAGCACAGGTTTTGTAAAAATTTATGCGATGGATTGATCATGTTAGCCGATTTCAGAATTTGGATCTTTTGGATCAAAAAGGGGTTTTCCAAATTAGCCTCGTTTTGACGTCATTTTAATCAGTGTCGCTCATCTTTTTGGTCGGAGAGGACGTATTTGTTTTTTTTCACTCTCTTTTAACAATGGCCCGAGTCGCAGTTTTCTGTAGTCAAAGGGAGAGCGGGATCGAGGAGTACAACGACCTGATCGTCGGGGATACAGCCCACAGTGTGACCGTGGTGGAGTGCGTAGACGCCGGGACTGCCGATTTAGCCGGGGCGGCTTTCGCGCACCATAGCGTGTGGCCCGACGACCTGTTAGTGATCGTGGTCAATCTTCTGGACATTTTACGATGGGACGCGGAGCTGGAGTTATACATTCCCCTCTTCTCCTCCACTACGGCCGCGGTGACCTTTTACGGGGAAACGCTCAACAGGGCTTTTCTTAACCTGCGCAGTCACCCAGCCCCCGCCACCGTGATGTTTACCACCGTGACGGGCATCAACACGGAGTCTTGGGATCTGACGTGCGAGGACGCGTATTTCCAACGATGGATGAACCACCTGGTGCCCCGGGTCAACCGGGAGGTTCGCCATGCTAACCGCTGGTTTGGCGTTCCAACAGCCGACCTGGGTCACCGCCTCCACATCACGCGTCAGACTGCAGACGGGGCCTTCACCGTCCACGACTACCGAGAGTTCGTGGACGGTTTCATGCCGACCCATCGACAGCTTCGACGGTGGGCTCGCGCCCTGGGCCGGCTCCTTCGCCAGCTCCCAATAGCTCCCCTCTAGACCAACCCCTTCCCCCCTGTACATACCGATTGCCTGCGGTGATTAGTGGGTCTTAATTCCCGGCTAGTGATTGAGCCATAAACATTATTTTGACAATCATCAAGAGTTCATCGGATCCAATTCCCGGCCAGTGATCGGACCACCAAGGACTAGATGTTTTTCTTTGTGGCTGTTTTGCCGGACTGTTCGGGGCGACTCGTCGGAGCTGTTTGGGGTTTCTTTTGCCGTTGCCGGGCGTCGTCCCCCTCGTCTCCTCGCCTGCCACCGGGTGCCTTCCCCTCGTCGAGTTGGCCCAAGCCTCGACCGCTCCGAGACCGGGTAAGTTGAATCTTCCTTTTCCCACCGTTTCTTGCATGTTAGGTAGGCTACTAATCGTAGATTTTAAGGAGATTGTTGGCCAAATTCTTCTTGGTGGTTCTCGGCTCGCCCTCACGTGGTTGTATTCCGGAAGCTGATGTCACTCCCGGAACCAGAAACTGTTTCGCTGGTGATTTTAGTAACGGGTAGCGTGGGTGGCCACCTAGTGTTTACTTTTGGTTCCAAGATGGTGGACGCGGGCCGAGAGTCAGGATCTTTCGTACTAAACTTATTATCTTTTCCAGGTCCTGCGGTATGTTAGGGTGATGTAAATGAAGCAATGTGACACGGTTGGCACTGAAAAGCGTCAGGCTATATAATTTTAGTGGGCGGATTGTTTAGGCTAATATGATCAAGTATTTTACCTCGCGCGTGGTTGGGCGATATTAGGGGGTTTTCTGACTAGCGGTTTGTTGACATTACCGATCTAAGTAGGTTTTCTGGAGTGTGGGTAATTCGTATCGTATTGTTATTATTTGATACTATTAACTGTTGGGGACTGACACTGCACATGATAATCAGGTATGGGTGGCCAGAGATTCCGGTCTGAGAGTTACAACATAAGATTTGCTGTAACAGGATTCTTTGTTTGGTCGTTATACGTACAGAACATTAGTGTAAATGTCTACATTGGAAACAATTCACATGGGGTGCCCTAGGTAACAAGCGCTTCCCAGGGTGTTCACCCTGGTAAGTTTTAGGTGTAGTAGGTGACCAAGTATTTTGGTCCAGACTTCCCAACATTAGATTGGCTGTGATAGAATTCTTTGATGAGTAGTTTCCCCTTACAGGTTACAGGAAATATTGACGTGTCGGCCACGTGAGGCGACACCATAGGTGGGGCCGTCCAACGAGTTGTTGGCGACTCCCATGGTAAGTTTGAGATGTAGTGGCGAAGGCCACAGACACCCATTCCATGTCTTAGTCTAACAGCAAGACTGTGTCAGTGTCATCGTGTTAGAATAAGTTTTATAGGACTATTATTGTCAAAGTCGTCTCGAAGAGGAAAAAATACTACTGTGAGGAGACCGAGATGAAGTCTCTAAGACACTGAATGAACTCCCAGATGAAGATTCTGTATGAATATAATGAAAGAAGGAATGGTATCCTCGTTAAGAGCTAGAAAGGCACCAACACCACAAAGATTATCAAGCGTCCCAAGTAGAGATACATGTGTGTACACCGTGGGAGTTCGTACATTCATAGATCAGGCCTTAGTAGGCGCCGCTCCATTGAACGCAGAAGCCACGCTTATCAGTGCCCGAGATTGCCAAACATCTCAGACAGTGATATCCTTGTGATGAATGAGTGGGAGCCTATGCTCACAGGTCGGGACTGAGCCGTTACAAGAACATCCACCTACAAAGGTTTCATGAGTGCCCGAGAGGTGATGCAAAACTGTCCCGCTCAGATTCCCTAACCGACCTCATGGGGAGATAAGAATAATGATAGGAATTGGATCCCTGGTGATTTACCTTAAGAGGTCACAAGGTTCAATACTCTTGGTAACACTCTTTCTGTACAGTGTGGTAGCATAATTACCCAACACACTCCAAAGATTTATACGCAAACAAGTTAACACCCCCTTCAAGGGTGACAACTGTTCTAACATATTTGACTCCATTTTATGAAGCATCCGCTTTAAAACCCCAGTTTTGTTCTTATTGAATGATTTTGTTACGACAAAATCCCTTCTTTCCCTGCTAGTTACAGGTGGTAGCTCGGCGTTCACCCCCTACATTCAGCCTGGGGTTTGAAGACCGAGTTCCACTTTATATTGGGTAGTGGCGCCCTTCTGAATGCAAACGGGTGCGCCACTAACTCCAAACGGCTCACTGAATAGATATCATACCTATGTTAACAGTGACATTTCACTGTCTACCCTATACTCTACATCACATGGGAAAAACCAACATGGCAAGCGGTTGGGGTAGCGTTTTCATTCCGTGAGGTATAAATGTCATTAAAGGACATTAAGTAGTAACTGTACAAAGGAGGCTGAGATTATTCGTTCCTTATTGGTTATCACTAGAGGATCGGGTCTCAGATTCAGGTTCACTTCTGATCGGATTCCCGGTCCTCATTAGTTACATGTGGTTTGTCGGTACTCTCCCATTCATAGGACCAGAATGGACAGCACCGAGTTTCCATTGTTATAATTGGGAGCAGACTGCATATATATATTTTTTTTTTTTAATATGCAGCCTACACCCCCTTTAAATTATAGAGATGTGTAAATGCATCTCCTTAGATCACTTACTTCCAGACAGCACCTAGTAAGTCGGGCCTTTACCGAAGTACAGTACAAGGTTAAACCCGTTTTCTTGTTCAGGTCTATGCCCGTTTCTCTTGTGGAGAGTCAAGACTACTCCTGAAAAGACTCCGCCCCCAGCTTATCCTAACTATGCACATGCCGGGCAGGGATAGGTAGTGCTAAAGACAGAGTTAGAATTTTTTTTATCTCCTTTCTAATAGATCGGGTAAACTTATCAGCTCTGGGTGTCAACCAAGTTTATTGTAGCTTGTTCATCAGGGAATCAGTAGTCCATGTCCCCCCTCTTCAGCTCAACTGTTGAGCGGAGACCTGGATACTTTTAGCGCCACGACGGCGGTCAAGACTAATTTTCATTCATTTATTTTATTTTCTTTTCTCGACGGCGGTCAGTTCTGAAGCCGCTCATTTCCTTTATTAATTTTAATTATTTCTAATTTTTTACCCGGGTTCTCCACCAAATGAACTATTGTTAATGTTTGATTTAAGACTGCGTAAGATTCGTATATATCCAAGTCTTCGTAAGTTGCTTTCCAGAATGTCTGAGTAATTCAGACCGCGTTTAAAGTTTGTCCATTCACTTCCCAATAGTTCAAAAGAAATGAACGATGAGGGAGCTTCTTAATATGAAAGGGTTTTATTCAATAAACATCTCATCCCGAGTCAAAGCCACCATGTATAAGTCTCCATCAGTCCACCTCCCATCTCCTATCAGCAATCAACCACATTTAGAACACGAGTTGCTCCAACGCCTTCTAGACCATTCTAGTATTTAGCTCTAACACAATCCTATGTCCGAGGTAGTGGATATTGGTAAACTCCAGTCTGTTACATGGAGTCGATGTACTTACTCCAGGTATAACTCCTTGGTTAAACATGTTTCTTCTAACCAACTAACTCACTAACTGCTCGCTCCCTACCTTGCAGCGCCTTTTATACTGGTTAACAGGTGGCGCTAGGAGCGTAAGATATTTCTCCTAGGAGTAGACTAGAAGTAGACTTGCTAAGCCTGATCCTTGTTGGATTATATATTATGACAATGTATTAAAAGTACTAAGCCATTAGTACAATATCCCATTGATAAATTTGGGTGCGCCCTATGCAGCTTATGAAAATCATATTACAGATTATATCAAAATTGATATAATTCCAGAATTGGAAGGAATCGTACTTTATTTTCTTCATTTCTTCAGGAACACTATCTATGGTTATTCTCCCTTCAAATAACATTGAATGCCACAATTTACATTAAAAAGATCAAGAAACCATAATATTCGCTGCTACAGTATACAAGGTAAAACGTAGGATGTTATTTACAATATCAGGACAGGTGAGTTTACTTTACAATGTGCCTTTTTTGGAATATTTTTGTAAGACTGCAAGTGCCAGTATGAGCATTGGATCCGCCCATTTCTAGGTAAAACATAGGACGAAACAGATAGACACCGGCAGATGTAGATGATTGTTTTTTTGTCATCTCAGGGTCTTAAAAGTAGACCATTTGGCTGCCATATAAGGCTAAGGGTACCGACAGACATCTCTAAATGTGGGCGGAAAGTTCAGTTCACACTGAATGATTTTAGTTCACTATGAGAGAGCATAAAAGAAAAACAACACTCCTTAATCATATACCACTTTAACTCATGATTATTAAGTAGCAGTATCAAAATTTCATATGCATTCTTTTGTTTCGCCATTCAACCATACAGGTCGGTAAAATTTGCATGAAGTAGCTTATCAATGCACGCTTCACCTTCATTCACGTCATACAATAATAATGTATGTAGAAGATGGCATTCTGACAGCATATTGTCAAAGCACGGAGGCAAGTAGTTAGGAAGTTGAAGAGCCAATTTCAATAAACCATGTCGTAGTGTTAGTATTACTTGACATTTCTCTCGGTCTGATTGTACCCCAAGGCAACTTAGTACCATGCACCCGAAGGTCATTGAGTATGGTGCCCTGCGTACGGAATCCATTGCCCTCTTTCAGGGAATGGTGAGCCTTAAGTTTTACCCATTACTTCAAAATACAGGTTTGATCGCCATCACCCGAGTAGTATGGATTCAATTTCCAGCGCTCGGGGACAGGCAAAATATAACTCGTCTAAACCTTTATCTGAACTTTATTTACCAAAAAACGAACATTTCTGTTTCATTGTTTTCCTTGATATTGATTATGTGTAATCATTCTTCTGCACTCAATAATAATTTCAAATGCATAACCAGTGTGAACTTAAATCCTTCAGTGTGCACCAAGCTTTAGGGCTTCGCTAACCGTCTCTAAATGTAGGCTACAGACATGGTCGTCGTCTGCGGGCCGACCCTTTTTACAACCTGCCACATGGGGTCCAGACGTTTACGGGACGACTTCTTTTAGGTGTAGAGGCTTACATACAAGTCAAGAAATGTTTGCTTACGTCTGGTTTTGGTCTATATTGAGGATACTGTCTCCCTCCATATATGGTAACAGTTTGCGAAATTAAAGTGCGGTCTGTGCTGGGTGTGCACAATTTGTGCGAAAGGCACACTTTTTCAGGATTGTGCACCCAGTTTGCACTCATTAGGTGATTTCTTTGGGGGGCAAATTTTAAATGTATAAACATAAACGGTGTTGGTATGCTGATGGTAGGTGCAAAGTTTGAAAATGCGCAAATGCAAAGGTCGCATGAAATAAAACTTTTTCAAACACAGTCCCTGGATATGTTGTGCTGCTCTCTTTATCATGGAATATGGTAGTGTAAATTTTCATGATAGTAAACACGCCTATTTAATCATAAAGCCATTTTTCACAATCTGGATATTATCCATATTAGGATTCAGTTCGTTTCTTTTTATTTTCTTAATATATCATAAAACAATATATTCATACTTATTATTTCCTAATATGAGCAGGGATACTTCTACCCTAACGGTATATGGGGTCTAATTATCCTTATCGTTACCTATCTGGAGGTGACAGGTAAGGAGGATCGAGAGACCCTGATGTCTGACAATGTAGGTCACCGGGGACATGGCCAATTATCACATTCTCACCTGTACTGACCCCACTTGGCAGGTAGATGGGCAGGTAACCGCATCCTGTGCTACATTGATCCCTGATATGGAGAGGGAGTAGGAGCCAATATTCGGGATCGCCTTAAGACATACTCAACTTCAAGACAAGATGTGAGTGAGAGATGGTGGTATTTATAACTTATAGCAACAATTAGTCTAAGGTCATTATGTCATGATAAATAAATAATTAATTCAGAAAAAAAATTGTTGATACTTTTGTCATACAGATATTTAGACATCAGGGTCTTACTCTAGAACCAGTCAGACATGTTTTTTGTCTGCTCCCAAATTGTTTCTGAATTAATTCAAATGAGTGTGGCAAAGCCGGTCTTCCATCCGCTTCAAAATGAATGCATATAACCCATCTAGTGGAGTGGGTATTTTGAACCTTGAATAAATGTGTGGAGTGTGTGTTTGTGGAGGGGGGGGGGGGGCATACAATGAATGGGCATAAAATGAATGCAATTTGCTGGAATAGATTTATCGTAGATAACTTAAAGGATTCCAAGAGGGTCGTCTCATCATTTTCTAATAAAATCTTTCAGGTTTTCAGGCTAAGCCCTCAGTACGGACGCATCGCCCATTCTATAACTCTGCTCTACAACACCCTACCTGTTGGGTTTACAACCAGGAGGCGCCGTGGAGGACCAGGGTGAAGAGTTAACACGTCAACTCCACATGTGGGCCCCCCCGTGTTTACGGCATAACGGGCCGCTTGTATCAATACTAATGTGGGCACTCGCCATTCACAGCCCCTACTGCGAGGGGAAGGGGGGACCCCTAACATGGACGTGTGGGTCACATGGATCATTTTTGACCGACATGGCCACATGGGTCATTTTTAAGCGACATGAGTAATTTTTGAACGACATGGTCACATGGGTCATTTTTAAGCGACATGAGTCAATTTTGACCGACATGGTCACATGGGTCATTTTTAAGCAACACGCGTCATTTTTGACCCACATGGCCACATGGGTCATTTTTAAGCGACATGAGTCATTTTTGACTGTCATGGCTACAGGACTGGCATGAGCCGGATAACCAAGGAGGATGGGCAGGAAATATACCAAGTATGATCGAGGGTCCCTATAGAATCCAATAGAGTGACCGGAATTTGGTTGCATTTGAATTTTGATTTAATTCCAAAAGAAGCTGGCTTTACATTTGATCATAAATTAAACTAACTTACCTTTGGTTAGTGCAGTTTAATTAGGATTAGATGATGTGGAGAAACGCTGAGGTGGGGGAACAGATGAGAAGGCGTTCGGCGCACGCATCTGACACTTTTTAACCGGTAGTGACGAATCCTATGTGAGAAACGCTGAGTAGAGGAACTAATTTTAGAAATGTTTGTTTCTCAAGATTAGGTAGATGGTTAAGGGAGGGCTGAGGTGGGCATCTGTTCCCCCACCTCAGCGTTTCTCCACATCATCTAATCCTAATTAAACTGCACTAACCAAAGGTAAGTTAGTTTAATTTATGATTATACTTCTGTTACGAAACGCCAGGTGGCGTAACAGATGAGATTTTAAAAATTTGATTCGTCACCAAATCATTTTGAAATGAAAAACACAGGATTGTGTAACAGACATTTCAAATTTATTGCCAACAAACAACAGGGCAATCCTTTACCAACAAGTAACATGATGAAAATCATTTCTTATTTATGAATTGTGATAACAAAGTATGAGAAACATCTGGTGGCATTAGAGGTTTCTCATAGAATTTCCTGAAAGTGGATTCTGATTTCCACTGAGCCTTCGCCATTATTTCTTTAACAGGTACATGTAAGGCTGCAAGTTTAGAGGTAGCCGCCCCTCTAGTGCTGTGTGCTTTAAATACATTGGTATCTACTCCTGCATTAGCTAGAGTTTCTTTTGTCCATCTCGCAATCGTAGCTGTATGAGCTTGCTTAAATGGTGGACATGTTGAGATGATCAGACTATCATCAGAGTTTAGTCTCAAATCTGCCGTTTTATCTAAATATGCAGATAAAGTCCGAATAACACATAACCTCGGATCATGATCGAAAGCTTTGAGCGTGATTATTCCCAATGAACCACGCCGGGTATGTTTCAGGACTTTGGAAAGTCTTATAACTACTGTTTTCTTATCCGTAGACCAACATAAATCTTTTACACAAAAAGACGCTAGCGTCTGAACTCTTTGCGCAGTTACTAACAGCAGCAACATCACCAGTTTTGCTGAAATTTCTCTTAAACTTAGTTTCTTATTTGGAGATAACTCTCTTAAGAAATCTAATACAATGTCCACATCCCATGTGGCGCCATATCTGGTTTGCTGAGGTCTCTTATTGTAAATGCCCCTCATTATTCTACATACTACTGACAATTGACCAAACGGCACACCGTCATAGTTTTGTAAAATGTTAGACAAAACACATCTTGCTATATTTATAGCTCCGTAGGAATAACCTTTGTTGAACAATTCGGTAAGGAAGAAAATTCCTTGACGAATAAGTGGTTTGTCTTTACTCCAGCCTTTTATGGTGCACAAAGTTAACCACTTCCTGACATAAACTGAATACTGTTGATGAGTTTTTTGTCTCCAGGAGTTAGTATATAGATCTAGACCAGTTTTGTTGAGTCCCAGATCCTTAATCTTTTCAGTCATACAAGATACAAACGAAGGGAGATGTTTTGTAGTGAATCCCTTTCTTGAGGCCTGTTGTCCGTCCTTATGAGGTTGTCTTTCCTCGGAGGGATTGTCCATTTGTCTAACGCTGCTTTCTCCAGTATTGGGAACCACGGTTGCGCTGACCATAACGGGGCGACCACGATTGCCCGAGTCTGGTCTGCTCGTAGTTTCTGCATCACTCTGGTGAGTAGTCTGAATGGTGGAAAAATATAAACTAAGTCAAACATGTCCCAAGGAATAGAAAACGCATTGACATATTGAGAATCTGGGTCTGGGCCCCAGCTAACATAATTTTGTAGCTGATTGTTATTCCTAGACGCGAACAAATCAATTTCTGGGGAACCCCACATCTGACATGCCCTATTAAAAATATTAGGGTTTAACTGCCACTCAGTGTCTTCTGAGAAGTTCCTACTTTCATAGTCTGCCTGGACATTTTGGACGCCTGGAATATAGGAAACCGTTAGCCAAATATGTCTTTCCTCACACCACTTCCAAATTGTTTGAGCTACTTCGTTGCATTCGGAAGATTTCGTGCCTCCTTTATGATTTAAATAAGCTACCGAAGTAGTATTATCACATAAGACTTTGATGTTTTCATTGGAAGTGTCGTGAAAAAAGGATTTTAAGCCCAATAGAACTGCTTTCAATTCTAATACATTAATATGAGCATTACTTTCTTCACAAGACCATCTGCCACCTGTTGAGTTATTACCAGAACAGGCACCCCAACCTTTCAAAGAAGCGTCTGTCTCCAGCGTGAACTTTGGTCTGCCTTTAATGATCTCCTTCGATGCTGAATCGATGTTATTCAGCCACCAAATGAGATCGGATTCGCATTTTTGCGAAAGCTTCATTTTTGCATCGAATTTTTTCCTACCACTCCATTTCAGATACTTGTTTTTCTGAATTTCAAGATTTTTTGTGTAGGCTTGACCATATTCCATGCCTTTACAGACGTCGTTAAGCAACCCGATAGTTGACGCTACGGTTCTGATTTTTAGACTGTTAGAACTGAGAATGTTTCGTACACTATCTTTCACTTTTTGTTTTTTGTCCTCAGTTGGTTTTACAGTCATGTGCTTAGAGTTGAGGACATAGCCCAAGAATTACAATTCTTGACATGGTTCTAATACTGACTTTTTGTCGTGAACTCTAAACCCTAACTCCTGAAAGAGTTTTGACAAGTAATTCACTGCTGTCTGACAGCCTTCTTTAGAATCGGAGATTATGAACGAATCATCGATATAACCAAAACCCTGGAACCCTTCTTCGTGGAAATTTGCGAAAATAGGTCTGAGGGTCTTAGTAAAGATCCATGGGGCTGAGGACAGACCGAAAGGAACGCAAGTAAATTGATAGAATTTACCTTCCCATTGGAAAACCAAATATTTCTGATCTGAATTCGTAATGGGAATAGCATAGTAAGCTTCCTTTAGATCTATCGACGCCATCCAAGCATCTTGAAACAACATTTCAGTAGCCACCTCCAAGTGATCCATTTTAAAATGTTGATGAGTTACAAACTGATTAAGATCACTTAAATCTATAATCATTCTGAACGAACCGTCAGGTTTTGGTCTTAAGAAAATATTTGACACGAAACAATCATCGACATTGTCAATTTGCACAATGACTTCTTTGTTAATGAGTTCCTGGATTTCTTTTTCAATAACCCCGACATGTTCGTCATTAAATTTGTATTGACGTGGGATGTGGTTTTGAAAAGGCTGTTCATCGAATTGGAGTTTCACTCCTTGAACATTTTGCAAGACTGCAGGATCACTTGTAAGGTTCTCCCAGTTTTGTAGATGAGGTTTCGTAGATCCTGAGACCAATTCGTGAGGGCAGACACTCACCTCTATTTCTTCGACTGTCCTCCTTTGCGAAAACTCTGACGATCTCTGTTTCTGTTTCGGTTATCATTACGGTCTCGATCCCCATTACGGTTGTCTCGACGGTCGTAGTTGCGGCGTTGGGAATCAAACTTCTTCCCATAAGAACCACCACGTTTGTAATTCTTTGAAGACGAATCACCTCTTGAGTAAGGACCTTTGTTGTCCTTTTTGTAGATGGAGTTGTTTTTCTTGGACTTATCCATTTGCGACACGATTTTTTCTGTTTCAGTCACCTTTTTTGAGTTTTCTGCCACGTCTCCCAGCAGATTGGTGGGAGTTGGTTCGCACTTATCCGTAACCAACACCCTGAAATCCTCCGGTAGCTTACTTTTAAGCAGGGATCTGCGTTTGTCAGTGATATCTGAACGAAACACATATCCAAAAGCGCTGACCGTGTCGGTGAGAACATCTAATCCACCCTGAAGGTCGCCCTCTCCAAGCTTGTCAAGAGCGTAAACCATTGAAATCATAACTGGACAGAGTTGATCTTGGACACGATACAACACTTTATCCTTAGCTTTGAACTCTGCTGGTAGACGTGTCCAGATATTATACGGAATTTCTGGCGTCCTCACCCACTCCAAGTTACTGGGTCTAACGTACTTATCCTTCAATTCCTTGAACTCCGCCTCGGAAATAGGTTTCCTAAAAAACCTATCAGTTCCTTCTGCTAAGTCCTGGTTGACTGGCTCTCCTACTCTTTCCTCTTTCGGTGGCTTGTTCAATTTTTTGAAAAACGAAGTTTCCTCACTGCCTTTTGAGGAACCCACGTTCGAAGTTAGGTCGGAGAAAGACCTGTCATGGTCACGCTGTCCTCCGTGTGACATCCAGCTGTCACTGTCAACTGACCGGCAGTCGTCATCATCGTCGTCTGCTGCACGTGTCATTTCGCCCATTTTATTCTCCAACTGAGTCTGCAAAGAATTCAGGCTAACTGTGAAATTAGAACCCACATTGTCTAATTTCTCGGAGATTTTTGCAGTTACTGAATTGAAACCGCGTTCGAGTACTTTACACATGGCTTCCATGTTTGGATCAATCCCCTCGTCAGTCTTCTCCTGTCTTTGTTTGCTATAGTCTTTCGAACTACTGCCATTAGAGCCTGAAGAGTCGTTTAACTGATTAACCCTATCAGCGTCGATATTAGCATCGAACTTTTCCTTTTCTGTTTCCTTGTGTTTTTTAGTTTTGTCCTTCTTCGGGTCACGCGACATTTTGGCTATAGACACGTGTCCAACACCGTCTATTTTCTTGAGGAAACAGAGTTCACAGACCCAATAAAATTGGGAGGTCACAGACCTGAAAGTACGAGCCAAGCACAGCCTGGATATCGTAAAGTCCCCGAGGAAAGAAATTCCTTCACCACTCTTCTTTGTGAAGTAAATTTTTGACGAAATTCTTCCTTCTCTCTCGGTTAAACGTGTGTCGTCGGCGGTATTCCGAACCGCAGTGTCAGATGCGTGCGCCGAACGCCTTCTCATCTGTTACGCCACCTGGCGTTTCGTAACAGAAGTATAATTCTGGATTCACTAATATGGACATAGAACCTTTGACGAATTTTCAAGCTTGTCTGCTTGGTATATTAATAGGATATTTATAAATATGGAGCAATTTTATCAATTCAGCACCTGACATACGGTTTAATTAAAGATTTCTTAAAATTACAGATTTAATATCTGATATTATGGTGTTCCCATTTTAAAACAAATTTAGTATGCCCTCCCCCCCCTCGCTTCCTCCAATCCCCCACCCTTACCATTTACCACCAGCACAGAGGTGTTTTCCACACAGTTTACCAGCATTATGGTGCCTAGCAAGGCGTGAAATTTAACGGGACGGAGTAGTACACGTGTGTGTAACAGATTGATCCACAGATTAATCCGACTATAGATTAATGAGAGTGTGTGCATTCACCTTTGATCCTTCGCTCATTCTCCCAGCAGGTTCTTTGGTAATTTGTATGGGAGGAGTATAATAATTCTGCTTGGAGAGTATCGTCTTTCAGACTTTTCTAAAAGTAGTTTTAATGAATGTCATCAGATATGTCTGTTATTAATTCCTACACGAGATATGATTCATTTCAATATGTAAATATTGTGGTGCTTCAATTTCATTGGCTTTTACATGTTATGTTATCATAGTATGTACATGTAGTCAACTTATTCTTATGGCACACGGTGAGATTATAACTACAAAAAGTATATAGGAGTAGAGAGCTACGGGTATACTGTGTTTAATCAAATTCATGATGTTATCCAATGCTGGCAGTATAATATGAACGCAATTGATTAAAGCACATGGAACATACAAAATTGATTCTACTTGGGTGAATGAAGTGCAATAATATGTACCATATGCACAGATGTACTTTTCCAAAACACCCATCCTGGGTTGAATAATCATATTAATGTATTTGATATAAACAAAAAAAAACAGTCGTCCTTTACAGTTGATTTAACCGATTATTGAGATCTGGCGAAGTGAGCAGTATTGTGGATGTTAGTGACATACCTTTTATAGTATATAATGTAAAACATGTAGCACTACTCATTTCATGATTTAGAACATGGTATAGTGAGTACAATGGCCATGGACAAAAATGTACTGCTATGAAAATATCACAGTACGCTTTGACTGCGTTTGATTGAATGATGTAAAACAGTTGTTCCGTGTTAAAACGTGACAGGTGATTTTGATAGTATTACTGATTTATGGTTAAGTGACCACAGTAGGTTGGCTGTACCTAATCTTATTTTCTCTTGAGTGTACTTGGGGTCCGTTGGCACTTCGGACACAGACCGACCAAGAGTGTGTGGAGGTGTAAGGGAAAACCTGTGCCAAAACAGGAGTGTTCTGGCAGGAAAAATACACTGAGGATAGACTTGGTTAACCATGCCATGGGTAAAGAAATCTGTTGTTCTTTCCATACAAGAGACAGGAATATGATGTACAATTACATATATTTGCCAAATTAAATTTGTCGTTATCACATTCCAATTCAGATGTTGATTTAGACATTTCATTTTTCTTGCCTTGTAAATTTTCTTGATTGAAAATATGACAAATATTGAGAATAGAAAAAGAAGGCATTATCAGTCAAATAAGTAAGCTTTTCTATCTTTAGGACATCCAGTTTTGGGCAGTATGTGCCTTGATTGAACACCTATTTTCTGCCTACTTGCTTAACTATACGGAGTACATTTATGATTATAAAGCTAGCAAGTGTAGTTCAAGGATCAAGTGCCCCCAAAATGGATCGGGATAACTTTTTTTCTCTGATCCTATAAACTCTGCAGGGTCTAAAGGGTTACCGTAAACTATGTAAATGTCAAGGGAGGCAGCTGCTATTGTTGTAAATACGGTAAATCACCGAGAGGGGGCGCTGTCAATGCCCTCCTCTAAGCTGCTCACAACTAGTCGGAGCTGCTCACTCTGCTGGTTGCCGGCGGTGAGGGCCATTTATTACTGGTCAACCAGCTCCAGCTGGCAGTCTGACGGGTACAAGCGCTGTTTTGGGTAAGTATACCGGTTAGGTGAGTTTCGCCATTTTGGTTGTTAGCTTGTTTGATTGTTTGTTGGGGTAGTTTAACGTCCGTTCAACCACACAAGGTTCTTTCCAGACTGCACAAGGTAATGCTTTTCAGCTTATGGGTGATCATATCTATGATATGGTTTAGGAGAAACCCACCACCAGGTGTGATACCCTACTCATTTCGAAGAGTTGCAAGGGGTCTTTCATGTGCAATGTCCCATAGAAAGGCAACAACACACCAGGCCTTTGATGACCCTGTGGGGAGCACAGGGTGTGGTTGTTAGCATCTGATAGCGATATCCTTTGGTAGGAATCTTATAACCAGGGTGACCACTCAGATTTCTTTTTCAAATTCCCCGTGTTTTCCCTGTATCAAGCGCAAATTGTCTGGCTCATTTTCCATCATTCATTCCAAACCGAAAGCATGAAACCACAAAAAAGGGGAACTTGTTCACAAAAAGTCTAAGGTCATTAATTTTCTGAGAGGAAATACAGAATCTGAGAAAACCAAATCCCCTGTGTTGTCTCGGCGTTTTGGGCACTTTTCCAAGATACTTGTGTTTTCCTTTGTTTTGCCATTTTAGCTATTACCTGTTTTCCCTGTCCAGCGGTCATCCCGAAAACCGGGTGATAACATTTGACAACATTTACCTCAAGTATACACATACCTTGATTTCCCTTCTACATACATATATATGTGTGTGTATGTGTGTGTCACTTTGTCATCATTATCAGGCAAATAGCCGCTGTCGTTTTGGAAATTATTGCACTACATTTTTATGACTTGATTTTGTAACAATTATTTCTTAAGAATAGGATCTTAAGACTTGATCTCTTAGAAAAAAGAAGTTGCTTTTTTCTGGACATCAATCGATCCTTTTAGTTCGGTTATATACCCATGAACCAACGAGCCAGGAGTTAACAGTGCTACCTCAAACCCCTCTTGCTCTTATCAGTAAACATACTAAATTTCGTGTGGTACAAATTTCTGTGCATTTTATACATCACAAAAAAATGCACGGAAATAAAATAAACTGTATGAATATTAAAATGATAAATAATATATGTTAGTTTAATGGATCCAACAAAGGCATGAACATACTGAAGTGCAGAAATATGTATTAAAGCTGCCTATGCGAACATTTAGTTGCGTGAAATAGGCAAGTTGACACCATCCTGATAAGCGATTATCCCAGGTGGGGACAGTCTTAGGGTGGTTTGAGGGTGTACTGTTAATAGATTTACACCAGTTTTTGCGCTGGTGTACTCGGGTTACCTTGGGGAAGACAACACCAGGCCAGGACCCAGCGATGGCCTAGTGGCCCATTACGATCGTCTTTACCTTAGGACATGGCAGGACTAAACTTCCAGCTGATATTTTCTACAGCCATAATATAAAAATGGCGATAAAATCAAGTGGGTTTTCCGATAGGGCCTAGGTGGGGGGGATGCATTCCGGCAACCCGACGTTTCCCATTTTTTTTGCCCCGACCCTAAGATTTTTAGAGCCCCTTTAGAGGGAGGGGCCAGTCTCTATAAATTTGCATCCTGCCTTGATCCTTGCCATCCAGGGAATAATGATACCAAAATTTATACTTCTATCACTTCCAGTTTTTGTTTTATAGACATTTTTGTGAATCAAATTTAGTCTCCCTGTCTGCACCTGGTGCAGCCTGGACAGTGAATTTCTCTGTGTGTGACGTCACAAGCAGAACAGATGAGAAATTATAAAACTGAAAGAAATACAATATAAAACTTTTTAAGTGCTATTTAAAGGTCTAACAGTGTTAAGAATCACCAATTAAATCATTCATATTGAAAAATTGAAAAAATTATGGATTTTTAAATTTCTAAATTCAAATATAACTGCCAGTTTGTGTGACGTCACACACAGACATACTTCATCAGCTGGACAGGAGATCAATGAGAATTTAACAAAATCTTAATTTCACTGGCCCCTCTCTTTAGTGAAAAATATTGATATTTTGTAAAATATCACAGATGTGGAAACATTTTCTCACTAAGAGACACTAAAAAAGATACCCCCCTAAAAAAAAAGCGCTACCTACCCTAAATTTTTGGACCATAGTTATCGGAACACAACACTTTATTTTTGCTTATCAGGGGTTGACATAACCAGGGGCCCGGGGGCCCGAGGCCCTTGAAAAGCAGTTCAGGCCCCTAGAAAATAATGAATAACTAAGACTAGTACATGTGAGGGCCCCTAGATTTAGGTGAGGGCCCTTAGATTTGGAAAGCTAGGGGCCCGACTGGCCCCTGGATTTTTAAACTTACGTCCACCGCTGCTTATGCTAGTCTCCACAATACGTTGAAGTCCAGAGTTTACCTTAGGGACAAGTGTACTGCTAGCCCCAGAAGGGAGGAGAGGTCAAAGGTCACTCACCCGTGACTGGACCATAACGATCCACACCTCAAGGTACAAAAGGTAACAGACCCAATGACCACTGGACCGTGAAACAGGCCAAAACGGAGGTTACTTAGGTACTGAAGGCTACAGTGCTATTTGTAGACAAAATACTAGTGGTCGGGGTGAGGTATACGCCGAAATGAGCACTGACTGATCGTCGAGGGCACATGCCATGGTCACTGGACTGTATCCAAACACTCTCTCACTTCTGTCTATGTAGGGGTTAACCCAACAATATACGATTTTTCGCACCACGCCAACTACTAGGCTACTTGGAAATTGCAAACCAATGCATAAAACTGACTCAAGTTTTTAATTGTCTGAAGTGCAGTGGTTAATCTCAAGGAAAATTGACGCATTGACAGGAAAAATTAAATGTGTCTATGGCGCATATCCAAAATTAAGGGCGCACCCTGCTCCCAGGGTGCATGTTTTTTCAGCAGGGTGCATGATTTTTAATAGTGTGCAGCCGGCAGATGCACATATTTCTGATGGAATAAATAATATAGCCTTATACCATTGAGAGTGCAATGAAAGGCTCCTGGGTCCATATCTTCGTAACTAATTTGACTGATCAGGGAAATTTTGATCAGCGTCTCATGATCAGAAATTATATCTATCATGAATAAACTTTACACCTAATAATTCCTCTTTGACACTATTTTGCAATAACAATATACATTTTGGTAAAAGTCAAAATAACTGATCATGGGACCCTAATCAAATTTTCCCTGATCAGCTAAATTAGTTACGAAGATATGGGCCCTGGGTGCACACATTTCAAAGCTATGCACCAGGCGAGTGCACAAATTTAAAGCTTAATTTCGGGAAAAGTCTCGTTATTTTTTATATAGCTAATCTTTTCTCTCGGGCCATTAACTTAAATAGCAATGCCCCTTAGTAGATGAAACATGACCACTCAAGCGTTATCAATCGGTAGATCTGACGATTTTACAGCATTAGGTCGACTAGACCTGAGCTCAATCAAAGGTCGGAGATCAAAGTGGTCAAAGCGTGTATAATTTTAGTATGGATCTTTAATCTCCTTTGTCGGATTACCTCTAATTTAGCGAACCTTATTAACATGATTAAATGTTCAACATTATAATATGCATTTCATAATTGCATTTATAGATCTACAATCATGTTTGGCACACATGCGGTATTCCATATCCAACTCCTCTTAGTCTTAGATATCCAACTCCTCTTAAGCCCCCTATTGTATATTCACAATTCAATTTCATTGTGCTAGGCCTAGCGATAACTTATAAAGTCGCAGTTTACTTGCACATATTCATATATAGAATTATATTGTTAAAACTTCCATATTCCATCAGAAAAAGATATTTATAACATCAAGCTCAATTCACCTATCATGAAAACCAAGAGGTGCAAAGCAATTGTCTAGAAAGTCAGGAATAAGGTTTCAATTTCAACTGGAAATGAAGCCATCACTAGTTATTATCTAGCGTCAGCATCCTTTCCTGAATTATTAATCTAGACTTCGTGTTAAATAGCTGTTATTCTCCACAAATACATCTAGATCTATGTGAATTGTGTATATCTATTGCCAGAGATGATTTACTATTCTGTCCATGACACTTGTTGTTAGAATTTTATGCAGTTATTGATGTGAGATGCAACGAGACAATATCGTCAGATGGGACTGATGCCATCACAAGTTATCAATATTAATAGAAAAGACTATGTTTATATACTTAACAAAGTATGTTGACTAAATAGGTCTATCCACGATGAAGCGTGTATGTCTCACAAATTACTTGCAGTGACTTCCATCTACAGTAGATCTAAGCCTAGATGATAGGACCGAAAGTTCAAACGTTGGATAGGCAAATAGTCTCTTGAAAGCACATGATGATTAAGTATTTCAAGGGTAAATCTAGACACAAACTTGGGTTTTAGAATAATCCATTTTATCTTCAAAAATTTGCAAACACTCTAATCGGCAATGTTCTAGATCTACTTACTAACTTTGACATTGACAAGTCAGAACTTATCTTAGATCTAGATCTGATAATCTTATCAGATCTAGATCTATTTAAATATATAAGTAGATCTTTTATCTAAAGCAAAGCTCCGCCTTGTCTATTTAGAAGAAACATTTTGCCTAAGTTATCTCATAGATTTTTTTAAAGATATGTAGGCTATAATTTTTCAGTTTGTTATGCAGCATGATCTCTTTGGATAACAAAAGTCAAAACCAAAACAAGAGGTTTAGATCTACTAATGCACCACTCGTGTAGACTATCTAAATTCTAGAATAGATCTAGATCTCTAGATCTAGTCTACCTGGTAATTCATATCCACCTTCACACTGTGGTTTGGAAAGTAAATGTTTGTAGGATAAACATGTCTCTCCGCAGGGCCTTACTATGCCTACTAGGGCCCTAAGCTCGAGTCTTGATGGATGGCATTGGCCTCCTTCAAGCACGAGGGTTTGATTGATGTCAGACTCACTCAGAGACAGATTTCAATTGTGATGGGGCAAGCCGAAAATTAGCTTTTTATTATCCAGATCTGTGTTGAGCGATAGATAAACATAACAGCAAATGCTAAGCTCTGTCACTTGCAGGTGTAGATAATGTTCTGCCAGTCACTCTCAGTCACACGAGTTGGTACGATTGCACTGACACATGTGAAGAGGTAGTTTCAGTGAGGCCCGTCCCCCTTTCTCCCCTCCCCCTCTCGCCGTCAGCCGCGTCGGCGTCAGCCCTGAGAAAGGCCCCATGAAATTTCCCCCAAACAAGACCAAGATCACTTACTTTCCGATCACTTCGCACAGCTCGTACACGTCGTCAAACAACACATCATCCTCTGCCATCTTTCACTTCGTCCGATCGCCCTGTAAGAGAAAAAATAGGGCTTGAAAGGCATCGGGAGGCATTTAACTTGAGGGATTTTCAGTGAGAAGCGATCGCGGTCGGAGAGTCCGACGGCCACCGAGGCACCTCGGCTGGGGAGGCGGTCGGAGCGAATTCCAACGCTGTTTTAGCCGTACTTACGTCCTTGCACAAGCGCAATCCGCACTAAAGCATAATCCAGCGGTGCTTTCGTCCCTCTAGGGTAAATCCAGACAGTGTCATGTGCGATCGTAGACCAGAAATAGGTCTGACAACATGCAAACTCGGCCTCACTCACGACGAGCTGAGCGCCATTAGCATTGACCGGAAGCTGCGCAGAGGGGCTGCGCGTGGCGTGTTTGGTGGTGGTCGGGATCTAGTCTGTTGCAGTCAGACCCACTGTTTCCTACAGTAGGTCTGTACACCGGCAACCATTTTAGGTGGGAATTCCCACCTAAATCCCAGCATGCTTTGCAGCCGCTGGTTTTGGGCAGGGAGGACCATAAACCAGCCAGCAGGCCAAGAACCATCAAAGGGATTCCCCATGCCATTTATAGAGGGCCAATAAAAGAATTCCTTGCAAATTTTAATTGACCAATAAAAGCCATGGACTGTTGTGGGTGTACGGACCTATTATGTAAGAGCTAAGTAGGTCAGGGACGGACTAGTCGGGATCCGGCGAGATTTCCCGCCAAGTTTGAAAGCTCAGTTGATATGGGATGGGTGTGTGATCCATGTGATAAGCTGTGTAGTGTGCTTTTCGGGTGCCTTTGGAGTTTGTAAAAGGTAAATTGGGTGTCTGATGTGATTTTGTAATAGGTTGTTTCTAATTAATTTATCTAATAGACTATTTCATTAATTAAGACTGTATATATGTGCTTGCCATGTTTTAATTGATTTGATTATGTTTGAATTGGGATTCCTTTCTAGGTTTTATCAGTTAACAATAATATCAATCTTACAGGGTTGCCACTGGTCAGGGAAAAGTCAGGGAAAAGTGTGTTTTTTCAAGGTCAGGGAAAGTCAGGGAATTTTGGAATTGGTCAGGGAAAAGTGGAATTTTGAAAAAGTTAATTCAGGGAAGACCGACCCTGGTCAGGGAAAAATGGAATTTTCAATTATATGTCATAACCCCAAATTTAAATTTTAAAAAATTAGAATTTGTGCATCAGGTCACAAGAATCTGGTTCAGCATATATTATTTTGTAAATTGTGGCCCCTTGAAATGCATGTTGTGATTTTAAGGTGCGTTACTGTGATCCAGCAATATTGCCTTGGCTACGGGAGTTGCCAAGAAAAAAATAAGGTAGATCTACTGTGTTTGGAAAGTTTGAGCTTGAATTGGAGGACAAGACTGTTCAAGCGATTGTTTAAGGCTGTTTGATTACAGGAATTTCTTATCTAATTAGTCAGGGAAATGTCAGGGAATTTTGACATCTCTGGTAAGTGGCAACCGGCCCTGTCTTATTTTCTAATAATGATTTTTCCCAGAAATGTACCTATAAAAAGGCCAGAGGAATTAAGGATATTTTTTCTGGAACTAAATGAATCGACCCTTGAAATTTAGACTTTTTTTACACATAGGATTTTTGGATTTTTTTTTTTCAATATGACATTCAAAAGCTACAAAAATAGCACTTTATTCTCATTGCATCGCGCATAGCCTGTTGTTATACCGCGATATTTCCAATCTCAAAACATTTTTCGTTATATATTTATCAATCAGCAGGGGCGGTTCCATTTAAAATTTAGCTTTTTTTTAATGTGAAATTCAGAAAAATGGGGGGTGCGCCCCCCCCCCCCCCCCTTTCTATTAGCCCGCCCCCACCTTTTCAAAAAGCTGGATCCGCCACTTGGGGCCCCCACTCACTTATCAGAGAAGCCAGAGATTATGGTAAAACAGGGTTGCATCACACACGGTGGTATATTGCACATTTTTATTAATGAACCTTAGATAAAGAAAACATGATTATATAAACTGACCAAAAAATGACTTGTCATTGATAGAATTCGCTGTAACATCTAAACTAAACTATTATATTACTTTATACTCTCTATTTATTATTTTTTTATTGCTTTCAAAAATTGGGTTTACAAACTCGGTTTACAACCGTTCTTCCGCTAGCTCCCACAAGATAAAATAATAATATTTTGTAGAATTTTATGAGATACCATATCATGAATGATTGTCTCAACTATCAAACAAAATCTGAAATGTTTTTATTTAAAACACTAGCGGATAGGGCCTATGTGGACTTTGAGTCTCCCAACAACAACAACAAAATGTTATGAGATTTTCAATTTTACTGTTAATTTATCTTTATTTCAAATATGATGTGCGATATTAAACATGCTAAATGCTTGATATTAGCCTGCTATGTGCGATACAAACCCTGAAAAAGTATTTTGCATTGTCTTAACCTAGGATAGTATAGGCTAGGGCTATTGGGAAAACAAATATACTGATCAATGGGTACGTCACTTATTGTTCTAAATAGATAAATATGGTATGGTTCACTCATTGTTCTAAACAAATAAAATCGGGAAGTCACATTGCAAAGCTCTATGTAGGAGACAATGTTATGTTAAAAAGAAATCAAATGCGCGATATACCCCTTAGCCAAAGATTTAATAGTAAATGTATGTACCTAAAAAGATCAAAGAACAATTGATATCTACCCTCTATTCTAAGATAAGATTCTGGGATAATTCCCATTTCAATTCAAATTCCTTTCTTTCATTTTAGAAAATATCTTGCACTAAATGCACAATATAAGGATCATTCCCCCTGTACATGTATAAAATTCATCAACCTATAAATCTTTATAAACAATGGAATATAATGCTGTCCCATGACTACTTGTTTCCCTATTCATTACAATAATATAAAGTTTGAATTCTTAACAGAAAGAATATAACACTATGTCTTAATTGCGATTTTAAAAATATGCACCAGGTGGCGTACTGGTGCTCAACCAGATATACCTTTAAAAGGGCTACTAGACATTGGATTTAAACAACATTGATGGGATATTTCAAAGGGACACAAACTTTTCAGTGTGAAAGCGACATCAGTTGATGTCATGCTGTGTTGTTGAAACTTATCCTTTCTTAATGGTATTGGAAAAAGATATTGGGGTAACCTTTTTTTTTACCTTTGCAGTGACTGTACTTCTTTCTTTCGATATTAATGTCCGCCCAGATTTTCTCCATAGACAGTGGTGATTTGATAAAAAGAAATAGCAATTGGAGTATCAAATAATGTACAAAGCTGTTGACCTTATTGTTTTGTTTAGAATAGTGGATAGCAATGCATCAAGTACAAAAGTCAAGCAACCTATTAGCCACCACTATAGGACCTACTCAAATTTAAGAATCCCCACCCCAATCCCCTTTGGCTATTCATATTGGAATCATATCACGGACGTGCGCACATTTTCTATTTTCAAACATATCAGTCACGGTCACACCCCCTCATTGCAACCTCATTGATACAAATGAAAGGCCCGATTGTCACGTGGCACGCTACCGCCACCTAGTGGCTCATTTGACATAAGCTTTCCAGCATAGGAACAGGAAAAATGGTATTAGTAAATATTTCGCAGTCCCTATAGGTTCATCGGATCACTGTTCCCTGATCTACGAGTACATGTACTTACGAAATTCGGATATTAGAATAATGGTTTGTATGAAATAATTCTGCCACCTTGTAAATTGATTCTTTTTAAAGATACTGAAAACTGGGCAACTTCTCTGGAAAGGTTGCTCTATATTTGAGGGGTAAATTATTTTTTTCTTAAATAAAATACGGAGATTAACATGCTTACTTACAAGTTACAACCAAGCGACAGCTAGAAAAAAAATAGGAAAAAATGTAATGATACAAAGCTATATCACAAAATATGAGGTCTTCCAGTAGCCGCTAATGATGAAAAATTATGTCATATAATAGTCATTTAATAAAAGCCATATACATTGTCAAAGTTCATCATTCAAATAGTAAAATCCATTTTCATCGTTCATTGTAAACACAATAATTATGATAAAATCAGTATTTTGCTAGATTATGTATAAAGGTATGTATGGAAAATTAGGGGAATTGATAATTCATTTTAGCATGATATGCACTAAATTGGTACACAACTGATGATAATAAGAATGTATGCCTATATGGGTGCATGTAATACAGGTTTGCCGAAAATATCAATGGTAATTTTGCTGCTTTTATTGCTGAGGTGGCCCTTGGGTTATAATTAGATGAAGAGCAGGGCCACCGAAGCTATACTGTCGGACGTTCTGCATTGTATAAAACCAGTGAGGCATAACATTGGTTACAAATTGGTCCAAGAGGTGAGGGCGGGTGCAGCGGGGAGGGAGGGAGCCTCATTGGCTGATTGGACTGACCAATAGTATTTGGGTATACCAGTGGTGCACCTTGTGGTACTATAAGTGGGAGGGGTTAGAAAAATGATTGGCATGTCAGGCACGTGGTTGAGCCCTAAAAATATCCCCAAACCCAGCGCAAACCCACTCAGGATAGAAGGGACCTCAGGTAAGGGCCTATCAAACCAATTGAGGCCCAATAGGTGAGGGACCAAAACAAACGCCCGGCACCTTGCCAAACTAAAATGAATGAGAGAAATCACCACCGCAATCATGGGCATAATACAGGCGTTTGGCCACACCGTTGGACTTATAGGGACCCTTCCCCAACGAGTTTCTTAACAGATCCAATTAGATATAAGAAAGGTAAAAACATGGGGTGTGTGTCACAGGTGACCATTTCTCAGTGTTACAGGTTGGCAGGCAGGCTCAGTCAAGCATCCAGCTGATCCACGGGCCCACCTGCCCACCAGAGAACCATATATATATAATTAGCTTCGAAGGGGCTTTGCACATAGATCTGTTTTTATTCGTGTGGAATATATTTTTGAATATATTAATTGCACTATTAGTGCAAAGTAAACGCAGGATTATGAGAAAAACAAAAAAATCATTCATGTATCTTAATCAAACATTGGTAAAATATATGGAATTGCCTATATGACCCATTACAAACATTTTATTGTACAAAAATAACACCTTGCACATACGTTACTTGAAGGATTTAACCCTCTTATTTGGGCCGTCTTCTTATTTGGCAGGGGGGTAAAACTGTGATTGATATGTGGTTTGAGTAGCCACCTCAGATTCCGGACCCCAGGGCAGGGGTCCGGACAGTCGGGAGACTTCTTGTAGTATCCACCAGAGGAATGTAATGATAAAACTCATTTTAAAAAGGAAAAGTACGTATGTGCACTCTGGACCTTCTTCTACACTTATGAAGGCCGTACATGTAAAAATAACAATAAAATGATGTGAGATACCAAGCTTTGTTTTGCGCATCGTGGATAGCAGACTTCTAAGACTGTGAAATGTTTCAGATAAAGTTTTGGACCGATTTTAATAGGATTTAATGGGAACTTTAGCTGCCACGTAGTAACACCAGTTAGTGCACACTTTTCTGTATGCCATTCTTTTATATTTTCCGTCCAAGTGTGACGTGTTATCCATTGTAATATAGGATACATTAAAACCAGAACTCATAGATCTTTCCAATTTTTTTTGGAATGTTACACTGATAACATTTTTGGGTGAATTTTATCTATTGTCAAGCATTGGGGATGTCCTCGTGCATACTTTTTATTATTATTTATTTTTGATCAATTTTAACAAAGTTAATTCTTCCATGGTACAGGTAACTTAATCTTACTTAACCAAATACTTAACCAATATACACTTCAACATTGCTGAGATTGTTGTTATAATCATTGTTATCCAGCCGTAAATAAAACCGTTCACATTTCTTTATAGATACAGGTATCTGTAAATGCATTGCCTGGAATTTATAGCATGAGGAACAATGTTAATCGATTTGGTGTACACATTGAATCGTTATATAGGCCTAATTTGATGATATGCCGTTTTTCAACAAGCACTAAACACTGCATGAAATCATAACCAAACCAGTTTAAGAAATAATGTAATGTGTTTGGGGCGTCTTTGCCGCTCAATATCCCCTGACATTGCGCCTCTCTAACTCTGCATGGCACGGCCTTTAAAATGGGAAAAATAATGTTTGCGAGGGGTCCTATTGGCACCAATTCTTTTTTGTTTTTGATCTCCAAACAAGTTGATCTCACTAAAAAAATTGTTGTTAGTGCAGGTGAAAAAAGCATGGGCCCCAGGGACGGATTTAGAGGGGGTCGCATGAGGTGTGAGCCCCCCCCCCCCCGCCCCCCTTTTTTTCTTCTTTTTTCTGAGTAATTTCATTTTTCTGTAAAACTGGCGCCCCTGGTGTAGGTGCCGGGCCTTTGTCAATATAGGCCTACTGGGTGCCCCTCTTTCTGATAATATTCCTGTATCCTCCCCTTGGCCTCCAAGAGCAATATCGCCTTTGAGACAGATATGAAATATAGGCCTAACACTATGACACAAGTATTATAGAAAATATCCCTGATTTTAATTGAAATAAGGTGACATGAATTTAATCTTTTTTGGGGACCCGTTGGATTACAGAAAACAACATTTTTCCCCATGATAACCCCCACTGACAGAAAGATAGATTTTTTTGGATCTTAAATCGAATTTAAAGCCATCCAACTTGTATATATGTATATACATATGTACCCCTATATCTAATCGTAGTTTAGAAAAGAAATGGGTAAGCCAAAAATATATTGTGCGTATGACATTTTCTAGTATATTGCTATGCTGTGTTACGTGCAGTTTTGCAATTACAGTCATTTAGGACTTCTAAACTGACAAATTGTTTGCGTAGTTACTGATTAGTACAAATACTACCATTATAACAGCAGTGATGAACTTCCTATATATAGATACAAAAAAAAATCCTTAAGCAAACTTGAAATTAACAGGAACAGCTGATTATGGCTGTTCTCTGTACTCAACTTTATTCTAAGGAATAGTACCTGTTGTATTACTATTATAATTATGTAGTGTACTCTATTGTAGTGTCAAGACATTTTTGTTTGAATAATAAATCGTAGTAGACTAAATGAGTGCTGACGCTCATGTAGTTCCTTTTCGTCCATGCCATGTATTGTCTCAGCAATATTGGGCAATAAAGAAATAAAAAATAAAGTAGAAATCTTCTACAATAGTACGAAATGTGTCCACCAGGTGTCTCCAAGCTGGTTTTTTAGTCCACATGTACAATTCAGTAATTAGATTGCTTTTGGAAAAACACTCCTGAAGAAAAATGTTTTTTTTTTTCACCTGGTGTAAATAAACATAATCATAATCAAAAAAGGTTTGGAAATATATTTGTATAATATCACATTTGTTTACTTTCAGAGACTAATTCTTCGATTTTCAAACACCCGGTGCCTATTTTAGCGCATTATGGCGTCAGTTGTGGCGCATTTAACAATATCTAAGGTGTAGAATGAGTAACATTTTACAATAAATACGAAGTTCATTTTTTGAAGCATCAGAAAAAGATTATCTATTCATATATGTTATGGCAGATGCTTGTTGAGTTATTGATGTTGTACAAATAGCTTAGTACTTTTAATATATTATCATATTGTATAATCTTTTTGTTTTTGTTTTTAATTGAGCAGAGCTCCTTTTATTTCAGTTATAAAGTGTACATAGTGATCAGATTCTGCTACAATTTTTTTTCTCTGTACATAAAACTCTTTTTATGATCATTATTAAACACACATGCACATACAGAGTTTTTGTTTTTAGGGGTACACAAAACACAATTGAATATCATCATAAAATCATATAGAATCATAAATTTTCCGCGCTACTAAAGAATATAGAACAAAATGATACACACAAAACAAAGCTAAGTTGTCTTATACAAAAGTATCACCTGTATTAAAGACAATGTATTCTAGATAACAATTCTTTGCAAGGTACTTTTTCCTTTCTTTTATCTTCCAGCTGATTTATGTAATTTTCTACGGCTAGTTTACAACGTAATTCAAAAATCCACTGATAAACATCAAGTACACCATCGTGAAAAAGGCGCTGTCTGTAAGTGTAAAACTTGGCCCAGAGAAAAATGAAATTAATAGTCCTGTCATTTCTTTCACTTCCCGGTAGACCTAGGAGATAGTCTCTATCAGATAGCTGATTTACATCATACTGTAAGACATTTTCAACCCAGTTTTTTATTCTCTTAAGAAATTCCTTCACTAATGGGCAAGTTATAAAGAAATGAGTTATGGTGTCTGTCATACCACAAAACTGACAGTCAGGAGCATCAATAACCTTTCTTTTGAATAGATAATCTTGACAAGGAATAATTCTGTGAATGATTTTAAATTGGAGAGATTGTATTTTTGTTTCTCTGGAGGAAAGATATGCCATACTATATAATTTTTGCCACTCTTGTAAATCCAAATTATTCAGATTAGAAAAATCTTTACTCCACTTGTCATGAACTTTATATTTCAGATCGGCATTTCCACCCATTATATTATACAAGAATTTGGAAGAACAGTTAAAAATATTCAAAGGTTTGGCATCATAATTGATATATAAATCAGTAGGAGACACATCTTGTACAACCAATGAGCTGGATCTTATCCATGGGATAGCATTTTTGATCTGTAATACTTCTAAAAAGTTGCATGTGATTCCATAAGTTTCTTCAATTACATTTTTCCTCATCATTTCCCCCTGCTGAGAAATCAAATCTGCAACCTTTACTATGCCAGCTCTCTTCCACCTCTTCCAGTTTACAACATTTTTACCAATTAAAATCCTTTCATTATTCCAAATAATCTCATTCTGTATTTCTATATCACTGAGAGGATCTCTATTATAAAATTTATTCCATGCTAACCACATATGCCTGTAAAAAGGATTTACCATGTGTTTTCCTATCAACTTATTTTTAGTACCAAACAATACAAAGAGTGAATCTTGAGCCCCAAATATAACCCTCGGGTATAATGTCCATGTAGCAAAGTCATTCATACATAGCCTTTTAATCCAATTTACTTTTGAAACAGAAATCATAGTCTCCAGATCTAATAATCCAATTCCACCCTCTTTAACCTTCCTACACATTGTGACATATGCTATCTTATTAACACTTGATGACCATATAAAGTTACAAATAACTTTTCGAAACTCACTAAAGACCCTTGTTGGGGTAAATGTAATAGTTGCTGGATATAGTAAAATTGGAATAAGTAAACTATTTATAACCACTACTTTACCCTTTATAGATAGGTTCCTATTTGTCCAGTCACAACATATTTGTTTACATTTATTAAGTCTTTCTTCAAAATTCCATTTGTAGCTCATTTCAGCATCATTTGCCTTACCTATCCTTATTCCCAGTAAGATCATGGACTCTACTACCTCAAAAGGCATATCACATTCTACCTGAAAAGTCTCTCTCCCCAATTGTAAAATTTTCGTTTTGTACCTGTTAATTGTCAGACCAGAATATCTACGGAATCTTTCTAAACAATCTAGAATACGAAACAAATCATTTTTACTTCTACAATAGCATACCACATCATCTGCAAATAGGGAAACCTTAACCTCTCTCCCTCCCATATTAATACCTTTTATGGTCTCTGCCTCTCTTATAGTTATTGCTAAAATTTCTGCTACAAGAATGAATAAGAAGGGAGATAAACAGCAGCCCTGCCTAGTACCTCTGGTAGGGGAAAACCATGCAGTGTTGAACCCATTATTAGTAACACATGCTTCTACTTCATTATATATGGCTTTTATCCATGTCAAAAACTTAGTTCCAAATCCAAAAAGGCCAAGAGTTTCAATTATGCACTCCCAAGACACAGAATCAAAGGCTTTATGAAAATCTAAAGCAAGGAGCCATGAAGCCTCCTCATCCAGGGAAGTATGTTCTATTACATCTTCTGCAAGCCTGATATTTGTACCAATATACCTGCCGCTGATAAAGCCAGTCTGATCTGCATAAATAATATCTTTTAGGTAAAGTTTAAGTCTGCATGCTAGGGTCTTAGTCAAAATTTTATAGTCAGTATTCAATAAGGTAATTGGCCTCCAGTTACTTAGTTTATGTTTATCTGCTGCCTTTTTAGGTATCAAACGAATAACACCCCTTCTCTGTTCTTTGCCGAGGAAACCACAATCAAAAGAATAGTGAAAGCTGCTAATCAAAAGACCTTTGATATCCTCCCAAAAGAATTGATAAAATTCAGCTGTTAAGCCATCAGTCCCTGGACTTTTATTGTTCTTCATTTTACATAATGCTCTATTTAGCTCTTCTTCTGTGAGATCCTTATCAAGGGTTTCCTGCTGCCTATCAGACAATTGAGGTATGGCATATTTGTCCACAACATCATGCCAAATATCTTCATAAGATTCCCTAGGCCTTCCAGAATAAAGATCATTATAAAATAATCTCAAAGTAGACATTATTTCTTGAGAATCTGTAATCAAAGCCCCCTCCCTGTTTTCTATTGCAGTAATCTGCTTTTCTAAAGCCCTTTTTTTCTCCAAATTCAGAAAATACTTAGTAGGTCGTTCACTATAATTTGCCCAGTTTGCTTTAGACCTTAATATCGCTGCCTGTGCTTCAAGTCTCTGCATTGCCCGGAGTTCCTGAGAATAGGACTGTAGCTCATCATAAACATCTTCTCCATTATCTAACTTAGAAGAAAGCACCTTTACCATCTTCTCCAGCTCCCTTTCTTCATTTCTTTGCTCAGCTTTCTTTTTTTTACTAAATTTCATAGAAAACACTTTGATTTTATACTTAGTAAAGTCCCATAAGTCATTAGGATTAAGATTGGGTGTATCTTTTACATCTGCTATTAGTTCCTTAATTCCATCTACATACTGTGTATCTTTCAATAAGCTGTTGTTAAAATTCCACCAACCAGGCCCTCTAGCAGTTGTTTCCAAGAAAATCTCCAGCGAGATTATACTATGGTCAGAAAGTATCCCAGGAAGTATGCGAGCTTTCCTCATCTTCCCTGATATACATTCAGCTACCAACCATAAATCTATTCTTGATGCCTGATCCCTTCTATGAAAAGAATACCTCCTCAAGGAAGGGTTTGCTATTCGCCATACATCCACTAATCCCAATCTTTCATTCATATCTAACACCTCTAATCTATATCTGGGAGCTTTTATTGGGTAAGAAGTATTTTTTCGGTCCAACTGTGGATCTAATTGTATATTAAAATCCCCTCCCAAGAAAATATTAACTGCATCCCCTTGAACCAATATTTCTACTATCTTATTTAGAGTTACAAGCTGATCAGATTCATTTTGCTGTGTAGGGGCATAGATATTCCCCACCCAATAACTTTCATCTTGTAAGCATATGTGCATTATAAGATATCTTCCATTAGGGTCCCTGAAGGTATCAACTACTTTCAGGTTCAAACCTCGTCTGAAAAATATAGCAACTCCTCTTGATGCAGAATCCCCATTTGCGAAATTGTACTAATGGCTTAGTACTTTTAATATATTGTCATGTTATATAATCCAACAAGGATCAGGCTTAGCAAGTCTACTTCTAGTCTACTCTTAGAAAGAAATATCTTGCGCTCCTAGCGCCACCTGTTAACCAGTATAAAAGGTGTTGCAAAGTGAGGAGCAGTTAGTTTTAGTGAGAATGTCAGCTGAGTGAGTTTAGCAAAGGAGCTACTCGGAGTAAGTACATCGGCTCCCGCGTAGCAGACTGGAGTTTACCTATACCAACTACCTCGGACATAGGATTGTGATAGGGCTAAGCACTAGAGCGGTCTAGAATGTGCTGGAACAACTTGTATTCTAAATGTGGTTGATTGCTGATAGGAGATGGGAGGTGGACTGATGGAGACTTATACACAGTGGCTTTGACTCGGGATGAGATGTTTACTGAATAAAAACCCTTTCATATTAAGAGCTCCCTCATCGTTCATTTCTTTTGAACTATTGGGAAGTGAATGAGCTAACTTTAAACGCAGTCTGATTGACTCAGACATTCTGGACAAACGACTCATGGATACTTAATTATATACTCATCACGCAGTATTAAAACCAACATTAACAGTAGTTCATTTGGTGGAGATTACCCGAAACATGACTTGTGCCGTTTTGCTCATCCTTGATGTCAGCCACCGGTGACTTTGAGGCTTCATCTAACACCAAGCCTCAATCTTTGCGGCCCGCAGGACACGATGTGTCAACATCATATACAGGGAATGTGGAAAACCGCCACCCGGCAGGTAATCCCTTAGAAGGGGAAGCACAGAGACAGGAGGTCGCAGCCAGACCCAAGCAGCTCTGCCCCGAAGGTGCGCAGAATTACCAAACCCGTGGCAGAGGTAAACCATTTCCCTGGCACCTAGGGTCCAAAGATAGACCGGTTCTTGACGAAGGACTTGAATCCCTAAAACACTCGGGACGAGTTGAAGGGAGGAACCGTCTCCAAGAATATCAGCAATATTGGAATCCAGGGTACGTGCCACCTACGGACCGCGAACCTGGTACGAGCTCTCACTCTACTTGTGAACCCGATGTGAACAGTCTGTGGTGTGAACCCGATGCGAACAATCCGTGGTGTAGTCAAGGAGTTCCCTATCGTTTACTACCTGCAGCAGGAGGACAAAGTGAACAGGAAACTTTCGATGAGGATTACTTATTTCCCATAAAGGACAAGAAAAATCGACAAAACACCGCAGATAACTCCAGCCCATCAGGGGGGAGACGCCCCGCAAATCCGGTAATTCAACCTGATGGGAATTCTCTCACCTATCCACATCCCCAACGACTTGAGTCTATCAGTCACCCGCTGGTAACACCGACTCACCCCAACCCGGGGGCGTCCATTCCTGATTCCACTGTAGTTAAAAGAAAAACAGTGGGTAGGGACAGGGGAGTGGAAAGGGAAACAGAGGGAGACAGCGACAAAGTAGGCAACTTACAACCCTATAGACTAACCTTTGATATTGAGGAGAACTTGGACGACGCTAATAAAGGAGCAAAAGCTCGAGTTCCAGATCTGGGGTGGGGAGGGTATGAACCTGACCCGGCAGAAATAATAAGGAAGTTAGCAGAAGCAGGCCCCGAAGAGCATGAGGAGTTAGAAAGGTTAAGCGATCAGGATAAAGCAGAAAGGGAAGCGCTAGAGACCCAAAGTGATAGAGAAGGGGAAGATAGAGATGAAGAGGGTAGTGCGGTAAAGAAAGCTTATCACGTAGGAGAAGGGGACATTGCAGCCCCTGAGCCGTATGATAAATACGAAAGCGAAGACGAGGAAGGAGACAGTGAGACAGAACAAGCCGTCGCAAATGTCAGAAAAGGTAGTCCTGATAGAAAACTAGCTAGAAGGGAGAAATCACGCTCGCCATCGTTTGAACTTATTACCGAGGATGTTTTAGACACAGGTAAGAAAGACAAACAAGAAAGTGAGGACGAGATTAGTGTAGAGGAAATACCTGTGAGGGAACAGTGGGACGATCACGATATATACAAAACCTCCACGAAGATAATATGGCGGAGGGGGGCGTACCTTTGGTGGATCTAGTAGGAGAAAAGGGTGACCAAAATCAGCTCCAACAACCCGGTGAAGGGGGAGCTGGGGGTGTAAATCCGGGGGCATGGCGGCCTAATCGTGGGATGAACCTTGGGCCTATACAACAAAATATGTGGCATCCGTTCCTAGCGCAAGCAATGGGAGACCCTTTGCAGACAGGTCAAGGAAGAGGGGGTAATCAACAACCTCAAGGAGGCCAGAACGATCAGGCCAATCCTCAAGGGCTTATCCCCCCACTTAACCAACCGGCTCAGGGAGGCCAGGATAATCAGGCCAACCCACAAGGGCCTAATCCTCCTCAAAACCTTCTTGATAATCCCCCTCCGAATCAGCCCAATCTTGGGATAAATCCTGGGGAACAACAGCAACCTGGTGAAGGGGAAGATGGTGGTGTGAATCCAGGAATGCAGCAGCCTAATCTTGGGGTAAACCCTGGGGGACTGCAGCAAAATGATGGGGGTGGCCAACCAGGACAACAGCCTGGCCGAGCCGTGCCAGCGGGAGGTGGGGTCGAGCAAAACATGTTCCCTTACCTATTGCAGGCGATGGCG
This sequence comes from Lepidonotus clava, assembly GCA_936440205.1. Taxonomy (NCBI): domain Eukaryota; kingdom Metazoa; phylum Annelida; class Polychaeta; order Phyllodocida; family Polynoidae; genus Lepidonotus; species Lepidonotus clava. The sequence continues at coordinate 26,203,031 of OW387148.1, forward strand.
ATCGCGGCCAACCTTAACGCAGGCCGAGGAAGAGCGGGTAACCAACAGGGTCAGCAAGCTCCAGCAGGCCAGAATAACCAGGCGAACCCACCGGGGCCTGGTAACCCTCCTCCAAACCAACCTAACAACCCGTTTCTAAACCAACCTAATCAACCCAACCCGCCAGGTCCACCCAACCCTCCAGGACCGCCAGGTCCACCGGGCCCACCAGGACAGAACAACCCTCCAAATCCTCCAGGTCCACCGGGCCCACCAGGACAGAACAATCCTCCAAACCCGCCAAATCAACCAAATATTTGGGAAATTCTACCCCAGCTAGGTTTGGCACTGGGCCAAGTACCAGCGCCAGGGCGTGAAACGACCCACCATGGCCACCAAAGGGGACCGAACATTAGGTTACCATGGTTTAGTGGGAAGGAAGATGAGCAGATTACTAAGAGGGATGAGCTCCTCAACGGTAGTCTGCAACAGGCGGCAGTGGGCTCGCAAGGGTCCGGGGACACGTTAAACTTCATCTATAGTGCAGGGGAGAAAACATTACTGAAGGCCCCCGTGTCTAGCGAAGGATGAATCAACATCCTACTGTGGTACCGTCTAGTCGGCGTACATATCGGGCTGCTGGGTCACAAGGGGCACATACGACTAAAATTTAAATCCGATTCAGAGCTAATGGGTGCGGGGGAGGCCAATCCCATACGGCAGAGTCAACTAAATCAAGGTCTATTAGGTGTGCACCCGCCAGTAAGTGGTATGTACGTGGTACGGGGTCGACAGGCCCCACCTAGCTCCTGACAGTAGTATCATCACTCAGGAGTGAACAGGCAAGGCCAGTGAAAACGGTCAAAGTTCAGTGTGGGTTTGCACGATTCACCTGGATCAGACCGTCGGTGACCACCCAGGGTGACTTGGGACCGGTAATCGCTATCGACTGGGTCACTGGCCGGTCGTCTCTGTCGGACTGGTAGAGTTTATTGCAACCTATCGGCGACAGAGAGGGCTCAATGTACAGTCAGGCCATGGTAAAGCTAAACATGCCTATTCTAGACCTCATTTCTTGAATTAGTGTAGGTTATGGTTGAGCCATGCTCTCTGTGATCAGAAAACATCAGGTTTGAAAAGAACATTCTGGGAAGCAGAGAGAGCCTTATGGCTGGAAAGGGTCCCAGCTCAGGTTGCAATCCACTATGTCTGATGACATAAGGGAAAACCGAAGGGATCAAGCGAGAAAAGTATTTCAGGGAATTGAAACGACTGAAAGCTATCTATGACTGGTCGAACGCCCATCTCCTGAATATGGCGCTGTTAGGCCTAAAGGGAAGGGCAGACGACTGGGCAGGAGCGTTAGCTGAGAGTGAAAAAGACACGTTTGAGAAACTAGAAGCTCAAATGACAAAGATCTTCGGGGATCGAAGAGCTAAGTGGCAGAAACACGCAGAGTTCTGCGCCCTCAAACAAGGAAAGGACCAGAGTGTGATTGAATTTGCAGGTGTCTTGAAGCAAAAGCAAGTTAAGGCAGAGGCGAGTGAAAGCATGATGTTAGCTGTGTTTTTAGAGGGATTAAAACAGGGCGTAGCCAGACAGGTAGCTATACTGGACCCTAAGTCGTTCACCGAAGCGGTGGATTGTGCGACGAGACTAGAATCGTTGGACAAAGGCAAAGGGGAACCAAAATATCCAATGCAGTGAGCGAACTGGCTGGAAGCCAAGAATCGGAGGAGACCGCGGCCCTAAACTCCATCTCCGAACGGTTTGGAGTGGTGCTGGCCCGACTGGAGGCCGCTCCATGGTTTCAGAAACCAAAACCAGGGCAAAGCGGAGCTCCCCAGAGTAGTGGTAACTATAAACAGCAGGGTTATGAAAGAAAAGATCGATACGAAAATCAGAAAGGTGAAAGGAATCCAGATCAGAAGGCTAAATCTAATAACGCCCCGAACAGAGAGGCAGACAAAGGAAAGAATCCGCCAACTCAGCAGAAAGTGGAGAGACCCAGGTTGCCTTTCGATGAAAGTAAGTTTTGTATCATTCACCAGCAACATGGTCACTCTACAGAAGCGTGCTTGTGGCTAAAGAATAGGTTGAAGGAAAACCCCCCGCGGATGTACAAAGATAGTAAAGCCAGTGGCACAGAACAAAAGAGTCAGGGAAACTAGAGGAGGGGTCCGTTCATTCCACGATAGAATTAGGCGCAGTGGACGGACCGGCTAGGAGAGAGATAGGAGACGAAGCATTTTTCTTAACGTTAAGATTTAATGATCAGAAGGAGGTTAAATCTTTAGTAGACACAGGAGCGAGCGATTGCTTCATGTCCACCCATTGTAAACAGCAGATCCCTAAACAATGCATTTTAGATGAATGGAAAGTATCGAAGGGAAACATCAGTTTGGCAGACAATTCGTCTCAAGTAATACTAGAACAAATTAGATGTAAGTTTTCAATCCAGGGATCGGTGGTTTGCTATGATTTCAACATAGTGGACGATCTATGCCACCTAATAGTAATCGGTAGAAACTTATTAACAGTGCTTCGATCAGATTTATCTCTACCAGGCGCAAAGATAGAAGTGTTTTGTGGAAACCCTATAGTCAGCAAAGAAACAGTGAAAATTCCACCGGGAAATGAATGCATCATACCGGTTACCACCCGAGAGCCGCTGGGATTAGACTCACCAGTAGCTTACTGCGCACCAGCAGTCACTGCACCTGTCCTAGTGGAGGGGTGCGTGAATACGGTGGGAAGTCAGTGGTGGATCAAAGTCATGAATCCGCTAGATGAAATGCAAGAAATCACTCCACAGGAAGTGTTAGCCTTTGCAGAAGAATGCGCAGTGCCTGAGGTAAATCAAGACCAGATAGAAGAGTTCCTAGACTTGTGTTATTTAACTAAAACAGAGACCCCCATGTCCATTTGTAGGATTTCTGTAGAAGTAATGAAAGACGCAGTGCAAATGGAAAGCCAAACCTCTGAGGAGAAATCCCGAGGTGAAATGGATGAAAATGTAAGTAAAATAGATCTAACCGAGTCGTGCTTAGACGAAGAACAAAAGGTAAGGTTTAGACAAATGCTTAATAACAACAGAAATGCACTAGCGTTCTCAATGGAAGAGTTAGGTCACTGTGAAATAGCGCCGATGAGGATCATTGTGGATGAGTCGCAGGGAGTAATAAGTTCTAGACCGTACCGATACTCTCCACAGAAAATGGACATCATCGATGAACAGGTTAGGCAACTCATAGATAAAAGTGTCATAGAGCCCAGTGAATCGGCTTGGCGAAGTCCGCTGGTGGTAGTGCAGAAGAAAGACGGCAAACCTAGGCTCTGTACGGACTTTCGCATGCTTAATCAGGTCACTTTCAAAGATAAATTCCCAATGCCTACAGCGCGATCACTTTTCTTATATATGGCTTACAAGAAACCCACTATGTGGACAGCTTTAGATCTGTTGAGCGGCTATCATCAGTGTGTAATCGAAGAAGACAGTAGAAAATATACTGCCTTTGAAACCCCAATGGGTGTATATCAGTATAAGCGTGTACCGTTCGGCTTAGTTGGCGCGCCTTGGCAGTTTACCAAGGTGATGGCCATTGCGCTAAAGGGCTTGATTCCTAGAACATGCTTAGCATATTTAGACGACGTAATCGTCTACGACACCACCTTTGACGAACACCTGGCGAGTGTTGAGGTGGTTCTCCAAGCTTTAGCGAGAGCCAACCTCAAACTAAAACCGTCTAAGTGTGAGTGGTGCCGCAGTGAGATTAATTTCCTCGGCCATGTAGTAAACGCAGAAGGGGTGGCTACACAAAAGGTTACCACAGAAAAGATCACAGCCTTTAACCGCCCGCATAATGTGAAAACTATCAAATCCTTTCTAGGGTTATGTAACTACTACCGACCGTTTGTCCCTAATTTCGCTGATCTAGCAAAGCCTTTAAACCGGCTGCTAAAGAAAGAAGTCTCTTTTGAGTGGACAGAGGCCTGCGAGGAGGCGTTTCAACAGTTAAAGAAACTGCTGACCTCGCCGCCCTTACTAATTCATCCAGATATAGGAGGGCATTTCTATCTACTAACTGACGCATCAGACGCCGCGTGCGGTGCAGCGGTTTGTCATAAACTAGATGAAATCTACCGTCCGGTTGCTTTCTGGGGGTGTACCCTCCGTGACGCCGAATTAAATTATTCGGTAACAGAGAAAGAGGCTCTGGCAGTAATTAAAGGTATTAAGAACTATGAGGACATGTTGCAGGGAGCTAAAATCACGATAGTGACTGATCACAAACCGTTGATCCCCCTACTACAAAGTGCCTACAAAGCCCCGTCAGCCCGGCTGAGACGGTGGGCTTTAGCGCTATCAGATTTTGATTTTGAAATCATATATGAGCCAGGAGCGACTCATTTTCTACCGGACTATTTGTCTAGAGTCTATCATGAACATGTCCCAGGTGAAGAATATGAGCCCGCCGTGGGATGTGAGTTATTTGAGGCCGAAATTCAGGATGAAGAGCTTTCTGTGGCTACAGTAATAAACGCACAACTCCAAGATGCTGAGTGCGCGCAATTAATAGACTACCTTCAGGACGGAGACCTACCAACAGATCCCCTTGAAGCTAGGCGGATAATGGACCAAGCTGATTTTGTGGGAATGGTAGCACCAGGGGTGCTCTGTAGGTTCAACGTCAAAAGGTATAACAAACACCAAGACCAACTGGTCAGACTAAAACCCCGTATGATAGTTCCAGGTAGGTTAATTCCCAAAGTCCTGAGACTATTACATAATGACATCTTGGCTGGGGGACATGTAGGGATCAGTAACCTTACTACCAAAATCTCTGATAAATTCTACTGGCGGAACATGAACGCCGACATAGTGGACTATGTGAAAGCTTGTGAGACCTGCTCTCTGAGGAGGCGGGCCCCACATTTCAAGGCTTTGGCCAAGTCTTGGGAAAGGCCGACTCGGCCCTTTGAGGTGGTACAGTGTGATTTTATCGGGCCACTAAAGAGGGCTAGGGATGGGTCAAAATATATCATGACCTTCATAGACCTACTAACAGGTTGGCCGGAGGCTTTCACCACTAAAGACTCCACCGCGCAAACCGCGGCCAACTGTTTCCTAACCGGGATAGTGTGTCGGTATGGGCGGGTAAACCGTCTGCACACAGACCGGGGGGCGGCCTTCTTATCAGGGCTGTTCCGGGAGATTACTACCCGACTAGCGTGCAAACAAACGTTCACTACCGGACGAATGCCGACTGGCAACGCTCGAGTAGAAAGACTACATAAAACCATTGAAAACCTGATTGCATATTATATTCCTGATGACCACTGTAACTGGACCGATCTACTCCCCATAGCGCTATGGACGGTTCGGTCTACGATCAGTGTGCGGTCGGGCTACAGTCCTCACACCCTACTGTTTGGCAGAGATCCAATCAGTATGGGAATGCCTGAGCAGGGAACAATCCCTGAAACGCTAAACGACTGTGAATTCTTTATGCAAACAAAGGACAACATTGCTATGTTTAGGAATATGGCAGAAAGAGTAGTTCAAAACTATGAAAAAGATCTGAGAGTAAGAATTGATGAGCGGGCGCGGCCCACTCAGATGTACGAAGGTGATATGGTATACATGTACGATCCTTTAGCCAGTGAAAATAAAGCGTCTAAGTTCTCCAACAGGTATACTGGGCCATACAGGGTAATAGAGACTAAGGGGGACCATCTCGTTAGGCTGGTGTCGCTGAAAACTGGGAAACAGATACCACATTTAGTGAACATTTCAAAACTCAAACCTGCACATGGGCCTTGGTCTCCCGCCATCCCTCATGTTATTCCCAAACTGGTGAGAGAAGCAAAAATCACTAACTCAAAAGGGGCAGATCCTGACCGAAACCCTGAATTGCATCACACTCCGACGGGTGAAATTGCTGAAAAGGATGGCAAAATGAGGGGTGCTAAGACTGAAAACTCAACGGGAACAACCGGTCCCCGTGAGCATGATGCAATTCCTATGGCCAGGAAGGTACCTACACAAAAACCTGGTCCAAGTCCCACCGATTTAGCAGAATCGGACGGGCAAATCACTGATGGTCAGGGCGCCAGTGCGGACACTGCGCTGTTACCAAACTTATCCTTTGTTCCTAACAAAGCCGCCTGTGAACGGGGAACAGCTGGCGCTAATGGACAGAGGAAACGCAAACGAGCTAAACGAAGGGGCAAAAGCCAGCCGTTGGAAGGGAGATCCCCTCCAGGCAACAACAAGCCCATAAAGCTGCCCTGCGGTGATGTACCGATCTCGGATACATCGGAACAGAGCCCAGAAAAAACAGTAGAGGACCATGTCCCGACGAAAGGTGGCTATAACCTGCGTCGGAACCGACGCCCTAACTACGCCGCTCTGTCCAACGGCGGGGAAAGCGACGACATGGATGATTAATACAGGAAATCTTGCCGCCCTGTGAAAATAAAGGCTCGGCGGAGCGGCACCGTTAGCATCAACGCTAATGGAACAGGTGGCCTGCCTCACGGCCACCTCGCTGCGCCCAGGGGCGTGGCAGAAAGGGAGGGTGCGCACACCAAGAGAGATGCCAGTGGTTGGCGTCATCTCCTGGGACCGGATGCAAGCGTCCCCCACCTGAAACAAGATACAGCTCCAAATATGGAGACGGCATGGGCAGGCGGATCGGTTATAATTTCGTGGGATCCGCGCCGATCCACCAGTCGGTCCACAACTCTGCTCCTAGACGGTCACCTCTGCTGCAGGTGATTGTACGCATAACCCAGCCCGGAAGGAAACGGAGATAGACATTGATTCTATCTCTGAACAAAAGTTGGAGATAGAAATTGTTCAACTTTCGACTTCTCCTGGAAGGAGCGGAAAGAGAACTTAGCTGGAACACTGATCCACCGACTCATGGGGAATTGCCTAGCCCTCCGGCCTCATAGCTATCCAAAGGGAACCACTACTTTCCCTGCGGACACGGAAGGGAGGATCATCGTCCCCTTGAGAAGGAAACGGATTAGCCGCCCCCACCAGAGGGCGCTACCCACCAAGGGAATGTTCGTTGGGCCATTCTTTTAGGATTTTACCAAATGAAAGAAAAGGCAGTCGAGAAGGAGAGTACTAAGAAACGACCGGCTCAGACCCTTAGGCGGTGGAGTTGGCCGGGCCGGGGCGGTGTCCGTCCGGACTCAACCGACGCCGGGATTGCCCGGAAGAAACCAAGGACACCAGCCCGGCGGCCCACCAGAACGACCGCAGGCGGAGCCAAGAAGTCCGCTAAATCGATTCCAGCCAAAAAGAAGACAGCAAATAAAGACTTTTACAGTTTATCTGAGGTGAGTGACTCGGAGCCCGAGCCAAGGCTAACTGCGTTGGCCAAGCCGGTTCAGAAGGGGGAAGCGGCCAACCGACCGGTGCAGATTCAGGCCGGCTGGTTCTGGGACCTTACGCAACCACTGTTCCAACTATTTGAGACTGTTGACGAAATTAGAAGGACAGTGGGACTGGATGTGCCAAAATCGAACAAACAGTTAGCTGAGATTAAAACTCAGGTACCTCCTTTCATTCAAAGGACCACCCAAAACTCTAAATGCGTCAGGGAAGGTACCAGACAACAAACAACACGAGGCGGTCGACCTCTGCCCACTCTGGAAAGGCGAACGGGAGGGGAACAGCTAACCGTCGCCGCTCCAGGACTAAAAGTGGAGGTAGCACCCGTTCAACACGCGCCAACCCCACCGGTGGGGAACGGGCCAGCGGGAGCTCCCCTCCTCCACCACTTACAGCCTGCGGACCCCGCTTGTTTAGACTTGAGCAGCTTGACAACGAGCTGCAGCGCCAATCCCTCACCACTGCTATGGAACCAGCAGCAGTGGACGCCAACCAGCCAGCCGGGGGGTCCACTGTGGCCGAGCCCACTCCCAACGACAAACCCACCGCAGGTGCCGCACCCGTACCCCTCGAGCCAACCGTCGTACGACCCAACGGGGGCCGTTTCGGACTGGAACCTACTAGGCCAAGACCCCTCAGAGCAATGCGCCCCTCGTCCTGCGAACGTATGAGAGGCTTGAGGATCACGGTCACCAAGGACGAGAGCGGAATCATCAGGCGAGTGGTGAATGACAATGGGCAAAACCTCTATGAGCATGTCCCAAACTAAGTGGACCAGGGGGCCCGAGAGGAGGGCATACTTCGGCGCATGGATGATAGTGGTGCGCAGAAAAGTGAAGGTAACTTTGTTGTGAACATGTTTTAGTTAAACTATAAACTTGACTCTCACGGACTAGCGCTAAAACCAATGACAATGAAGTGGTCGGTGCTGTTCGTTTTTGCCATGATAGGGGGCATTAAGGGGTTGCGGAATGACTCCAGCCCACGTGAAGGGCTAGCCCCTAATGCTGAAGTTATAGCCTTGGAACAATATGGGGTGGTACTGAAACCAGGGAAATTAATGTCCACCGCAGATATTACTCACGTCCGACAAGGCTTTCTGATCACTATTCCCCAAAGGCGCTCCTTCATCAAGGCTACCTTTGGCCAGGTCTGTCATCGGTACCTAAAGGGAGGAGACGCTCTCGACCGAGCCTGTTACCACGTCAGGTCGCTGGTGAATTGGATGGATCAGACATCGCAGGCGCTCAAAGGTCGGTATAGGGAAATTCTCAATGAAACCTTAAGCTCGCTAATTAAAAACAACCAACAGCGACCTCAAAATCAAGGGTCAGAATCAGACTCAGGCGGAAGGATCAAAAGAATGAAGAAACTCCCCATCATGCTGGACGACCCAGGATGGCCGACCTTTCCTATTCCAACATCATGGAACAAGGGGCTTTCAGCTGATGTCAAGTATAACAGGGAACTAATTAAAGTGTTACAAGAGTCCTCCGACCAGATGATCGAAGACCTGGCGCTGATAAACGAGAAACACGACGAGGCAGTAGAAAGGGTTAACCACGTCGTGATAGGTCTACTGGATAATTTAAGATCACTAAATAAGGCGCATAATACCACTCGCCGGAGAATGAAACTTGTCCAACATAAGGTGGACTGGATGGAACTGTACCTGAACATGATACCTGTAGCTCTGGAAGACAAACTAGGCGAAATGGTGTATCTCCAATTGGTAGTGGAGCAAACGCGCGTGTTCAGGAAAGGTGTACAACACCTGACACGGGGCCAACTGACCATGGATTTGGTACCACGCCAGTATATGGTCGGAGCGGTCCTGGAAGTCAACAGGTATCTGAAAGGAATCCATCCCAGGTTCCATGTAGCGTTTACAGATCCCTCCTTCTATTATGAGAACAGTTACCAAGAGGGATGAGCTCCTCAACGGGTAGCTGTTAACAGGCGGCAGTGGGCTCGCGAGAGTCCGGGGACACGTTAAACTTCATATATAGTGCAGGGGAGAGACCAACTGAAGGCCCCCGTGTCTAGCGAAGGATGAATTAACATCCTACTGTGGTACCGTCTAGTCGGCGTACATATCGGGCTGCTGGGTCACAAGGGGCACATACGACTAAAATTTAAATCCGATTCAGAGCTAATGGGTGCGGGGGAAGGCCAATCCCATACGGCAGAATCAACTAAATTAAGGTCTATTAGATGTGCACCCGCCAGTAAGTGGTATGTACGTGGTACGGGGCCGACAGACCCCACCTAGCTCCTGACAGCTCAGGAGTGAACAGGCAAGGCCAGTGAAAACGGTCAAAGTTCAGTGTGGGTTGGCAGATTCACCTGGATCAGACCGTCGGTGACCACCCAGGGTGACTTGGGACCGGTAATCGCTATCGACTGGGTCACTGGCCGGTCGTCTCTGCTCTGCTGTGGTAGGTCCAAGATCTTCCGGTAGCAGAGAGGGCTCAATGTACAGTCAGGCCATGGTAAAGCTAAATGCTGCATGTCCAATACCCTATTATTGGATATCGTGGGTTTAGTTGAGCCATGCTCTCTGTGATCAGAACAAGTTTGAAAAGAACCATCTGGGAAGCAGAGAGAGCCTTATGGCTGGAAAGGGTTCTAGCTCAGGCGCAATCCACTATGTCTCATGACATATGGGAAGGCCGAAGGAACCAAGTGCAACCCTCATTTAAATTTGATGAAACCACCCAGGAACTGATCGTGTACGTAAGGGTACCAGTAGTGGCCGACGAACATTTGTTTAGAGTCTACGAGGTACTAACCTTTCCTGTGCCAGTGCCAGTTAGAGGACGACAAAAGAAGGACGCTCTCCAAATTGTTAATCTACCAAAAAGTGTGGCTATGTCCATGTCCCGTCAGTACTACGTACCACTGGCTAGCGGCAGTTGGTCAGGCTGTTATGGGCAGACCATCACGCTTTGTAAGGACTTGCCCTACATGAAAAAGATCACGGATAACACCTGCACTGCCGCCCTGTTGAGACGCGATGACACGGCCATACAAGAGAAATGTGAACTGGACTATCTTTTGGAAGCAGACTTTGGAGAAATGGCAGTGTATCTGGGCCACGGAGATATGCTTGTGGTCAGCGCTGACACCCGGGGCCAGATGATTTGCAGAAATCAACCCGCGGTGGAGGTGAACATAGAAAACTATGCACGAGTTCAGGTGGAATGCGACTGTGCATTCCAAACACAGGGATCATGGATACCGTATAGTTTACGGAACTGTGACCGACACACCAGGATCACCACGGTCGTGTATCCACATAATGACCTGTTGGAAGCAGCGAGTCGTGTGAAAGGATGGAACGCTAATTTCACGAGGCCCGAGAATGAACCCACTATGTTAGAATCAGATCCTATCCCTGAAACGATTAGGAAAGAGCTACTGGAAATCGAGGAAAGCCTAAAGGTCAGAATACCTGTACCCTCTCTGGCCAAACGGATCCAAAAACACCGGAAAGACTTGGCTAAAGGCATCAAGAAAGCGACTGACCGCTACGAGGTGGACAGACACGCCCCATGGTTTTCTATAGGTAACTTTGGGGGCGGCTTTGGCCTCCTCACAATCTTCTGTATAGTGGTAGCAGTAACCATTATTGGGTGTATTCTCTGGAAATGCTGGCGGAGGCACCAGGGCAAGGCTGCCCTAGCCGGACTAGCTATGACTCTACCACGAGCCATGGCCTTGGAGACGGCGGACACGGAGAAACTGCTACGCCACGAGAAGGAACTGACTGGATGCCCGAACACGACCGCCAACCCCACTGCGGTGGCTGTGCTTGCTATATTATTGGCGATACTGGTCATCGCCATAGTGGTCCTCGTGTGGCGAAAGTGGAGGTACATTAGAAGAAAGACTGTAGATGGACTATACGTACAGTTTGCTAACCCACATATGATAGAGACAATCTTCCTGGGTGAACTGGCCATGCCTTCTGACCACACGTATACGGAGGGTTATGTGCTCATTAGGGATCTACTGGTGACCCAACTGTGTCTGAAATACACCCTAACAGTTACCTGGGGGGCGCAGTTGATGGGAGCGGCGACTAGACCTGGGCAACATCCATCTAAGGTGCCACTACCAGATACCCTGAGGGTGTCTAAGAAACTAGCCCGTCTAATGATGAGTAATTTAAAGTACAATACCAGGGCCAGACTCCTGAGATACTCCTCGGGGCTGGCCACTCCTGTACCCATGGGAGTACCTCGCCTCATCGACGCAGGATGGTCCGATGTCGGAGCGGACTGGCCTCAACCAGTGATGGGACATGAAACAATGCCTAACGCTCCTCCTAGATCGATCACGCCCACCTCTACAACGACCGGACCGGGGTCTGCCCGAAAGACAGTAAGACCAGGGACATCCGGAAAGGATCCAGGAACGGTTTATGAAGTTATCATATGACAATGTAACGAGTGTTAAGACCTGGCCTAGTGCTGTACAGGTAAAATTGGTGAATTAATAATACAATGGTACGAGTTCTAAAATTGAAATGTTACAGGAAGTTCGCTGGGCACTGCCTGTTTGGGTAGGTAGGGTTCTGTTGACTAACCTGATCAATAATGATTCACCAACCAGGGAAACCTGGGTCGGGTAGGCTGGTCCAACCGTCTCTCTATGGACCCATGGGTTATCTAAATTTCTCTCAAGTTGAGTGTCCCATGCCCGGTAGCCTAGCTCAACACTCTTATTGTTATCGATTTGGCAACTCTTTTAAAGTAGGGAACCATTTGGAACCGATCCTAGTGTCGCGAAATTTTAGCATCTAAAAAGATACTCAAAATTCTGTACAAAACCTAGGTGCGCTCAACGGGACCAATGCTCCCAACGAGCGAAGTGAACTTCCCCAAGCAAGTACCATCTACACCTGACCCCTGTGCTGTTGTTACCGCTAGGATCGGGCTGCAGTACAGGAGTCACTTGGGGAACGCCACTGTCTATTCTTTAGCATGCTTACATATATAATCTTCTCAAAGATGAGGGGGCTGCACAAGCAGCAGGAGCCTGCCCACATGCCTGGTGTCAGTGGGACCTGACAGGAGGCAGGACGTTGGGGTTACGCGTCACTGACGCTGCGAAGGGCACTGGGGTGGACGCCCGACCATGGCAGTCACTATGCCCCGGGTGGGTTGGCTCCTGACAGCGGTCTCTTCATCACAAAAAAAATCGACGAATAGAAAGAAATTTACCTAAAAAACTTAATATATAAAGCAACCCAATATTTATTTAACTAAGAGCCCTTCCTCGGGGAATTCTGGGCAAGTTGTGGTAAGAACATATGAACGCAGAATATTTAGTAACATTCAAAGGGGGAACGCTCCGTGACAGCGCACGAGAGTACCTTATACGTGGCTCGTTTGCTTCTGGTACAGGCACGCTACAACAGGCAAGGATGTGTACAACTCCTGCCAAGGCGTGCTACATTCAGAAAGTATAACGGAGGTCACAAGGAAAAAGAAGTTACGAAAAAAAAAAAAATGCGGTGAACTGGTGACATTCACAGGGTGCTAACTCCATTCTTCATAAAGGCGACTTTCACCTGTGAAAGGGGCCTTCTCCCTGTGGGGGGGAGTTTTAGCTAAAAACCCACAGGATGATGAGACGAGGCGCTGTACAAAATGTGTAGTCTCGTCGTCTTGGCTATGTGTAATGATCACCAAGTCACAACATATCCTAGTCGTTGGATCCTTTGATTTTACTGTAAATCAGGATCCAGCGAAATGCGAAAAATGAAAAACAACTGCCCAAAGGTACAAGACTAAGTTATTTAGGCCATGTTTAGACCAGTTTTAACCGGGACTGAGGCAAAACGGCAAGAAGTCAAGTTTCGACCCGGGTAAATTAGAAATAATCAAAATTAATAAAGAAGACGTGCGGCTTCAGAGCTGACCGCCGTCGAGAGAAAAAAAACAAAAAAACAAATGAAATGCTAGTCTTGACCGCCGTCGTGGCGCTAAAAGTAACCGGGTCTCCGCTCAACAGTTGAGCTGAAGAGGGGGGACACGGTCTACTAATTCCCTAACGAACGGCTGCAAAAACTTAGTTGAAAATCCCTAGCTGATAGTCTACCCTTTCTATTAGAAAAGGATTAAATTACTAAAACTGTCTATAACAATAATAGATATTCCTGCCCCGCGTGCGCATAGTTAGGATAGGCTGGGGGCGGAGTCTTTTCAGGAGTAGTCTTGACTCTCCACAAGAAAAACGGGCATAGACCTGAACAAAGGACGGGTTTAACCTTGTACTGTACTTCGGTAAAAGCCCGACTTACTAGGTGCTGTCTGGAAGTAAGTGATCTGAAGAGATGCATTTACACATCTCTATAATTTAAAGGGGGTGTAGGCTGCATATTAAAAAAAAAAAAAATGCAGTCTGCTCCCGATTATAACAATGGGAAACTCCGTGCTGCCCATTCTGGTTCTATGGATGGGGGGTACCGACAAACCACGTGTAACTAATGAGGACCGGGAATCAGATCAGAAATGAACCTGAATCTGAGACCCGATCCTCTAGTGATAACTAATGAGTAACGAATAATCTCAAACCCCTTTGTACAGTTAATATTTAATGTCTTTCATGACACCTACACTTTTACGGAATGAAAACTACCCCACAATTTTTCATGTCTGTTTTCCCATGTAGCGTGTTGTACAAAATAAGACGGTGAATTATTACTGTTAAAATATGTATAATATCTATTTATGGAACTGTTGGTGTTAGGGGCGCACCTGCCTGATGCGGTAGGAGGGCGCCAACTACCCAGTATAACAGTGGAACTCGGTATTCAGACCCAGGTTGAGTCTAGGGGTTGGACGCCGAGCTACCACCTGTACTAACAAAAGAAGGGAAAAAGGTTTGTCTTAATATTAACCATTGAAGTGTGTTGGTAAATTATTCTAACACAATGGACATAAATATGAGGAAAGGAGAATAACAAGGGAATTTACCGTTCAGGTATTGGCTCTTAGAAAACCAAGTAGTCTCTTAATTAAACCACAATAAACCCAGTTCCTATCATCATTCTTATTCCCCATCTGGACGACACTGCACAGTAATACTAATTATCAAACTTATTCTAACACCATGGCACTGGCGAAGTCTTCTGAGACGTATCAGTTCATTGCGTGAAACTAGATCTTAACTGGAGCCTGTAGCCTTTGCTACAGACCCAGAACTTACCATGGGACCCTTACAGGAGACTAAATCACTTCACCTGGAGGGATCCCCATGAAGACCTTAAACCTTGTGGTGACGCCTCATGTGGTCTGTCAGGGAGTCCGAGTGAGTGAGTTTTGCTTCACATTTCGGGCACTCATGATATCTTTCAAGGTGGGCCTTACCTTATAAAGGTGACAACTCATCAAAGAATTCTGCCACAGCCAATCTAAAGCTACGCAGTCTGGACCAAAGTACTTGGTCACCTACAGTTACTCCAAACTTACCAGGGTGAACACCCTACGAAGCGCTTATACCCTTAGGGCGCCACCATGTGAATTGTTTCCAATGTAGACATTTACACTAATGTCCTATACGGGGAACGTCAAAACAAAGAATTCTGTTACAGCAAATCTAGTACTGTACAATCCCGACCGGAATCCCATGGTCATCCATACAAATCCATTGGTGCAGTGTCAGTCAACTAGTAGTTAATAGTAATAAAATAACATTCTAAGGCCAACGCGGCACAGTCTACCCATACATTGAGAGCCTGCCTGAATCGGTAATGTCAACAAACCTTTAGTCAGAAAATCCCCTATTATCGCCCAACCACACGCGCGGTAAAATGCTTGATCATGTTCGCCTAAACAATCCCTCCCACTAAAATCATATAGCCTGACGTCTCTCAGTGCCCCAACATCACCACCTTATGCTGTTCATAATATCATCAATAACCACAGGACCTGGAAAAGATAATAAGTTTAGTACACAAGGTCCTAGTTCTCAGCCCGCGTCCACCATCTTGGAACCAAAAGTAAACACCAGGTGGCCGCCCACGCTACCCGTTACAAAAATCACCAGCGAAACACAGTTTCTAGTTCCGGGAATGACGTCAGCTTCCGGAATACAACCACGTGAAGGCGAGCTGAGAAAACTGCTGACTAATTCCTGACCAACAATCTCCTTAAAATCTACGGGTTAGTGGCCTACCTAACGTGCAAAGAACAGTCAAGAAGGAAGGTTAGACTTACGCGGTCTCGGAGCGGTCGGGTCGAGAGGCCGGCTCTACGAGGAGGGCGACTCCCAGCAACAGGCGAAGGGAAAAGGGCGACGACTACTAAAAAGTTCGGTTCAAAAACAGTCTTGTCCTTACTTCCCATGAGAACGAACTGGCTGATGCCTCCTGGATATATATATATTACTAAACTAGGTGCTAATTGGGAATTGAATCACCAGAATCAGTTGATGGAATCACTCAAAATCATTATTTACAAGAAACCGAGTGCCGACGGTTTAGCGTGCCACGACGGGCAGACGGGCAATCAGCCGCCCCAACACCCGCGCCCAGCGTCTGATCACTCTGTCGGAGGGTCGGTAGCCGTCCTCCAGCTCCCGGAAATCATTTACCGTGATGTTGCCGTCAGCGACCGTCCGTATGGCATGGAGCACCCGCCCCGTGTCCGCTGTGGGCACCCCGAACCATTCATTGGCCCGGCGCACCTCCCGGCTGACCTTGGGTACCAGACGGTTCACCCATTTCTGCAGTGAACCGTCGCTGTCCGTGAGGGCCCAACGCTGCACATCGAAGCCGGAGGGGGTGGTCATCACTAAGGTCGACGGGGCCGGGTGGGACTTTACGTTCAAGAAAGCCCGGTTGATGGTCTCGGCGTAAAATTTGGCTGCAGCATCAGAACTGGTGTAAAGCGGGATATACAGTTCTAACTCCTCGTCCTACGTAAGAACGTCCAGCAAATTACACATAACTACTAGGATATCGTCCGGCCACATAACGTGGTGCGCGAACGCGTATCCTGAAAGTTCTGCCGTCGAGGCGTCTTGACAGGAAAACACAACGCAGGTGTGCTCCTCACCCGCGAGGAGAAGATCGGGGTACTCCTGAATTCCACCTTCTCGATCTGAGCAGAACACTGCTACACGGACCATGGTGGATGTCGTAGAAATAATAAAAAAAGGCTAAGCTAGTAAAAAGTACGTCCACACGCGATAAAATAACCGTCGGCACTGATTAAAATGACGTCAAAACGAGGCTAATTTGGGAAACCCCTTTTTGATCCAAGAGATCCAAATTTTGAAATCGGCTAGCATGATCAAACCATCGTATAATTTCTTACAAAATCTGCGCTAAACTAAAGCTTAGGTCCCCAACCAACGTAATCAAGCGACAGAATTAATTCATATCGGCCCAAAATGTCAGGTCGAGCCTTCAAACTTGCAAATTTGTTCGAAACAGAAATTTGCCATCCGGGCGCTTCGCGCCTGGAGGAATCAAATCGAGGTCAAGCCCTGGAGGGGAACTCCAGTCAAGCGACCCGCTAAGTACACATGTACTAAGCATAACTGGTGGGCGCGCGACGTGGATGGTAATATTTTCTGGACCCAACTGCTTAATGTTGCTAGATCAGATGCAGGGACCTTGTATTTATTGTAAATAATGTTGTTCTAGTTGAAGTTTGATTGAAATTTGACACGCATTGTATAATGAAACTCGTTCATTCAAAATATCCGAATTCTCTGTATTAACTTTTATTGTGTTGACTCGTTCTGAAATTGGATTTATTGTATGTTTGTTACTCTTAGAAGGTTAAGACAACTTTATACTGTATAAATGTTGAGTTTTGTTGACTTGCGTTTCAAATCGTATAAATCAAAAACTGTACAGGTATGTACTAAGACAAAACTGAATTGGTCACCTTATGCACGGGTGTCGCTATCCCTAGGCCTTAATATGGGCTGACAATTCTTTGAACTCACCTTGTCACCTTATGCACGGGTGTCGCAATCTTTAAATCTTAATATAAGCTAACGATGCTGAGAACTTACTTTAATGTACAAGGCACGTACTAAGTGAATACTTAAGATGACGAATACTTCTTCATTCTCTAAAATTGACTTTGACACTTTGTCACCATGATTATGTCACCATTTACGTTGTTATCCAAATAATCATGTTATCAATTTTTGACACTTACCTTGTCATTTTATGAACGGGTTCTGCTAACCTTGAGCTTCAAGATGTGGAAATCAACTCAATGAATAATTTCATTGTGAATTTGTGTTGAAACCGGATCTACAAATCTATTGTTACTGTGTTGAATGTACCACGAGAGTCAAAGCCACCCCCACATTGGTTTCTTTATGTTAGGAAACAATAATAACAAATATATCCAATCATCAAAATTGGAAACTTTATCACATTTGATTG
This sequence comes from Lepidonotus clava, assembly GCA_936440205.1. NCBI lineage: Eukaryota > Metazoa > Annelida > Polychaeta > Phyllodocida > Polynoidae > Lepidonotus > Lepidonotus clava. The sequence continues at coordinate 26,220,838 of OW387148.1, forward strand.
AAAATCTCCATTTGGTTTGAGCTATGTCGTCAGTAGTATGATGGAGTCGCTGGCGCGCATAGTCAATGCTACTAAGTAGGTCAGTAGGTCACTACGACCGAGTTTAGGTCTAAAATAGGTTCATAGCTTAATAGAGACTTTGAATAATTAGGTCATTACGACCTACTTATAAAAGCTATTTTTGTAATTAGGTCAGAGGTCAGAGGTTAGAAATATTAGAAAACAGGGTCACTGAGAAAACATGTCAGGGGAAGAGCGCGTGGAACGACGTGGAGACCGGAGGCCGTAAGGCCGGAGGTCTGCACGTCGTTCCTCAACGCGCTCTTCCCCTGGCATGCTTTCTCAGGGACCCTATATTCTGGTTACGGCTAAAATATTACATATGTTCTGATATTTTTATTGCAAAGGGGGCGGTGCGGGCATTCCATGGGAGGGCTGTTTTAGGAATGAGGTGGAGACCGGAGGCACAGCCGGAGGTCTCCACCTCATTTCTAAAACAAACCCTCCCATGGGCTGCGCGCACCGCCCCCTTTGCAATTTTATCACTTATACTATTACTATTCGATTCGATTATATCTACTTTATGTGTATGTATTCATTTAATATGATTTTGATAAAGTTTCGTCTTCATATTCATTAAATAATATTCGTATAGAAACTGAATATAGAGTTTTCCTGTTTATATTGATTAAATAATATGCGTATAGAAAACACAACATATAAAATTCGTTTATAAGTTTTATTCATTAGAAACATATATAGAAACATATTTACAGTGTCACAGATACATGGTGTAATCTTTTATTTACATTGAAACTGTTCACAAAGTGAAAAATATATAATACAAAATCATTTACACTGTTGGCATAAGAAAACATTGTTTCCGTTGCCTGGTAATAAACAAATTAAACAATGAGAACAGTTTCGGGCAAGTGTCCTTATCTTCGGCTGTTTCAGTTTCTCTTTGTTCCATGTGTGAGTGTATACATATGTGTGATGAGGATTTCTGACGGATTTAGCAATGGTATGGTGAAAGAGAGACTGTGCTTTGAAAAAGTTACAGTCTACTTCAGTCGCCAACACATTGTGACCGAAAACAGGATTCATTTGCACCTGGTATGAAAAGAAATTTTCGATGGCCTGAATGTAAATTGATTTCAGCTCACAGTGTAGTTGTATACATGTAAAACAGAACAAAGGACCAACAAAAGTGACATCGGAATCACGGATTCGACATTTACAAAAGGCCTGTGAAACGGCTGTCACTTTATGTTGCTCAATGAAAACCATAAGTGACTTTACACTGTTGACGGTGTATCTGGTAGTAACTCTGAAACATGAGTCTTGATGATGTTGATACACCGCCAAACAGTAGTCCTTGTGGTTATCGCCGTTGATAAGCTGGCTCGTTGCGAAACTATACCCGTCCCACATAGCTTCTGTAAAAGTGGAACAGGATCGCGTCGTACCAGTGGTGTGGTCTACAGTACTAACATGGTGTGGTTTCAGATAAAAGTCGCTGTACTGTGCGGGGATAATCTCCCAAAAGAAATATCCACTACATCCGCAAAGTACAGCCACTTTATCATTTTTGGGTATAAGTTGAAAATTAATGTCTGCTGATGGATAGTTAGAGTCGAGAGGACTATCCGGAGATTCAGGTCGTGACTCAGCAATATTGAGAAATGATAAATCGAGACCCCAACTAAGTGTGGTCTCGTTATCATTTGTTGATGAATCATTGCTTGCCAAATCGATTAGAAAATCCGAATAGCTGCTGTCGCTCATATTGAAGCTGTAATATAATACTGGAAACTATGGCTACACTAAGCAACTAGATGAATAAAATATGGGTAGCCAGTTATTTTTGTAGTATTTACTATTTAGTATGTACTAAGAAAATAACTGGTAGTGGGTAGACACCTTAAATTTCTCTGTGATTCGCTGAGATTTTCGCTGCCGGGAGTTCTACCCTAGATAAAGCCATGCATAAAGCCATGCATTTTTTTGTTTTCTCTGAGATATTGTATAATTTTTTATTTTTTTTAATATTTTTCTAATTTTTAAAGTTTTTTTTCATTTTCTTAGACAAATATTTATATTTCAAGCATTTTTTTCTGTCTCTATGTGAGATTTTGTATAATTTATTTTTACTTTTATTATAATTTTAAAGTTTTTTTTTTTTCTTTTTAAACAATTATTTCTTTTTTTAATTTCAACTTTTGAATATTTTTTTTAATTTCAACTTTTGATAAATGATATGTACAAGCTTAATTTTCTTTTTCTTTTTATATTTTTTATATTTTTTTGTTGGAGTATTTCTTTCATAAATGATATATTTTGTAGTTATAAGTCTGTTATTTTTTCAGAATTAAAGAATATTTACAACATGATTGCCGAATTCCTAGATATCTAAGGGTATCGTGCTCACTCCGTCTTCACAAGTTTTTCTTTTTATATATTGATAACTTAAGCCTGTCTTTTTCTGTTTGTATGTTATTATATGATGATCTACAACTTTGAAACCAGTGTTAACGGCGTCCATCGTGATTTGTGTTTCGAGTACGGTGTTAAAAGATTCCATGTCAAGTATGTTTTGTTTCTGTATGACACCTTTACAGCTAGTTTTCTTTTCTTTTCCATGACCGATATAACATTTTGAATTTAGTGAAGTCATTTCATCTCCTTCCCATTCAATTTTGAATAGTCCTGGGGTCCGTTTATCATATTTTTCTCTTTCTTTACAACATGGTTGTGGAAACCATGGTAAATTATTTGTTTTTGCTATTATATATTGTTCCCTGTGATGTTCATTATCACAAGATTCTGATGGTAACCATAAGTGGCGTTCTCTATAATAGGCTTCTCTTTTTTCTGGAATTATTAATTCATCTAAAGTCTGTGCGCTGAGGGCGAAATACAGACTATCTGTATCCATTTCACAGAGTTCAAAGTCAGATTCTTCGATGTACTTTGATAAGAAGTCGTAGTAAAATTGTAACATTTTCAGTTTTGCGTATTGATATACCATGAAACCTATTTGAACTGGAAGGTCGTATGTTATTGACGTAGGGAGTGATGAGACTTCACATGTATCTTCACACAAGTCTTGGACATCTTGTACTGTCCAGTGAAGAGCTATTCTAGCGGCTTTTTCTGGTGTCATATATCGAGTGTTTGTGAAGTTTTGTTTGTTACAAATCGTTTTTCCATATGAACTGTTTCCTAGGAGTTTGTAGAGGTCAGAGAGAATTTTACAGTCAGGGTTTTTGTCGCCCTTTCTTCGTGCCTCTGTTACTTGATCAACAAATGAGAGAAACGATTTCTGTGGTATGTATTCAACTAGTAAGTGAACTTTTGTTACGATTAAGCCTTTTTCTAAATACCATTTAAGTAGTGGTGAACCTAATAAAATATTTTTTGCAAAATAACTTCCGATTAATTGACGTTGTGGCCTTTTGACTCTATCGTTCTTTAATAGATGTTGTTTCATGTGTTCTCCTACATCATCTCTTGACACCATTGTATTTTTGAAAATGGGCGTCATTTCTTCAAATTTGAATTTAAGGTGCTCAGGTGTGTGTATGTCCACCGATACTAGTCCAAAAATAGTCCCATTTTTTACACCGTTTATTATATCTATTTCAGAAAGGATATTGTGTGTGTTTGGAATCGGTATGCTCCACAGTGATTTACATGCTATAACACTGTTGTTGTTATTCTTGTCTTTGTTCCAGTCACATTCGTATTTCTCAATGACAGTATAACCTATTAGTTCTAGATACAGTGTTGTTTTAAGAGTTTGTCGACATCTTTCTGACATTAGTTTACGACCTTTATCAGTAGAGAGAGTGTTTTTATTCATGTGACACGCGTGCCCATGCCAGTAGCAACCATGAAATTGATACACGGTTTTTGTATCTGGAACCAGGCCGTCCACTCGAACTCTTTTTGTACCCACACTAACTTCCCCATGGTTATAAGCATGTAGTATTTTAACTTTGTCTGTAATCTCTCGAAACCGCAACCATTCTGTTGCAGCGCGACTGACTTTTTGAGATTGTTCAGGTTTGTAATTGTTACTACTTCTGCGGACTACAAAGTACCCCGTACAGTGTTCTTCACCCATACATTTAAGGTAAAGACTGTTTGCATCTACTCCTATGATATGACGGCACACTTTACTTAATGGTCCGAATGATCTGCCCCGTATTCGTGTCACTCCTGCTTTTTGATGTCTATGAAATATAATCGATGGACCACCTACCAAATTGCTTCTAATTAATTTGTGTACATCTTTGTCTGCCTCTGAGAATATAATGTAAGGAAGGCTGTTTGATGATGTGTTATCAAATAGAAATTTTAGTGTAAGGCCTGGAAGAGTCAGACCATCTTTGAACATATCTATTCCTCTTTCACTGAAAAATTTCATGTGTTGGTTTATAGCTTTGACAAAAGGTTCTACATCTTTGTTATTGTAATATATTAGATAATCTCTGAAAGTTGTCATTCCATTATCTTTCCACACTTTCTTACACTTGGCATAGTCTTCCGCTGATATAGAAGTACCCGTAAGTGAACTATAGAAAGCTGAGCGAGGTGGAAGTTTTAAGTTCCCTAGTTTTCTAGTTGATGTCATCCACTCATATGGAAAGAACCCTTTACTTTCATCTTGTAGGAAAGCTTTTAAATAGCTAGCATACGAGTATCCGGGAGCTAGATAATTTAACATGTCTAAATAAACACAGTTCTCTGTGTAGACAGCTATGTATTGATTACTCCTTTTTATGGTTTTCATCTCAGCTGTTTGCTTCTTTGCATAGAAGGAATGGAAATCTCGCTTTATTAGATTTAAGTCGTAGCGACCCGAATTGAAACCTATGACAGGTACTCTGTAAATATAGTTCATAAGACGAATTTTGATTTTATCTATTCTGTGCGAAGTTTTATTGCTACTCTTTTTTCCTATACTCTTCATTAGTGATTTAGGCACTTTTTTTCCTTCGGCAATCTCGTTTTTCTTATACTTTTCAAGCTTTTTTATTATGTCAGAGAAACGTGTTTCTACAACAGCTCCTATTTTTTCAGCTAACTTTTGTATGTAATCCAGAGTGTCGTGAACTATTTCATCATTTTCTCCATCACTTTTTCTTATGAAACAAACTGGTTTTTCCCACTCTGGAAAGTCACTTGCTACACTAGATGAAAGCGGTACATGATGTGATTCGACTACTGTATTAGTTGTCTGAACATCACCTTTTGTTTTGTGAGAAAAATAACTTTCGAAATCATACACAATTTTGTATGGATATATTCGAAGTTCAGATGGTACTTTTATACCTAGCTCCTCCAGTCTATCAAATACAGATGGTTTGTTTTTGTAAATACCACCTTTGTAGATGAATTTAACTTGCGTACAGTCGCTTTTAATGTTAGTGTGTCGCTTAAGATTATACTCTGTTTCAAAGAGTCTTCTACACTTACGACACATGTGGAACTGTGAATATTTATTTAGATCGTTTACTAGACTGAAGTGATGGTCGTATAGATTTAGTGTCATAACTTTAGACTCATCCTCAACACTCATTAAATTTCCCTTTATACACTTTAATGTACAAGGTGTCCCCCTTTTAAATTTCTTTTTCTTGGAAGTAGTACTCTTCTTAGGAATGAGTGAAAAGACTCTTATCATAATGTTGTATTTGGTTTCTATCTGGGTCAATGCCTTAATTGAAATGCCTCTGAATGATACTTTAGTTTCATCAGGAAAACATTCTTGAAGTAGTCTTTCACAGTGGGATGTGTTTTTGAAAAGAAAATATGACAGACACCTAAAAAAACACAGGTAGTCTTTGTACACCCGTTTGCTCTTTGGATTACGATGAAAATGTTGTAAACCCCGTCTACGTAGGAAATTCGGAATTGTATCCAATCTTCCTATTAGACCATCCTCTCTACCTTGAACCCTTACTATGTAAATGTTTGCGTTTACATTACCCACTAGTCTCCAACTTGTGTCAGCTCTATTGACACTCCATTCTTTATCGCGTAAAAAACTTATTACATCTTGCAAGTCAGAATCATTTTTAATATGTCTGTAATTGCTTTGCTGTTCGTGCTCTAACCAAAATAAAGAGGAGTTATTCACTGAAGGATGGTAATACATAACTTCTCGATCTTCTGTATAAATCTTTTCTTCAGCAGTTTCTGTTGTTCCTCCATTAAGTCTTTCAAGTAATGCACCTAAAGATATAGCTAGTCTATATTCGAAAACTTGGTTCTGATGTATTTTGTTAATAGCCTCTATTATCTCTTCAACTGCTTCTTTCATGTTCAGAGTTGAGAGTCTGACATTGAAAATTGATTGAACACTTCCTAGGAGAACTAAACCGTTTGCTATTGACTTAAAGTTTTTAACATAAGTGTCTTGATACCACCAATAACTACCTATAGTTGATGGCATTACTGTTGTTTCTATATCATACTGTTCTCTTACGCATGTAGGTGAAGAACAGATCACCTTTCCAGAATGTAAAGAAAAATTGCGAGGACGACGTGGCACGTTACACATCGGACAATTTATATTCTGATTCATTTTCTTATTTTTCGACTTAATAACTATATAAATATACACTTATGTTCTAGCTAGTTATTTAAAAAGCTGACTAAACATTTTTGTTTGAAGCTAACTATGTGCTACACTAACTATGCGCTAGGTGAATATATAAAGCTGACTAAATACTTTCTTTGAAGCTAGCTAATATAATATCTACAGCATGATTAAATGTTTTCTGTGTATATAAGTATATAGGCAACCACACCACACCATGTATAGTTACTGATATGTTTTAAGACCACACCTACCTGCCCTTGGTGATTACATCATGTTTCTGTGATCTATTCGGACTGCTTTAAGTCATTCAGGATCTTTGGTCCCAGCGTGCTGACCAAGTCAAAGAACAGTGCGGATGGCACGGTGTGTCCCTGGTCTTTCGGAGGTGCGTCGTGCACCCCGCCCGAGTTGACCCGTTTCTCCAGCTGCTCCACGTAGTAGCGGGACCCGATATGGATCTTGGCCTTCCCCTGGTAGGTGGTCACGATGACCCAGATGTTGTGCGTCTTGTTGACCTCCTGGACGTAAGGCTTAATAGTCGGGATGCCCTGTTCTGCTTCACCTGAGGCCCGTTCGTACTGCTGGATGATCGTTCTTGCGGCGTCGAGAAGGTTCTGGAAACCTGTCTTACTCAAGTTGATCCGGCGTTCGTAGGCTCGCTGAGGGTACTGAATTATGGCGACCTGAAAAATATAAGCATAATTTTGTTTTGAGTTATATGTATAAATTTGGGGCTCTCTCTCTCTCTCTCTCTCATTCTATTTCTATTTAAACTATTATGTATTCTTTACTTCTATTTCACATTAAATAATTACAATGAAAGTTAACTATAAACGAAGTACATGTTACCTGAAATAAAAATAATGATTCTATAATTTAAAATCGTACTTACCCCTACAGGATCAGGTGGCCCATACACGTGGATGCAGGTGTTCTTGAAGGCGTCACTGTTGAGGAAATACACCTTCTTAGCTTGCGTGATGTAACCGTCCTTGTACTCGACGTCCAATTCCAGTGGCCAGAACAATCCGGTCAGGTCCAATATAGGCGAGAGAGGGGTGGCTTTACTCTGCTGTGCCTCTAGCTCCTTCAAGACCGCATCAGCATACTGCTGCGCTAGTGCAACGTCCAGTGGAACTACTTTACCTTTCTTTGCACGAGGTTTCCGTTCACCAGCAGGCTTCCGTTTTCTCGGCGGTGCCTTTTTCTTGTCTGTTGGTTCTCCCTCCGACTCTTCTTCGATGGTGATCGGTACCGAAAGAGCTTCGCCGTCTTTCGGTGGTGGCACGTTTTCTTTGTTGGAGTCGTCTTGGAGGGTAGCGGCGGCGGCGGCAGCGGCGGCGGTGGTGGCGATTGTGGCAGTGACAGCGTCAGTCAAAGATGCAGGTGGCTCGGGATTCCACAGATCAGAAATATCGTTGTATAGACTGGCATCAACAGCGTTGACGGTGATGGACGTACCTTCGCCTACATCTGTAATATAGCCAGATTGAGTGTCCATGGACGAATCTGTCGCATAACCCCCAACTGCAACAGGAACGTAACCGGCGTCTTCTCTCGATGGAAACACTCGGTATTGATCAAAGTATTCATCAATGACCGAATTTCCAGGAGGGGGCTGCTTCGGAAGTCCCTCCTGAGCGGAGGAAGATGTTGAGGTCTTTCCACGAGCAGTCAAACTTCTACGTCCCATCATGAGAGTGTTGAGAAGACTCCAGCCCATGAGTCTTTTATACAAAAGTTTACTATCAACGTCGATTAAACGTAGGACGGTTTTTCCATTTTCACAAAGTTTTTCATGAGCGTCGTCCGTTATTTTATTCGTATTTTGTTTTGTTACCGATAAGCAGATATCACTGAGTACATGGTTCCATTAGTGACGCGACGCGAGAGTCTGACACGTGCACTCCATAACAAAATATTCAAAATTTACATGTATCAGTTTCATTGGAGATACGTATTGTGGTCGTTAACAAAAATGATAATATACGCTCTCAGAGACCCTCTGAGATTCATTTCTAGACTTGTCACCAATCGCACCAGTCTCATCATGTACATGAACGCACAACCCTCGGTTCAGCACCGTGTACCGCTGGCACCGCTCATTGGAAGACCATCTCATTTTCGAAATGCGCTGGTCAACGTGCCTTTTGCGCGAGCATCAGGTATCTGTGGAGAGCATCATTGGGTGAAATACATCTGTCCGAGAGATGGAATGTATCAAATTGAGGGTGAAATTCATCCAAACATTTTATTTCAAAATTGCAAACTTCTGAAAAACATTCGGCTAACCCAACAATCTCATCTAACGCTCAAAGATATGATAACCAAGAAACCTTGTGTTGTCGGTTTACTGACAACACAAGGTATCTTGAGCCACATTTTTGCGCGACACTCTGTCAAGGAAACAGTGCAGAGACGTTTTTGGCGTAAATCAGAAGCAGATCCTGATGGAAAACCCTCTATATTTCTGCACGCTGATATTGTTATTCCCCTTATCAACGCAACCATCCGATATCCTGACAAAATAGTGAACACCCTTGACAACAACAAATTCTTCTATGAAAAAGAGTTCGATACAGAAATCGGACATGGTCAGGAGGGTTGTGACCATATTGTGAGGGTTGTCGGAAGGAATGGTAAAGAATCAAGTCTCGTGACGGCTTATTCTATTCCTAGATTTACTCCTACTCCTACTATCGAATATTAAAAAGAAAACAAAGATCCTCTTATGCTCCTCCAGACTATTCGGTTTTCTACCAAAAGGTAGAAAACCACCCTTCAACCAATCTCTTTTATTTTCACACTTATAACGTAAAGACGTCCGTTTATTTACTATACAGATCTATAAATCATGCCATTATTTATGTTGCCATTGAAACAAAACGTTTATGTAGTGATGAATTAGACGCTGGTTAGGTTTATCTCCTGCGACATACGAGCTGATAATAAAGTTGATACTATCAAGCTTGTAACTCTAACCACACGTTAACGGTTATAACCACTTAATCAAAATAAAAACACAAACGCCTCAAACGGCGTTCAACGCTTTTCTTGAAAAGAGAAAAGGGGGTGCATAAAGCTCACCCCTTTTCTCTTTTCAAGAAAACAAAATGCGCGCCGCTCCGCTCGCGGGTGATCCGCGTGGCGGGCGCGGTTCGGCGGTCGGTGCATTTTGGGTGGGAGGGTGCGTTTTGCACCCGACATCCAGGGGCTGTCCCATAACAAAGACTGATCAAATAAAAAACAAAACGTATGGAGAGCGTTTATGGTTCGGTTTCATTAATTTGTTATTCTTTTGTTTTGTGAAAGAGAAAAACCCATGTTATCACAGTTTACACTTTTAATTTGGTATTCTTTTGTTTCGTTCCGCATAAAAGATTGTTATGATGCCATCTCTTTTAATTTGACGTTATTTTATTTTGATCCTCATAAAATGTTGTTATGACCACATCTCTTTTCATTTGTCATTATTTTATTTCGTTACAGGAAAAACACCCTTATGTTATAGAAACCAAACAAAAAGGATTGTTTTTTCATTAAAGTGTCATTCAGTACATTAACCTTCGACCGGGTAAGACGTGTTATAACTTAAATAGAAAAAAAAAAGGAAAGTGTAAAGGAAATCGCATTTGACCCAAGACTACAAGGACCTTTCACATGTCTTATCGCTGGACCTTCAGGATGTGGTAAAACACAATTAGTGTTTGAAATTATAGAAAAGGCGAAAACTGTAATAAACTCACCAGTCGATGAGATTATATATTGCTATGGACAATGGCAAGACGTTTTCAAGAAGTATCAGGGAAAAGTGAAATTCAACGAAGGTCTACTTTCAAGAGAAGAACTTTTACATAAGAAAAAGGATTTATCTCAACATTCTCTACTTATAATAGATGATCTGTTAGATAAAGAAGATGCACCTCTTATAAGAGATCTATTCATAAAAGGTTCTCACCATAGAAATATGAGTGTTATATTCATAACTCAAAATTTATTTCTGCCTAATAAGGATTTCAGAACACTTAGTTTGAATTCTCATTACATGATAATTTTCAAAAATCCAAGAGATATGAGTCAAATTCACGCTTTATCACGTCAAGTGTTTCCAACTCATCCACGTTTTCTTACCAACGTATATAACGAAGAAACATCGGCGAGACACTCATATCTAGTGCTAGACTTCAAGCAGACTACACCCAATACACTAAGGGTGCGTAACAGCGTGACTACACCTCTCAAGACAACTGTATTCATTCCTACTACACGGAAACAATGAAGGCTAAACAACTCGCTCTCATAAAGAAACATCTTCCTCTATTGAGACATCTGTCTAAATGCACTGGTAAGGAGTGTAAACATATAATGATGGGAATGTCTAATGAGGTGATAAGGTTGATAGCGCAAATAGGTGTGAATATTATGAATAAAAACTTGCACATCTCCAATAAACAAGCAGTCGGTCGTCTATCGAGGTACAAGACACAACTCAAGGGTCTTACCAAGCCTTCAACTACAGTAGGACACAAACGTAAGATTCTTGAACAAGAAGGTGGTTTTATTGGTACTCTATTGGGATTAGCTGTTCCACTCATATCCAGTCTTATCGGAGGCCTTACAAGACATCATTAGGAGAAAATGACAAGCTATAAACGAATGCTGCTCGTTCATCCAGATGTGTTGCAAAGTTCTAACAAAGTGGAAATGGAGAGTTCAACTGTTTCTGGCAAAGTTGATTCTCCACCTCCTGCCAAAGAAAGTGACAGGGATTCCTTTTTCGAAAGGTCAATGGTAAAAGAAAAACTTGAACCTACAGCGCCTACCGTGGAGGTGTTAGCTCGTTTACAAAAAGAAATGAGTCGTGTATTGAACGATCCAACGATGAGCAGAGAGGAGAAACTAGCCACATACAATGATCTCATGAACAGGTCCTCCATCCTTTCCTCTAAAGCTAAAAGTATGTTGTTTTCAACATCGCACCTTTCACGTTCTCCTTCACCATCTCCACCACCTTCTCCGACTATCATGAAACCTAAAAGAGTTTCTACAAAACCGAGAGGACTACTTATGCCGAAGGTACTACCACATAAGATGGAAAAAGCACTAGAAAAAGTTCCGGGTTCTTACCATAACTCTGTGCGTAATCTCTACAAGACCTTGGCCAAATCACGAAAACAGTTCACAAAGGACGGTCGGCTCATTCTAGGAGACACACCTATAGATGAAACACATTTAATGAATCTTCTTTCGAGTGCAGTGCGACCGACTACTAAGAAGCGAGCCAGCTTACCGGGGCAGAAACAATTCGTCCAGATTGTTAAGAAGTTAAATCCGAAAATGAAATATATAAGGAACTACAACATGAAGGGTTCCGACAGTGAAGAGGAACATGAAGAGGTGGAAACACCTAGGCGGAAAGAGAAGTCTCCTCAACAAGAAGGTCACGGCCGAAGTAAGAGACATCGACACTTTACAGTAACACCATTTGTAAAATGGTCTACAAGGCTCTGAAGAAAGATGTGGTTAAACACTTCACTGATCCTAAACAGCCAGCAAGCTTCACAAGTGCATCCAAAATAAAGAAACACTATTTCAAAAACACTGACATAAAGCATATTGAAGATGCACTTGAATCTGTTGATGCTTATACTAAACATAAACCATTCAAGAGGCGGTTTCCTAGACGTAAAACACAGACTTTTGGAATAGATAAACAATGGCAAATGGACTTGATAGATATGCAACAGTTCAAAAAGTATAACAAAGGCTATTCATATATAATGGTTGCCATAGATGTCTTCTCCAGATTTGGATTTGCACAAGCTATAAAAAGTAAAAAAGCCACAGATGTTACGGAAGCTTTCAAAGTTATGACAGTTAAAAGATGTCCTAAATACCTTCAAACAGATAAAGGTAAAGAGTTCCTGAACAAAACTTTTCAGGATTACTTGAAAGAGACAGGTGTATCTTTTTTCACTGGAGAAAATGATGACATAAAATGTTCTATAGCAGAAAGGTTCAACGGGACCTTACAACAGAAAATGTGGCGATACTTCACTCACATGAAAACCTACACATACATAGATGTACTTCAAGATCTAGTGCATTCTTACAACCACACCTTTCATTCTACCATAGGAGGTCGACCGGTAGACGTTAATAAAGATAACGCCGATCGATTGTTCTATCATTTGTATGAAAGAGTGCGAGCTAAAGATTTAAAGACGAAAAGAAAACCTTTAATGAAAAGTGGTGATAGAGCACGAATTCTAAGAAAAAAGAAAACCTTTAATCGTGGATATGAACCAAATTGGAGTGAAGAAATATTCACTGTAAAGAACCCAGACTATATTAAGGGGTATGAAATCGAAGATACCCTTCAAGAAAGAATAAAGGGGTGGTTTTATCCTCAAGAGGTTCAGAAGGTAAAAGTTACTCCGAGGAAGCAGTACACTGTCGAGAGCATCCTTAAATATAGAGGAAAAGGTGCTAAAAGAGAAGCACTCATTAAGTGGAAAGGATACGGAGACAAATTCAACAGTTGGGAACCAGTCAAGAACATACAAAAATGGATGTAACCTGCACCCTACCCAGTAACTCATCTACTAAGACCTTTCCAGACAACACTCTGAGCACTTACAGAGTTCTTTTACAAAAGTATATGGTACTACCAGCTGACACAGACTGTGCGTTATCTGAAATAACGCTTCCAGTAAAATGGTACAATGTGCGAAAATCAACTTTCTACCTTCTCAGCGCAGAAGCACCGTCAGAAAAGAAGAAACATAACACCGCACCAACTAGGGCAAGAACTTCCCGCGGTTCTGATGAACAGCCTTCTTCTGAATCTCCTGCTACTTCCACAACTACACCTGGAACTGCAGCTGGTTCAATTGAAACACCGACAGTACCAGACCCTGATCATGAAGAGTCTTCTGGAGCGTTTATTTCAGATGCAGTGTCAGCTGTAAGAACAGTTAGTGAGAGTATAGCTCCTCCGACACCAAGTTCTCACACTTCCGATGGACCTACACCTCCTAAAAAACCTAGAGAAGGAGTTACTCCATTACAAACACCTCCGACAAGGTCCGTTGAAGCTATCACTCGACTAAAGCGTGAAATAGAGAGCAGTAGGAAAAAACGTGACAGAGAACCGTTCCTAACAGACATGTTTGATACTGATTTGGTAACACACATGCATGAAACACCCCCGAAAAGAAAACTAGAAGTTGAAATGGAGGGAATTGAAAAAGAAGAAAACGATGACGATGACGACCAACCAGAGCCCACAGAAGTATTCGAAGAAGCTGATGCTGATGAACCAAAAAAGCTGCCTCCCACATTGAGTTACATCGATTCATTAGCAAGGAAGCACTTTCCAGGAAAACGGTCTTACGCTCGTTTCTCAATGGAAAGCGGGCGAGTGGAAACCAACAAAGATCTGATCAAACTCCTGAATAAAATAATGAAGAAAAATATACCAAAAGTCATCAAGAAAATGAAAGAAGAAAAGCGAAAAAATAAAGGAAATGGTCCAGATGAAATTTTCTCTTATAACGAATTCACAATGAAAACACTTATTGCACTGCCTTCCAACACAATGCTCGTCATACCAGAAAACCTTTCTTATCAACTTGGTTTCGAAGGAAAAATATACATGGGTAGGCGCACACGAGCAAAACAAATAACAGATGTCAACTACAGAAACCATACAGTCTATGTCTACTCTGACATTATTCACAACGGGGTAGTAGGAGATACTGAAGCGCCACTTCTTCGATGTATGGCTGTAAACAACTACTCTCAAAAAACAATGGACACAATAAACTTTCCCAATTTGATTTTCCATCCTCTACGAATAACACATTTCAAAGAGATCGGAGTGTACTTAAGAGACAGTGCAGGCGAACCTATACCATTTGAGCACGGGGAAGTGTCGGTAGTACTGACCTTTAGAGCTCTCTCTCATCCCTATAGTACATTAGTATAAGAAGGAAGACATTGGAAAATGGTGAGTTACTATATGAACGTGCCACCCTTGTATTCATCACCAAGAGGTGAATATGGCCAATATTATAAGCGTTCACAATTTGGAAGTGGACAATTACCTGCTTTCGGTGGAGCTAAAAGACAACGTGGCCACGGAATATTCGGAAGTATAATGAGATCGGCTCTTCCGATGATAAAGAAGCTCGGTGCGTCAGCATTTAAAGCAGCCGTCCCCACCATCGTCAAAACAGGAAAAGGTGTTTTTGACGATGTCGTGGCTGGAAAAAACTTTAAGAAGAGCCTAGTAAAAAGGTCAAAGAGTGCAGGAAGTTCCTTAATGGACACAGCATTCAGTGCAGCCAGAAGGTACTTAAACACTGACGACGATGGCCCTCCAGCCAAACGACGCCGAGCAACGCAAGGTGCAAGACGTGGTAACGGGAAGAAGAAGAGTGTAGGTAGACGTAAGTCTACCCTTTTCTAAAGGGTTCATCATGAGTCTCATTCACCCCTGTGCGGCAACATGTGCCGTAGGTGAATTGGATTTACACGCACTACCTATATCACAGAAAGATATTCTCCGAAGTCAATTCGTCAAGAAAACAACAAACAACGCTCTCACTGACACCACAACTTGTTTTGACTTCACCTTCGAACCGAGCAATCTTTACACAGACCTCAGCGAAGCTGAACTCTACCTAGAGTATGTAGTTCAAGCAAACGACGAAGCTGCCTTAACCGTGGCACACGATGCAGCTCCAGTCAACAACTTAATTCATTCACTTTTCAGCAGCGTGCAGCTTCTCGTCAACGGGGAGAAGGTAACTTCGAACAATGAAGAGTACTCCTACAAGTCCTATCTCATCGACCTCCTGACGACGGAGGAGGGGGCCAGAAAGTGTCGCCTCCAAGGTTGCCAGAACTGGTTCATGGACACCCCGGAAAAAATGGACACCAGAGGTGCAGCCAACGCAGGTTGGAACTCACGACGAACAGTCCATGTCGGAGGTGTTAAGTCTATGGTAGCAAGACCACACCTCGATTTGTTTACTCAGTGTAAACTCCTACCCTCTCACTGCGAGATCAAACTCGTCTTCGAACGTCAGCCCGCCAGCTTCTACATGCAGATGGCCGCTAACGAGAGTTACAAAGTCGTCATCAAGAAGGCCGAAATGACCATGCGCCAAGTTCACGTCAGGGACGAGGTGGTGGAGGTACACAATAAAAGTGTACGCGACCCCAAGATGGGACCATTCAACTACCCGATCACCAGGAGCAAGGTCACAAAGCACACCCTCACGCAAGGTTCATCGGAGTACACGTGGACCGTCCCCGACACAACGCAGATCCCCACGGGGGTGATTATTGGCTTTGTCAAAGAGTCGGCCAGCTCAGGGAGCAAGACGGAGAATCCGTTCAACTTCAAGCACTACGACGTAACAGAAGTAGCCTTGCAGTTCGACGATCAGAAGTTCCACGTGAAGACAGACTTTGTCAACGGAAACGTTAGCAGAGCCTACAGTCAACTCTTCAAGGAGACTGGACTATTAGCTTCGGGTCACGACTGCGGTATTCAGTTACATCATTTTAAGAACGGGTACACGTTGTTTGCTTTCGACCTGACCCCCGACCGAACTCCGGAGGACGCCCGAATCAACCTGCTGCGACAGGGAAAGCTGTCGGTGTCCCTGAAGTTTGCTGAAGCGCTGGGTCACGCGGTTTCAGTAATTATGCTGAGCACTTATGACAGCTTGATCCAGCTCACAGCCGACCGATTGCCGGTCACTGACTACGCCATGGTGTAGAACTGAAGATGGTTCTCAAAACCTCAGAATTGAACAAAATTCTACGCAACCATCCCCACACAAATAGATATTTCCTTGGAACTTTTCCCTCTGATAGAATACCAAAAAAACCACAACCCTTCACTTGTTTCATTAGCAACACAGATCCTCACAATAAACCAGGGGAACATTGGGTAGCATTTTGGGTATCACCACAAGGGAAAACTTTCTATTTTGACTCATTCGGGTTACCACCAATAGCTATAAAACACATCTCGTTCTGCCAACGTTCGTCATACGGTATCTGGGAGTATAACCGACAACAACTACAAGCACTCACAACCACCACCTGCGGAGCGCACTGTGTTCGTTTTCTCATAGAAACATGTCGCACTCTCAACCCCTACGTCGCACTGTCAGCGCTAGGTACCCCAGCCATGACAAACCTAACGGACAAGACAGTTCTTTCTTACATGAACTTAAACCGGTGGAAATGGAGAAGACGAAAACACCAGATGTTGAAACGCTAGAAATGTGGTTATCTACAGATACAGCTGAAAAAGGAGAGTCATCAGAAGAAGAAGATGTAATACTGGACATGCCTAAGAGACGTCCCATATCACTAGGTCGCATGCAACGTGATCTGGAGAACACCATTGACTGTGTGGAGGCCCTGTCGTCTAATGTTGACCGACTCCTCTTCGCCGTTACCAACTTGCAAAGTAAGCTGGAAGAACTGACAGAACGTTCAGCGCAATCTAGAGGCTGTGGTTTCTCATGCTCCAACAATTCCTTCGCCCTTTAAGAAAATAACTGACCAAGGACAATGAATTATAGATAAAAAGCTGAAAAATGACTGCCCAAGGACAATGAACTATAGCTAAAAAAACTGAAACATTTTCACTATATAGGAAATGTATGAAAAACCAAAAAAAGTATAAAATATATGAAAAAACATAAAATATTTAACAATTTTTTAAAAAATCTAAAAGAAAAGCAATGTATATATGAATTATAATCCGCTTTTTACGATTTTTAATAAAAAATAACTAAAAAAATGTTGTTTTGTTTTATTTATTATATGTAATGAATAATAAATGCCATAAGCTTATACAAACTATATACAAAAAAAATGTAAAAATAACGAAAATAATAGAACATCCGGTAAATTATCCGGTAAAATATACGTAGAAAGTATATATAAAAAAAATGAAAAAATAACGAAATAACACATACGTTCCTTAAACGTATTTTTAAAAGTAGGTCACGAAAGTAGGTCGTAATGACCTAATTATTCAAAGTCTCTATTAGTCTATGAACCTATTTATGCCCGATGCTCACTCGTACTGACCTAGTGACCTAATTAGTAGCATTGACTATGCGCGCCAGCGACTCCATTATACTACTGTCGTCCACCTCCTTAAACTCAAACACCTGACCGCCGTCGAATGTACTAATGGCTTAGTACTTTTAATATATTGTCATGTTATATAATCCGTCAAAGATCAGGCTTAGCAAGTCTACTTCTAGTCTACTCTTAGAAAGAAATATCTTGCGCTCCTAGCGCCACCTGTTAACCAGTATAAAAGGTGTTGCAAAGTGAGGAGCAGTTAGTTTTAGTGAGAATGTCAGCTGAGTGAGTTTAGCAAAGGAGCTACTCGGAGTAAGTACATCGGCTCCTGCGTAGCAGACTGGAGTTTACCTATACCAACTACCTCGGACATAGGATTGTGATAGGGCTAAGCACTAGAGCGGTCTAGAATGTGCTGGAACAACTTGTATTCTAAATGTGGTTGATTGCTGATAGGAGATGGGAGGTGGACTGATGGAGACTTATACACAGTGGCTTTGACTCGGGATGAGATGTTTACTGAATAAAAACCCTTTCATATTAAGAGCTCCCTCATCGTTCATTTCTTTTGAACTATTGGGAAGTGAATGAGCTAACTTTAAACGCAGTCTGATTGACTCAGACATTCTGGACAAACGACTCATGGATACTTAATTATATACTCATCACGCAGTATTAAAACCAACATTAACAATAGTTCAAAATATGCATCTCCACCCCACTCAGATTTCCACAAAGAAGCAATATTATCTTCACAATGAGTTTCCTGAAAAAATATATCCCATCCCCCTTCCCTCATCTTCGTCAAAATAGCTTTCCTCTTAACTCTGTTACGGAGACCATTGACATTTAAAGAACACAATTCCAGAGTATCATTTTTCATTTTTTAAGAAAGTATTTTCCCCATCCCCAGACAATGCGGCAGCCACCCAAAAGCAATCCAAATAGTGATACAAACACACTCTTGCATAGTTCTCGGAATATATCAAGCTAACAGAGCGCAAAACATTCCTAAATACGATAAAAGGTAAAAACAGAAAACAAACTATTTCATCCTTCCTGGATTCGTGTACCAACATGAAAACAAAATTAATCACAGTATTCTTCATTATGCTGAACAAGAATTTGATCCACTACCTCTATAAATATTCATTTAAAATGTAAGACAATATTTCTTTAATCCCATAAATGAGTGCTTAAACCTACTGTCATTGTCCTGGTCCAACCTGGAAGCAGATTAAAGCTCCAACAGGAAAAGGGTCCAATACCAAGAAGAGTAAACATCCCATATCATCCCTTTACCTCAAAGGTTTTACCAATGCTTACAGTCAGAGTCTTACTCTCCATCTTTACGAAAGTGGTCTCTTACTTTGGTCAGCATTCGGCCCAACAAATTCTTACCAGTCCACGATTGAACATTTAGAGCATCTTTCTTGCCCAGGGCAACGCCTGTACCCCAAAGCATAGATGGTGATGCCTCTCCTAGGGTTCTGTTGCCAGTTTCTAGTAGAGCCTTGATCAGAAGAGGGTGCTGCTTGAATTTCTCAACCAAAGCTGGGAGAACAATTCCCTCAGCCGCTGTTTCCCACTTAGATTCTGCGCCGTCTGTTGACATTATATGAAGTAGCCCTTTCAGCTCTGGTGGGTAGTGGGTTTTCCATGCACGCTCTTCCATCTCCTCATTCTTGACAAACCTTGCTCTGGCCACAACAATGAATTTCTCCATACAGTTATACCTCTCTCCCTTAAAGGAAAAAGGTGTTATCCGATGGTTAGAGAATAGACTGAACCGTGTAAAGAACACAAGTGCAGAGTCATCCCTATTAGTGGCCAGAGTGGAAGGACGAATCACCTCAGGTAGAGACTCAAGGTTTTCAGGTTTGTAGGCAGTTCCATCCAAGATGAGTTTTCCCCCAGCGATCTTCACAGATTTGTAAAGATTAGACTTCTCTGCAGCGTAGCGACATCTATACAACAGATTTGCAGTCTCTCGAGCTGTTTTCGGAAGATCCTCTCTGATGATCCAGTCCTTGCATGTGCCCCTAGCACTCCACACCCTATCACGATCTTTGAGACAAACAAAACGCACAAGTACAAGGTTAGGATCAGGCAGGCGATGTGCCTTATCAATATTCAAAGAGCTTACACCCAGTTTGTAGAGGCAGTATTGTTCAAAGGTAGACTGAATGTCACTGTTCTTTTCATTAGGCTTCCGGGGAATACCTTTGACCACCAAGTTGAATCGCCTGGTGTATGCCTGTTGTTTCTGTAATTCCTCCTTCAGCTTTTCTATTTCTTCATTCTGACTAGGTCCCCAACATGCACCAGCCCCAGTGTTATGCTCAACCTCAGTCAGTATTTTCTCATGCTCTGTCACCTTTATTTCCAAATTTTCTGTTCATTTCTCTACTTTGAGGATCTGCTCATCTAGTTTATTCTCTACCCTTTTAAACTCTGTTCGTAGGCCTTGAAATTCTGTTCGTAGAGCACGGATCTCTCGAAGTACATCTTTAAGACTAGGCTCACCCTCATCCTCCTCTGGATTCACTGCTGCTCGCTTCCCAGATTGCTCCTCTTCAGACCCTAAGTCTGAATGTTTCCTCTTGTCACAACTTTCTATGCCCTCCATATTGATCAGACTGTCTTTCTTCTCCAGAATTGCACCAGGATACAAGATTCAGAACAGTTACAAGATTATCCCATGTATGGCATGCATCTCCTAGTCCTCACATTAGCAAAGTTATTAGCAAAGTCTCACATTTCTTACCAGGTCAGTTGGGTGGATCCATTAGCAAGGATAACCCAGACTGTCACATGTTGACAGGCACACAGTCAAAAATCTGCTGAGTCACAAAATCCTACAGTGAAACCATTGACAATGTCCTCTATTACTGCTCACTTTTTTTGTAAATGTTTGATGAAATTTGCCAAATGAATTTCAGTCCACAGCTCAGAAAATACTTATCAGAATGGCACAAGACTCAGTAATCCTTTTCCCAAGACTGTTGTCTTGAATATTGCCAAGTTTGGTGATGTTCCAAGCTGTAGATCTTGTGATATTTGGAGAAATTCACAGGTCATGTGAAAAACGTTGCTCACTCGTCCAGCCTCGTTTTCCTCATATTGTATAATCTAGTTAGGATCAGGCCTAGCAAGTCTACTTCTAAGAAGAGGTACTTTTGCGCTCCTAGCGCCACCTGTTAACCAGTATAAAAGGTGTTGCAAGGTAGGGGAGCGAGTCAGTTTAGAGTTTAACCACAGAGTTAGTGGAGTTAGTAACGAGTAAGCAGCGTTAGCTGAGCTGCTCGGAGCTATGCCTACCAGCTCCTGCGGAGTATACTGGAGTTTACCAATACCAACTACTTGGGACAAAGGATTGTGATAGAGCTAAGCGCTAGGGTGGTCTAGGATGTGCTGGAACAACTTGTATTCTAAATGTGGTTGATCACTGAGTAGGAGATGGGAAGGTGGACTGATGGAGACTTATTCACTGTGGCTTTGACTCGGGATGAGATGTTTACTTCAATAAAAACCCTTTCATTTTAAGAGCTTCCTCATCGTCCATTTCTTTTGAACTATTGGGGAATGGATGAATTAACTCTGAGCGCAGTCTGATTGGCTCAATAACTTGAATGAACGACTCATGGATAAATTAATTATACACATCACGCAGTCTTAAATCAACACTAACAATAGTTCAATGTTTCATAAAATGCTTTTTAGAAGTACTATATTGTCTTGCAAAATATTAATAAGAGGTATATGATATAAAGATAAGAAATGTGCATTTTAATTAAATAACAAAAACATTAATTTGTCTAAGAAAAAGGCAAAAAGTAAATGTTGCATCAACTCTTCGGTTAATATAATTTCAGGGATGGGCCTTAGAAATATAGATGGAAGCTTGATTTGAAATTTTTCCTATCTTTTTCTATTGAAAATGATTGGAAATTTGGAAATTTCAGGAAAACATGTAAAAAAATGTGTGAAAACTGAAGACTGCCCTGTTTTCAGTTATATATAGTTTTCACGCAGGGATCTATTTTCTATGATACATTCAAAAATTGCATTTCAGGTATTAAAGGGGCTTTCTCTTCCGTGTGTTGGACGTATTTTGATACGTTGTAGCCCCCTGCCAGGCACGCCAAATTCGTGAAGTGACCAATATCATCGCCGGATTACGTTCCAAAAGTAGAAAACATGTCGCCAGCCGTCGCGTTGTTAGGTTAACGTTTCGGCGGACGTAAGCCTAGATTCGGCAGGACGAGAACGTCCCTTTAATATGACGTCACCTTAAACTAGGATCAGGAATATTTTGAGCCTTTAGGTTTCTTTTTTATTTATGAAATTACACTTTTGTTTTTTATTTGAGAAAATGTGATTTTACAAGGTTCCCAGAAGATTTCCATTTCAGAAGGATGTGATTGCATGTTTTTTTGCTGCTAGAATGCTTAAATATTTGCAGATCACCATAAAAAATCTTACATTTATTTACCCAGACTATTCAATCCCTGAGGCCAAAAATGGATTTTAGATGAGTTTAGAAAAAATGAGTTCGAAAAAAATGCTTAAAATGCACGAAAACTGGTGATTCGCAAAAACTGGCCCCTCTACTCTCCCCTTTCATATTAGGCCTTAAAAAAAAAAATTGTTGTGTTCAGGTAACCCAACCTACCCTAAATTTTTGGCCATACCCTAATTTTTTTTAGCATATCTTTGCCATGTCTCACACTAATTTTTTTGTGGGAAATTTTTTCCCAATTCTTATAGAGTAGAGGTGCCGGTTTTCGCGCATTAAGGACGTTAAATTGATTATTTAAAGAATATATAGACAAAAAAATAATCTATTTTACCTTTTGATATTTCTACTAAGAGAAATAAAGTCGTTGAACATATTTTTGAAAAAAAGAACTGTGAATTCGATTTTTTTGGTCTGATAACATGGTCATATATTTTAGGAGGTTGTGTAGTCAGTTTTCGCGCACTGTTGCCTATTTTCGCGCATTTTTTTGGTCAGTTTTCGCGCATTTAGCTATATTTCAGGTGTGTAATGACTAAAATATTTAGAAAATAGAAAATACCACCTATGGATCATCAGAAACACATTATCTATTGATATCTGTTATGTAAAATACTCATTGAAGTCTTTATATTTAATCATATACATATCAGCAATGCTATGTTGTCTGGCAAAACCTAAGGAATATATTTATGGTATAAAGTAGGAAATACGCATATTTGTGCATTTTCATAAATGACAACAGCATTTATTTTCCAATGCTTATAGGAGACAATAAAAAGTAAGTGTCGACTTTTGAGTTTATATAATCTTTGGAAAGTGTAATTAGAGTAGAGGAGCCAGTTTCCGTGCATTAAGGGCAAGAATTTAAGCTTTAACAAAATATTTAAAGAAAAAATTTATATTTTTAATATTTTTTCTTCCATATTCAGGGGAATGATGTCTATGAACATAATCATAATAAAAAAAAATTAAAGTTTGAAAATATTTTTGTAATATCTTAAGGTTTTACTTTAAAGGTGACGCGAAAAGGCATGTTTAGACTACAACAAAGTATCCAAATGTATCATATTGATACTCATATGGGTGAGGAAAGGTGTCTTATAAAGTATGTGTTCTAAAAATAGGCTGCATTAGAAAGTGACAGTCTGCCAGGCTGTTCGCGCCACTATGTGTGGAGGCCAGTGTAAACAATAGGCTGTGACATAAGGGGAGGCATTAGGCCTTACTGGTGCGTGACTAATTGTTATCTTTCCAAATTTATAAACATAAAACTACAATCTGAAAAAATTAGGTAAAAATACACTGGTGTAAGATTTGTATATATCTATGAATTCTGAAAATTTCTTCTCTCTTTCACTAATATATTTTGAGTTACATGCACAATGATTTTGTCCATAAGATACAGTGGGATACCAGTGCCTCACGTGACGTCACTCATGCTTGCCTCTTGCAGATGTGCACCATAATGTGGGACTGGCTTCCCGATTACTAAAATAACCCTTACAGCTGTGTTTTGAACATTCAGTGCAATTTGTAGAGTATGATACATGAACATAGGCATTAATGAAGTCTTATAGGTGGTTATCTGAATATTGAAACAATTCTTTTCGGGTGAACTTTAACATGTTGATTCTTCAGTTTCTGCGCACCTGGAGCCTATTTCCGCGCATTTTGGTGTCAGTTTCCGCGCATTTCCCATATTTTAGGTGTTAAATGAGTAAAATATCTTATAGAAAGAAAATATGATACATGGGGCATCAGAAAAAGATTATCTATTGATATCCGTTATACAAAATAATTGTTAAGTTCTTAAAAATTCATAATAATGCAAATAGAAATGCTACCTTGTCAGGGAAAATCTAAAGAATATATTCATGAAAAGAAGGAAGATATACGCATATTTATGCATTTTTATTATACGACAAAAGCATTAATTCGCCTCAGTTAAAGAGAGAAAAAAAGTTCAGGTTTGAGTCTTTGGTTTATATTATTTTAGGAAAGTGTCTTAAGATTATATAGAACCTTGCTTTGAAAAATTTTTCTTTTTCTTTTCTTTGGAAAAATGTTTGAAAATTTGGAAATCTCGGAAAAATAGGTGAAAAATGCGCGGAAACTAGAGACTGCCTAATTTATTGTCCTTAGTTTCCGCGCAGGGGCCTATTTTCTATATTATCCATGAAATTTTATGTTTATGACATTAAACTGATCATATATCACTTTTAACTAATATCCATGACATTTTTTAAGAGAAAATTATATTTTTTCTTGAAGAAAATGATGTTATGCTCCTTATTTCAGAAATATTAACTTTTTAAGGATCCTGTCATTTTCCTTAATAATAAGGACATTGAAACATATATTTGGCCTTAGAATACATAAATATGTATGAAACATCATTAAAAATGACAAATTACTTGCATAAGAACATTATTTTCGGTCTTGCATTTTAAAAATAGCATATCTAATACATAGACAAAAAATGCGTCCATAAAATGCGTAAAATGCGCAGAAACTAGGGATGCGCGGAAACTGGCTCCTCTACTCTACAGATATATGGAAGCTTCGGATCCTTTTAACAATTTTCCTAATTTTTATATCAAAAATTGTCGAAAATTCAAAGAATTTTGGAAAAATATGTAAAAAATACATGAAAAATGCGCGAAAACTGACAACAGGCTGATTTTTTGTCATTAGTTTTCACGCAGGGGTCTAATTTCTAAAATAAAGATGAAATTTTATGCTTCTTATATTTAAATGATTACATTTAATATAGAACTAATGTACAATATTTTTATTATATGAACAATAACTTTTTTTTTCACAAAACTGACATTATATACATTATTTCAGAAAATATCAATTATATAAGTGTCCCGCCCTGTTCCTAAAAAATGTGGACATCCAAACATATTTTTGTCTGTAGAATACCGAAAAACACATGAAACATGACAAAAATTTGAAATATAATCCATAATAACGTCCCTGTACCTCAGGTAGTGAAAAATAACGTTTTTGATATCTATAGAAAAAATGCGTTCATAAAAATGCGTAAAATGCGCGAAAACTAGTGATGCGCGAAAACTGGCAACCCTACTCTAAATCTATACAAATTCACCAGAAAAGCATGGAGCAGCGTGGAAAAGCGTAAAGATGCACAGGGAATGTATTTCAGAAGCTGAAAATTGTGTTAGAGGATCCTTAGATTTTTTTTTAATTTCAATACTCCGGGGGTCTTTTTGATAGGTAAAACAAAAGGGGAAAAAAAGAAAAGAAAAAAAATCAACATAGACTCTACCTACCTTAATTTTTTTCGGCCTACCTGATTAGAACATTTCTTTTTTTTTTTGGGGGGGGGGGGGGGGGGGGGGGGGGGGAATGGATAGACCTCAGCCGGGGTCCAGGTAGGCAGGGGTCAGATAAATTATGTTATCCGGTCAAATGGTATCCTGTATTCCAGGGGAATAAATGAAGGGGGATCGACGTTGCCAATAACTATTTTTTGAAGCCATTATGTTTTGAAAAAGTTCTCCTAAATTAAAAGTAAATATTCCACGATAAAATTCGCTCAGGCCATTGAATGATACAATTGGACCTGTGGCGCCAAACTTGGATGCCTGAAACTTCATGAACGGAATCATGCCCGGCTAACTGCGCATCATGTCGCGGTCAGACGGAAGTCGCAGCCGTAGCTGGTTCCCGACGTCGTATTTGTAAACACACGAAGGCTACCGGGAACCAGTCGCGAAAAATTTACCCTACCAATCTGCGTCTTTTGGCTTTCCAGTTCCCAATCTAAATCACTATTTCAGTTTGACAGCAACATTAACGGCACAGAATCTACCGAACTAGACATGGCTGTAAGTATATGTTATCAAAAGAATAGCATTTTAGGCTTCTAGGATATCAGAAAAATGAAGGCGCAGACGATAAAAGTTGTTTTGATTTCAAGGAAGTTGCCACGCTGGCAGGACTCAACTTGCTCCGCCCAGTTTTTGTCGATTTTTGTTGGGATCTGGGTGTGGTGATCTTAACTGGGCGTTGTAGTATGTGTGTTTGATGCATTGATTGACGTTGGATAATGTCAAATTGTGTTCCTGAAGTTAGTTTTTTGTGTGTCTGAAGCCACACTTACTTAGCGTTAGTTGAGTCACTTGCACTGTCAGAATCATGAGAATGACCGTGATTTATGGGCCATCACATCACTTCGCCTGATCTCTTATCACTAGGCCTAACAGTAACATTAACAGTGTCATTTGGTTTTAGTGGCAGTACTGAACCTGAATAAGCCTCCATCCTCCAGTTCATGGCCAGAGCCTGGGGATCTGATGAAATTGCCTCAAATTTTGTTTGCTGGACGATAAATGTCATAAGTTATGAGCATTTTTATTTTTTTTTATTCAAAATCCAATCTTACATTGATATAAGTTCTTCCTTGGATAGCATGACATTTGATTAATTTTTCCCAACATAAAGTCAACATACAGCAGACTGTGTCATTGCTTAACTCAGGCAGCTAAGTTCAGATGCCTAACCTAAGCCTAAGGCTAAGCATACACTGATACAGCTCTGATTAAAAACAAAAACTGATGATGCATAAAATGATAGATATTTTGCATAGAAATTATGATAAAATGCCTGGTTCACAGGAAGACACTCCACCTTTGTTCTCAATAAATATCTAGTAACGTGTGGCCAGGCATACTTTAATTCCGAAGATCAGGAATTAGTTATGCACTATTTGTAGAGATAGAAACAAGAGTTATAACCTCAACTTTTTTGAAAGTATTATTCGGTGTTCTGATTTCCATACAGCACTTTTATCAGGTCCTGATTACATTATGAGACTCGAGGTAACTTTAACTTTGCAGACAAAGCATTGTTTATAGCAGCAAGCTTAGATGTGCTAATGGCGGAAAGATAACGAGACTTTATATCTGATTTTTAGCTTGTTTTATATTTCAACAAACTGGACCCATATGTCCGAGATGTATTTTAGAAAGTTCATGATATTGCTTTATATAGTGAAGAACATTAAAAAAACACCTTAATCTATTACATATCGAGTGCTTCAGGTTTTAGTGGTAGTATCACGGTCCCTAGATCCCCAGCCTATATTGCTCCCTACACAAAATTTGTTTAATCAATTAATTTAGAAATGTCTGTTAGTCGGTGACGTTTCCTATTAAACAAGGTTTTGATGTGATGGATATACTCCCCAACAGGGGTCGAAATTAACTTTTTAGGCTGTCAGCCCGGACATATTAAAGACTACTGCAAGTGAGAAAAATCCGGGCTTATTTTAATGTAATTTTCTCGAAATTCATCAGCCCTGATTCAAAATTATCAGCCTGGGGCTGACGGGCTGACGTTAATTTCGAACCCTGCCCAATATTCAAATTTAACATTTTGCGGTCAATCATCATACTTGATTGACTTACCAACCAAGTTTCAAAGTCCTTATGTTATGTCGTATATTTCAATTTTACCCTACATATTATTATAGAGGGATTATCATGTTGTAGAAATAAATTCCATTAGGTTTTGATCTTAGTACTTATTCACATTATTAAGATATATTTCTTCTCATATGTCCACAGAGTAGCAGTGATGGTTGGGGTGACTGGGGGCAGGATGGAGACCTGGCGGCTGCTGCTGACTCGACACCCGAGAAGCCTCCACAGTCCAAGCCGGAGGACGCTGAAACCCCGAAAGCACCGAAGAGTCGCAACCCCAGTGGAGACACTCCAAAGTCTGCAAGTGGAAAGGTAAATTGATGCAAATCATTTGTTATTATGTATTGTAAAAAATAGGGTAAAAAATAATGTTTCGCTTCACATGGGCAGAGCCAGGAAAAAATGTTAAAGATAACAATGTCATATGAAATGCTAGAAATTTCTTTTCAAAAACATCTGTTGGCGAATGCAGCCGTTAGCTGTTGCATGGATTGTGATGTATTACTTCAATTGATAATACATCTGTAAATATTTTTTCTCTCTTTGAAGCTTGAGTCATTGGGTCGAGACGACTTGATCAAGTTTGTTAAAAAACAAATGGTGCTCCTGCAAAGAACGAAAGGAAAATGTGAAGGTTAGTACGGATACATCTTTGTATATCTTTCAATAACATAGTATATATATATGGTTTTTACAGGCGAGAATAGCCATTAAAGTTGTCAAGTTTAAAGCATTAAAACACTTGTCTGTAGACGTGCGGAAAGTATAAATCTAGGTATATTATTTGATTGGACTTTTAATGAATAGAGAAAAATGCACATACAGATAGGATGGAATAATCATTCATATGCATGTAGAGGGCTTCTGTCATTTATAGATATCCAGTTGAATTACATTACAAATACAACTTTATACTGATGAAGCTTTCATTTAAACAATTTCATTTTTTATTTCAGAATTAAGCAAGGAGATGGTAGCTTTGAAGAAAGCTCCAGCGGCGTCCAATAATGATAAACAAGTAAGTCTAACAATTGCTTTTTTCGACGCTTTGACAAATTGGGACAGATCACCAACATTAGAAATACAATATGTGCAATATAATAATATTCAAATTACGGGCATAGAACATTTGATTTAAAACGGAAAAATTATGGATTAAATTCAT
Organism: Lepidonotus clava; assembly: GCA_936440205.1. Classification (NCBI taxonomy): domain Eukaryota; kingdom Metazoa; phylum Annelida; class Polychaeta; order Phyllodocida; family Polynoidae; genus Lepidonotus; species Lepidonotus clava. Next base: position 26,249,715 of record OW387148.1, read on the forward strand.
TTCTGTCTGAATAAATAATTCACATCGAGAATTTTTTTTAAACCGAAAAATTGATCAATCAATCTTTCAAGAAAGTATCTAAAAATTAAAATGGTGTATATGAAATTCAGTTAAATGCTCTCATTATTTGAAAGTTTTGATTCAATATTATTTCTACTCTAGTTGAAAGAACTTCAGGAAGAACTACAAGAAGTAAAAGAAGAGCGTGATAATGCGATGGCAGGCTATGCCTCGGCCCAGCAAGCACAGGAGGCCACGCTGAACCAAATTAAGGTCAGTTGTACAGGGTGCAGGTGGACGAAGTGTAACGGTTTTGTGTAATGAAAGAGCCAAACAGTTCTACAAAAGTGGAAAAATAGAGAAAAGACAAAATGTTCTGCTTTCTATAAAAGGGACGTTCTCGTCCGTGACCTTACTGAGATACATCCGCCGATGAACGCCTAGCGACGCGTCGGCCAGCGACGTGTTTTGCACTGTTAGAACATAATAACGCAGTCATTGGTCACGTCGCGAATTGATGGGGCTTTAGGGGGTTACAACGCATCAAAATACGTCTGTCTTACGGACGAGAATGTCCCTTTAAGTACGTAGAGGTGGTAGTTTAACGCACATCGAGACTTTTTGGCAAGTGTATAGCAATTTATTTCTCTTGCTTGTCTACGTTATTGGCACCCAATTCTTTGGGAGTAATTGGGTAGTAAGAGAAACGCATAACTGGGCGGGACACGTACATATCAAACATGCTATTTGAAATGTATATATAAGAATATATTTCTCAATCGAATTAACTTTTCTAAATTTTGACATGGTTGAGAATGACAGTAGAAAACATTTTTATTCCAATAATATAATTTATTTTATTCGAATAGGTAGTATTTGCAATAGTTTTGAATGCACGAAATAATTCAGGCACACTGAAAAGACAGCTTTTTGTATACTCATACATTGAGAATTCCTTTATGCATGGGGTTTTTGTATAGATGTTGTCATTAATTATATTCGATTGTTTGTTCCAGGCCCTCGAGGAAGAGGTGGGAAAGGTGCAACTCCAAAATACCTCGCTAGAAGATAAGTTGAAGTCACTCACAAAAGAAAATACGGTATTGAACAGTTGTATATAGAAAACTGTCTTTAAGTTAATTGGATTAAGCAATATATTTGGAATTATGTTACAAAAATTAGATGAAATATTATCCAGAATGGTTGATTCTCAACTGCTTTTGAGTTTAGGGATTAAATTTTTCTCAACTCGACTGTCGGTCAGTGGAGCCACACCTATAAATAGTCAAGAGTTAACTTAGTTGAAAAAAGATGCATATGACTAGAAAATTTACCGTTCTACTTATCTACGATGATTATTTTTTGATAAAAACTCATTTGGGAAAAATTCAAATCTGCTATTACATATCATACTCCGTTTACTTATAACCTTTCTTCCCCAGGGATACGTGGAGCAGATCGAGTGCATGAAGATGAAAGATGAAACAATGGCAACGACTTTTATGGCCATTCAGGAGGAGTTGAACAAATTAACAAAAGAAAAGAAGGTAGGCACTTTGGTCTTCATTAAGAAAAAAAAGGGAAGTCTAAGCCATCTATACTTATCTATAGATATACAAGACGGGACTGAAGGACAAACAAGAGACATTATCAAGCGTGTAAAAAGCTAGATTTAAACCTGATAAAACCGAAAGTTTAACAAAATTAGAGTACAAAACTAGCTCAAGAGAAAAACGCATTAAAATCGGCTGGGATTCTCAACCGATTTTGTATTTTAAACATCAACATACGCCAAGCCATATTTATAAGTGAACTTTTGAATTTCAGGACCTGGAGAAGGAGGTGGAACTTCAACAAGAAGCGCGCGACCAGGCGCTGAACGCTCTTCGTGAGATGAAAGGGAAACAGGCCAGCTCAGCCGACAGTCTGAAAGACGAGCTGGACGAACAACGGTCACAGTGTCAGCAGCTCAAGGAAATGATGAAGGTGTGTTTTTTGATTGAAAGAGAAGAAAAACAGAAAGAATGAACAGAAAGCTCCACATTATATCTATTTTTAGATATTTAGAAGATCTATCAGTGGTAATGCTTTGGGGTTAGATATACGAGTCTTTATCCCTTAGAGTAACTAGTAAAACTGCAGAATTTCAAATAAAAATGTCTAACAGAGGTTTTGAATACATTTTCTGAAAGGCTATCTCTATGTGTATTCCCCTTAGCAGGAACCCATCTGGTAGTCACCTGCAAATTTGTACCTGTATGACAACTTAACTCATGACCGAAGCTTGTGTTCAAATTTACTTATGAAACTAATGTGCAAACTTTAATATTTTGCAGACATTAGAGACACAGAAGTCAGAATTGGAATCTGAACATGAATCGCTTATTTCTAAATCTGAAGAGAGCGAGTCCAGAATAGCCGACCTACTTGAGCAGCTCAAGTCGAGTGAAGGCCAGTGTGAGCAACTCAAACATGACCTAGAAAACACAAAAACCGTGCAAGTACAGTCTCAACAGGATACGGAAAAGGTTAGCAGCAAACTGGCCAAAGAATGCGAAGCGTTACGGGCTTCCGAAAACCAACTGAAGGCTGATCTTGAGAGTACAAAATCTGAGTATGAAGCCGAGAAAAAATCAACTCAACAGGAGATTGCACAGTTAAATGAGAAACTCCAGTCTGCCAAGAAGCTTGTGAAAGAATTAACTGAAGAAGAAAGCCTCAAAGAAAGTGAAATTTGTTTATTATTGAAGGAAGAAATCAAGACTTTACAAGAAGAGATTGCCCGGCTTAAATTCTTACTTGAGAAGCTCGATGGAGAACTCAAAGCAGGCGAGCAAAAGACATCTGATGCGGTCGCAGAAAATGAACTGCTAAAAATTGAGATCAGCTCCATAACGATCAAGTTGGAGTCGCTCAATTCAGCTGAGGAGAGTTGTCAGAAAGAGTTGTCGGAGAAGACCGAGCAGATGCGAGCAGAAGGCGAGCAGTTGAAGGCAGACCTGGAGGATAGTCGCAAACAGGAGGAGCAGCTCAGGGCTGAGGTCCAGGAGTACGTTAAGGCCACCGAGCTGCTCAACCAGCGACTCGAGAAGATCGAATCAGGCAACAAGTCATCTGAAGTGAGTATACAATGTTTCCATTTTGAAAGATAGTTTAATGGGTGGGGTGTGTAAACGTTGATATTTTGAAAAAGTGTATTTTTTTTCCAAATTGAGACCCACGCCCCTGGGTGGGGGCCTTCCATTAAGTATGTACGCACCAAGGGGGGGGGGGGGTCTAAAAGTTTTGAAAATTTGCGTACATACCTGTACAAATCCAATATGTATTTTAGCCCAAGGGGGCGGGGGGGGGATATACAATTTCAGAAATTTTGCGTACCTACTAAATGGAAGGCCCCTAGATAACTTGTCATACAGTGTGTATGTCAGTACATTTGCACTCATCATCATGTGTTGTCTGTGGCATCCCTCATATACCTATGTATGAAATATGGATAAATCTTAAACAGGCTAGTAAAATACGCATGTCATCGTGTCAATGACGACCAGATGATCGATATTGACGACCACAAATTGGGTTTGGTTGTCCTTATGTAGACCTGAATTTTATTTAGTAGTTACTTATAAATTTAGAAGTGATGGAGGACCACCAGATATCCAATCTTGGCCGTCCTCTGGCGACCAGGGTTCGTGATGAATCTTCCCAGACTTAAACGTACGCAAATTTGTGATGATTTTGCCAATTTTGTTAAAGGCTAAACAAAATAAAATCAGGGTGTCACTGTGCCCACCCCCTACGATAGAATATTTATGTACGAGGCAATCAATTTCATCATGTTCATTTACACCAGCTAAATGACAAAAATAGTCTCAACTATTGTCATATATTTATTTGAGAATATTAGATTATAGGGAAGTTAACTATGATCCTTGCATTAGCTTTTATATAGTTCACACTAAACTCTAATGATTTGATATTTACCTCGACACCGGGTTTCATGTTACATATTCGGTTATAAGACCGAAAATACTATAGATATTTCGACAGAGTAATCGTCCGTATTTTATTTCATTTTACATGTAATAATTACTTCTATTCAAATTGAGAAAGCGATAAATGCTTTGAAATCTTGAAAAAAAACCAATTAAAAACAACTAGATCAGCTACAAAATATAATCCCATGAGGATTATTATTTGACGATGAAGAACATAATGCATTATTGAATAGTTATAAAACAGAAAACTAAGTAGACAAGTTGTACGTATGAACTACGTTGTCCCATCAAAGTATTTCCCCATTGAACTGACGCTAACCAGACCCGCCCATTGCCAGAAGACATGTTTTATGCGCATAGCGGTGTAAATAATACAGTCGCCGCTGACTCACATTGTCGCGACACATGTTCAGCATCGCTAAGAGACCAAAAGTATGTGACTGACCCAGTTCTCCCTTACCTGTACGTATTCCTGTCACAGTGACCTCAATCCCTTTGTCAACATCGGAATGCACTCACCTGTAACCTGGATACTTTGCATAGTGACTTAACTTAAGATGTCACTTTTCCTTCTTTATACGGATTTCCGTATTTTGTGCTTAATTAGCAGATTTTTAAGAGTCCCTAGTTTTCAGATGAAAAAGATTATTGCACTTGGTTTTAAGTAACAGAAAGCAGTTATACACATGTGATTCTGTTTTCTTTTAGTATTAGATCATTATTACTGATGTAGAGACTACCATAGTTATTTTCTTCCTAAACATGATATACGAAAATGTAGTTTTAAGGCGTTACGTATTTTTCATGCTTTAGGAATGGCATCTCTGTTAGACATTGCCCGCTTGACCGAGGCATGTCAAAGTTTGGGTCGGGCAGGTATATTGCATAGTGACTTAACTTAAGATGTCACTTTTCCTTCTTTATACGGATTTCCGTATTTTGTGCTTAATTAGCAGATTTTTAAGAGTCCCTAGTTTTCAGATGAAAAAGATTATTGCACTTGGTTTTAAGTAACAGAAAGCAGTTATACACATGTGATTCTGTTTTCTTTTAGTATTAGATCATTATTACTGATGTAGAGACTACCATAGTTATTTTCTTCCTAAACATGATATACGAAAATGTAGTTTTAAGGCGTTACGTATTTTTCATGCTTTAGGAATGGCATCTCTGTTAGACATTGCCCGCTTGACCGAGGCATGTCAAAGTTTGGGTCGGGCAGGTATATCCAGGTAGAAACCTGCCTAATATGGCAGGTAAATTTATATTTAAATCACTAAGTCTACCATATGAAATTATACTTAATAAAATTATCAATTTCAAGACCTTATGATGTCTATTGTTCATATTGTGTAAAGTTTGAATATTTAGGAACGTTCAATTATCACCGGTTTTCTTCTTGCAATGTTAAACTTTCCAAAGATAACACAGATGATAGATGTCGACAAGTAAATGACTTATTAGAGATGATTTTTTTCACGATATTCAGTTACATATAGGCATACTTTCACTCCTCAGTGTTGGGACCTGGGAAATAGAATGACGTGTTTTTCTTAATAGAGATCGATACTTACCGCCTGCCTTGAGCAAATAAAACTTGACTGGGGAAAGTAAAACAGATATCCACCTACCTGTTAAAGCTGTACCATTTTCGTTTCCCAAACCAGATATACCCTCAGCGTTTTTCAGTCTATTTTCATAGCTATATATTATTAGGAGAGAGCATGAACAAAGTCCTGGGTGCACACTTAAAACCAATGCGCCCAGACGGTGCACAAATTAAATGCTTAATTTCTAATACTGACCCCCGTGGCATCTTTAGAAACTTTAGAGGATGTCTACTAACAGGGATCATCCTAGAAAAAATATCTGAGTATCAGAAGCCCCACCGCATTCATTCACTAGGTTCTATTTTTCAGCAATCGCTGGCCTTTGAAAAATCACAAATATTTCTTTCTTGCATGTCCAATATGGTCTCCTTAAGATTAACCCAGTGCGGGAATCAAATTGCTGATGCATGAATCCCACATCCAGCACGCCTTGATAGAACTCCAGTATTTGTGAAATCTTAGTTGAAGTGCTTGACGTTTGTCCAACGGTTGTATGCTTTTCATAGGACATTTGTGTAAATCTACAGGACATTGTGCACATAATTTAGCACATTTCCGTGGATTTTGCGTCAGACAAGTGTCCGACGTTTTCTCTAAATCAGTCGGACATGGCAGATCAAACTTTGTACATTCCCGGGATTTTAAGGCCTTTCACAAACACTGGAACCCTGCTACTAATGCTGTACTTAGGCAGACAGCAGTCAAGTTTTCTTTCTCTAACTCAGATTTCCATGTTATGTGTTGTTACCAGGAGGCGGAACAAGAAACTTCTGCTCAGGTTGAGCAACTCAAGACTGACAACGAGCGACTCGCAAAGGAGCGGGATGATGCATGCCAAGAGCTCAAGTCCATCTCAGAGAAACTCAGCGACTGGGAGAGTCTCATGGCAATGCTGAAGGGAGACCGCGACCGCTTAGAGGCGGATGTAAGTGAAACATAATTTTTCTTTTCATTGAAGAAACACGGTGTGGAAAATCGGGGAAAAAAGAGCACAGATAAGTTATTTTGAATGGAAAAAGCTTTGGTCCTTTGGTACGCTTTTACCTTTGCCATCACATCTCCGGAAATATTTGCAGATTACGCTAGCTACTTGCTATTTCAGATAGAAATAAACCTTTTGAATAGTTCTTAACTGACAATAATAAGTTTAATCCCTTACCTAAGTACAAAATGATAACTGAGTTTTTTTGCCATGGATTTCCTCAATTAAGACTTTCTGAGTCTGTGTGATACATAGTGCAAATCTTCATAATTATGCTGTAGTTTTTTCTAAGCGCAAGAATATTGTAAAATCAGTTCAGGCAAAAATAGTAAGTAAATGATTGAATGTTTAAAGATTGAAGAAAGCATATCCCTTGGATTCTTTGGGTCTTAGATACAAACGATATGAGGCCTATTTCTTATCTGTTATAGCAGAATTTCAAAGATTTAACATATTTTGGGTATCTTATATTCCTCTTACTAAAGAGGAAAGATTCAGAGAAGGAAAGTGAAGCTGAGGTTTGTCATCAGTTATTCTCATATCTGGCATTTGGGAAAAAGTGAGGTTTTGACTTTGGTTACATGATTTTGGGAGTTGATGGAAAATAGGTTTAAAATTATCATATGGCCTCCATCACTTTGTGATCTGTCCTTAATGTCATGTCCTGCTTTCCTGCATTCCCTGTGCCAGCTAACAAATATATTTCAAAGAAGTCTTTTCAGAGATTGTTAACACTGCAGTGGGAAATGTTCAGCGAGAAAGATAGCTGTTGTGTCTGCACTTCTTTGGTTACTTCTTGACTTTTGCACATTTTCAGATTAATGAATCTATTGTGGCATTTTCTTTTCTGAAAAGACTTTCTAGTTCCCAGGTTCTTGCAAATCTATGTAAATAATAGCCACAGGTGACTAAAGATGCAGTTTAGTAAAAACAGCAAAAAACTATAACTTAATCTAATCAAGTAATATGCCAGCTTTGGATTAAGGAAATAAGATAGTGAAATAGCAGGTATTGCAAGTAGTTCAAATTCAAACCATAAAAGAAGCTAAGAACAAACAGCGGAGTATATGCAGAGCTTATTGATCGTTTTTTGTGTTATTTTTTCGCATTTTTAATAGCTTTTTTGAGAACAAAACATGTACATATTGTTTTGGTTTTTGGTTATTCAATGTGTCTTCCAACTCTTTCAAAAGTTTATGTACAGATTAGTCAGTAGAAGATTTCTCATATTCAATAGCTTCCTCGAAGTGAAAACAATCCAAATATACATTTTATCATAATATTGGGTTGTTTCATGTTTTTCTCACATGAAAGTATAATTCATCAAAGGTGATGTAAATATTTTTGTTTAAACAGAAAAACAAGGTAAGATTGCAGCAGGTAAAGACACACACAAAGAACACTCGTGTAGAAAAGGCTTGCTTCTCTGGATCGGTCAGTTAATCATATTTCCCTGCTTGACCTAAAAGTAATGCCTGGCAGGCATATCAAAGGTTATGCCCTGCTGGCCACTGTGCTACTTTGATACTACTCAGACTGCCCCTTTCAGAAGTTGCTGCTGTTGCTGGATTTGGAAACAGCAAGGAAAATGTTTGAACAGTGGAAGTTTATAGTCACTCCTTTCCTCTTTTTTGAACACTTTAAATCATTAACTGTCAGATTCAGCCTCAAATGGCTTCCAAGAGTTTACCTTTTTTTCGTAAAAATGTTCAGAAAATGACACCAATAGATGTCAAAGAGGAGTAAGGGGATGATTAATAAATAAATAACGGTCAAGAAAATGGAGAATAATATACAAATTTACCACTGTTATTTTTCTATGCTGTTGCCAAAAAAAGGAACAGCGGATGCTTTTGGAAGGGCGAAAGGTCTTGTTTCCTCACGTATTATCTCATCTAGCTGTAGTCCACTCACAATAACGAGTCGCGACCAAACAGAATCATCTAGCCTAATAACCAACCACCCATGTGCTGTCATTGAAAAGAGCCTTTATTATCGTAACTGTGTTGTCTTCATTTGCTTATGTTTTCAGATCACGCTCTATTAAAGTATTAATTCCCCAAAGAACCTTTTGCATGTCTGCTTTTATTTGCCCATTTCCAACCCCCTAGGCTTCCCCTTCTCAAATGGTTTGGCTAACAAATCAAAGCTTTTTGAATAACACAACAGACCTTTGTGAACAACTGTGAAATATTGTTAAAAATGGTAACTTTAACCCAAAGCCTCTTTAAAGATGACGTAACACATGGGTGGTTGAAAGTGTAAGTCTTGTTCATTCGTGTCTGTTTCTGGGGTTAAAGTTTCCCTTTAAGTGTTCTTGTTGATAATTGGGTTATCAAACTTGTTTCAGCAACAAATGCTGTCAGAATAAACATTCAAATACATCCTTAATGAATGTGGTTTAAGAGACAATAAGCATGGTTTTGTTTGCATGACAAGTATTCTGTAGGCTTGATTTCCAAGAAAGTTGGTTTAGGTGGAAATAAGAAAGGTTATTTTGGTTTCAGGGGAGGGTTTAGAGTTAATTTTATCTTTTTATCTCCATTTGTAGAATGAAGAATGCATAAGATCATAAATAAAGTGGGAAAAGAGATACTGCTTTTAAAAGAATTTTGACATGCACCATGGTAGTTGATAGTTTGCTTGGAGGATGAGAATAAATCTGGGAAAGGTCACTGAAGTTGAAAGAGAATACTCAGATTCTTGTCACATACAGACTTTACACACCTGAAACTTAGAATCAGATACAAAAAGTTGTTTATTTTGTATTACATTTGAAAACTTATGGAAGTAGAATCACAGATTATTTTTACCAAGAAAGCACAGACATTTAGTTTTCTTCTGGACATAATGAACACAAAGTGTGTGATTGCACCTTAGCATCTGTCCATCTGGATTGCTTTTGTAAAATCAATTATCAGTGTTCCTAAATGATAGATATGGCTTTTTGTGCACACGAATGACGTGCTTGCAGATATATTGTTAAAATTTATTCTCATATAACTAAAAATCATAAGCACTTCTTTTTGATAATTTTTGTTAATTAAATAATCAGTAGCCAAATACATATAGTTTGTACATTTTATTAGTGACTCATCTTTTTGAAAGTTATATAAGTGTTCCTCGTTTATTTGACATCTAATCTAGTAAGAAAAAAGTACTTACACACATGTATTAAAACTTCTTTACAGTTTGGTTCATGCATTAAGTTTGATTTTCTTTACTTGATTAGCGTTGAAATGGAATTCCAGCATAAACTGAAAAGAAACAGTGAACTTGAAATTGTCACTGATTATCATGCTTTTAGTATTAGATAAAAAGGAAAGCATCAATAGTGCCACATATATTCCCTGATGAATTAGTTTCATTGCAATTCAGACCAATTGTTAGCTCAGTGCAGATTTGGTTTTTGCTTCATAAAATTCAATTTCTATGTAATTATGTCACAGGTTATTGCCCTAGAGGAGCGGGAAGCTTCTAGTATGACTGAGTTAGATGACCTCAACTCGTCACTTACAGAGGCTCTGCAGGAGAGAGATACACTAAGAGATCAGGTAAGGGAATATTTACTGAGTGATTGATTCTTTATTGGGCACTATTTAGGATATATATTAATCTGGTCTTCCATCTGTGTCCTGTGCAGAAACAGGGCACATTTCTGTGTGAGTGCCTCTTTTCTTATACATGGTTATACATGGCCTTAAGCGCCATACCCACTAGGCGACGTTGGGAAGAACGGCGCCGACGTCGTCGTGGCCGTCGGCCGATGCTGCTTGGACAACGCATACCCACACATTATTGGTGCCGACATCAATGCCCACATAAGTGCCGACGACCACTCCGATCCTTATTAAACATGGTTGATAATTTTAGACAGCCGTCGGCGTCGGCGCATCGGTGCGTTGTCTAGTGGGTATGGGGCTTTAGGGGCCTGCAAACCCTTGTTGAGCCAACCTGCATGAGGTGTGCAAGCACCTCAATCCTTACAGCTATTCCGACCCAATTATGCACATAGCAGGTACATGGCTACAGGACGCAGGTTTCACCCTTAATTTGATTACTGTTGCTTACAAGAAATATAAGTTTGCAATTTGAATGATGTAAATTCATCACTGCATCCTTGGTATAACCAACATTCTACACACACCTTTACAATCATTCCCCCAATGCTTTCCATTATAATGTTTTCAGTTGAATTCTAGACCGGTTTTTAAAGTACAAGATCTTTTCTAAATGTTTCTGCCAATCTTCTGTTCTTTTGACCTCTTTTTGATTATGCTGTATAATGAGAACCTTAAACAATCTGAACTAATAGACCTGTCTACTGTTCATATCTTGTATCTGTGGGATAAAAAGTCAGTTGCAAGTCCTGGTTTTTGAGAAATTAACTTCACTGATCAGCCACTTCTAAATGTCTCAATTTTCATCTCTTATTCAGATGTGCCGACTGGCTGAGAGTGGTGGAATTCAAGCAAGCATTTCTGTACTGAAGCAAACCTTGGAAGACCTTAAATTTGAACGTGATGAACTAAACGAGAGGCTTGCAAGTCTACAGGAACAGAATGACCAATTCACAAAAGACAATGAGCTACTGAACTCAGAAAATGAGCATCAGGCTAAGGAGTTACAAGAGCTAAAGGAAAAAGAAAAAGAATCCTCTCAGGAGAAGACCAAAATTGATGAAGAAATTGCCAAATTGCGTATCGAAAAGGAGACGCTACTGACTCAACTTAATGATACTGAAAATGGTAGTTCAACAACTGCTGCTGAGTTGGCTGAACTTAAGGCTAGTGCTCAGACCTTTGATACTGAGCGGGAGCGGCTCATGGTTGAAGTCGAAGAGAATAAGCGAAAGGCAGAAATTGCAGAGCAAGAGCTGCAGAGAATTCAGAAAGAACTGGAGGAGACCAGGGGACAAGTAGAGAGTTTCCTGCCAGAGAGAGAGATGCTTGAGCAGAAACTGGCTGATCTCTCAGCAATGCGGCGACAAACAGATGTTGTTCACGAAGAAAATGAACGACTCAAGGAGCAAGTTGAAAAGCTTGCCACAGCTGGAAGTGAGTTGACTGAGGTCAAAGATCAACAAGAGACAATGGGACAAGAGATCGAAACTCAAAAGGAAGAAATTGCCAGCCTGCAAGATCAAATCAAAACTGTACTGGCAGAAAAAGAAGAGCTTCTAAACCAGTTGGAAGAATTGAAAAGTGAAAGGGAAGTGACTCAGCAGGCAAAGGAGGTGCTTGTAAAGGAAAAGGAAACTCTTTCTTGTGAGATGGAAGAGGTAAAGAGAGTTTTTGAAACAAAATTGCAATCTGCGGAATCACTAGAAACTGAATTGCACTCAGTGAAGTCTAAACTGGAAGAATCTGCCAAGTCCCAATCACAGCAAGAGGGGTCTATGCAAGAAAAGATTCAGGAGTTGGAATCCACCATAAGTCAAAATATAAATACACAGGAACAGTTAGAAACACAGTTATCAGAAGCTAAAGAACAAGCAAATTTACTAGGGGAGCAGTTGGGACAGGCTGAATCACAACTTGAAACAGCAACACAGAAATACAATTCACTCCATGAACAAAACTCACAAGTAGTGGCAGATCTTGAGACCAGTAGGTCTACCTGTAGTGGTTTAGAAACAAAATTAAGTGAGGTCAGTGATAAGTTGGCAGCCTCTGAGGACAAATGTAGAGACTTGGCTGAGAAACTTGCAGCTTCATCAAGTGAGCTGGAACAGTTGAAGGAGCTGATAGAATCTCTGAAGCAGGGATCAGATAGTACTGCTCAGGAGGTTACTGATGCAAAGCAGCAACTTGCCAAAGTTCAGGGGGAGAAAGCTGGTTTGGAGAAGCAAGTGACTACTTTGGAAGGGGTGAAGGGACAGTTGATGGAACAGCTAGCTGCTGTGGAGGGGGAGAAAGGACAGTTGACAGAACAGTTTAGTGTTCTAGAGAAGGAGAAAGGGCAGATGATGGAACAACTTGAAGGTGCAAATCAGGAGTTGTCACAGATAAAGGCAAAGCAATCAAAAATAGAAGAAGAAAAAGAAATGTATAAATCAGAGCATAGGGAGTCAATGGAAGAAAAGTTGAAGTTTGCTGATGAAATCAAGATGCTCAAGTCTGATCTTGAAAAGTCAATGACTGCTCAGGGTCAGGTTGTAGAAGTTAGACAGTCTTTGGAAGACAAAGTTAAAAACTTACAAGCTGAGCTTGTTGTGAGTAATAACCAATTAAGTGCCATGAAGGTTGAAGTAGAACAGAAAAACACAAAGGAGACTGAACTGAAAACGAAATTGCAAGATGATGTGAATGCAAAGGGCTCTTTGGAAAAGAAATTAAGTAGTTTAGAAAAAGAGAAGAAATCTATGATGTCAGATTTAGAGAAATCTTCTGAAGAAATGAAAGGATTAAAGGAAACACTCCAAGAGTACAGCCAGCGGGTGACTTCATTAGAAAGTCAGATTCAAGCATATGAAAAATCTGGTAGTACAGCAGATAAACAATTAAAAGAATTAAAGGAGAGCTTTGAGAAAAAAGTGGCAGATGAAGGAAAATTGAAACATGAACTGTCAGAAAAAGCGAAACTTTTGGATGAGGTACGTCAAGAGCTATCGGGGAAAGACGCAGAAATGGCAGAACTCCGTCAGTCGGTTACACAAGTAGAGACCAGCCGACAGTCTGCTGTAAGTTTAATATTTCTCCACTTGGAAAAAAGTCTGTTTTATTTAAGCTTGGTGTAGAAGACATCACACATAACTCTTGTGATTAGTTGACAATCAGATAAATAACTATTATTTTCAAGTTGATCATTTTTCATTATCCTAAGATATATCGGGTATAGTTCAATATCGTTATCTTATTACTTTATCATGGTTCCGCAGCCTCGATCGGAAAAGAGTATATCTGCCATTTTCAACTACTTCACATTACTTTAGTCAGCAAGTGTATCAAGGTATATGGATAGTGAGGTCCCTGATGAAAGAAAGAAGTAGTCTTAAATTAACATTATTTTAATGTCGTCTCGCAAATTAATAAAAACAGTGGAGAAAGTATATGAAAAATGCATACGTATGTTCTGTCATTTATTGGCAATGTTATATTTTTCAGGATAACTCTGAGGAGGTGGCCAAACTGGAGAAACAGCTGAAGGAGGCCTGTGATAAGACGAACAAGTTCAAACAACTCGCCCTGAAGGCCAAGAAGGAGAGTAATGACCTGAAAAACAAGGTGAGTTGTCATATAGAAAAACAAACTTTTAATTACTTCTTGCCCCCTACCCTATATTCATTTTTCTCCCTTTCATATACAGAGAGCATTATGGGTTGCTTCGGCTCAAAGAGTCAACATAATTGATAAGGCCAGGTCTACTGCCTTCATATAACACTAAGCAGTGTTTTTCTTATTTTTTCACGTGTTGACCAAAGCCTTATAAAAAAAAGTCACAGCTTCGAATCATGTCAGATTACCTTAAAAATAACCATGATTTTGGTATATATGAATTTTTGAAAAATTTAGGCAAGGTGGTAATTCTCATTTAAAGTCAATTTTATAGAATATTGGTATGTCGGCGACATATTTTAACCTACATGCTTTCACAACGCAAATTAATATAGAGTCGTTTAAAGTATAATTATGTCAATAGAATGGCTTGTGTTAATTCTAAAAAAATGTTGGCTTCTCACAATTTCACTGCGCTTTATGCTTGTTTGAAACCAAATCTAAAACCCAAAAATTGTATTGAAAATTGTTTATATTGCAAAGACCTTTCCTCTCTGTTTTTCTTACGTTGTTTTCTGTAGTCAAGTTCATTGCTAACACAAAATTAAAAAAAAAAAAAATGAAAAGAAGACTTTTTTCTTTTATTTTAATGGAAAAGAATACATTTTTGAATATCGAGACTATTTAGAAGTAAAAGGTAAATGCACCAAGTTTTGTTGTTCATTGTCCAGCTTGATAAACTCACGGCCGAAATAGAAATTGTGCAGAAAGAGAAGGGAGAGATAGCGGTGAACTGTCAGGTGAGTGGTGCGTAGGTTAAGAGAAGGCTGGACAGGCCAACCGTTAGGTGTACTTAGATCTGTAACTCAACTGACTTCTGTCTTATTAATGAGATTAATGTGCATGCTACCATGTATAGGGCCTTCCAGCAAGTACGTCCACTTCTCCTTTGGTTAAAGTGGATTTTTTCAGGAATGTACGCACATTAAAAAAACGTCAGTCCCCCCCCCCCTCCCCCTTAAAGGGAGCCAAAAGCAATGTAGGGTCAACATTTTGAAAATTCTGTTAACTATTGAAATATATTCAATTGACATAACCTAGGGCTGTGGTAAAATATGAAATGTGAATACAGACTGAAATGCGTTAAAATACACAAAAGCTCGTCACTAGTCAATTTTGGTGGGTCACCAAAATTGGGTTGTTCACAAACATTGCTGTCTTCAGACATACATGAAATGGGTGTTAAGAAATTCAAGTGAAGTTATAGTTAGTTATCAGGAATTATACGGTCTCAATGGCTAAAGTTAGACTCCTAGAATGTATTTTCATAGTTAATTGAGTTTGCAAAATTTTGTCATATTTTGACACAACATTGCTTTTGACTCCCTTTAATGTGTACATACTTATTGGAAGCCCCGCAAGCAGTTGGTCCCTAGACGAAGGTTCCTTGAAAACTAGATTTGAAACTATGACAAAATGTATATGCTCCATTGAGACTAGAGGCCTAGTTTTCGATGCTAATTTAATGAGTATTCTATAGCAAATAAATTTTGCATTCTATAATGGGTACGCTTGCTTCAAAATCATACAATCAAAGAACCTATGTCTTTTGAACCAACTAAAAACATTAAATCGTCTATGCTCAGTATTTGTATGTATATGGGTGTTGTTCAATGTATGTCTGTCAATTTTTATTATTTATAGTATTGTTCTCTAGGCGTAGATACAAACTTATTTTGATATACTTGTAGTGTTGTCAATTTTTTTTTTATATTTCTTGTCTGCGTGTCAATTTTGTGTTCATTTAGATATCCTACCGTGAATTTTGCTATTTTACTGATGTTTTATAATGAAAATATTTAGACTGTACAGACTGTAGGGTGTGTGGATAAGGAATCGGTTTCAAGAAAGTTGGCATAATATTAAGAATTGAGTGATGTTTGTTACTTTAAATACAGTGACAAAACAACAGCAGGACATTTTTTGAAAAAAATTGGAAAAATGAACAAGTTGAGGGAGTGAGGAAGCGAAGATAATATGCGCACGAATTCTAAAAATATTTCACTGTTACTAACCAAATAAGTTTCACCGTTTCTTACACTAATATTGAGTATTAATTTAGGTTTAGGAAAGATTCTTTGTTAAGGCTCCCTTGGTAGGGGTTTCTTATTTCCTTGTAGATAAAAATCATTAATCAACCCACACGATAAAACGCCAGTAAATTCGTTAGTTCATCATTATAAGTGCAACTAGGAATTTCGTCTTATGGAGTGAGAAAATTTGGGCTTTGGTACGGTAGTAAATAATTGAATTGAGTGTAGAACTATTCGTCAAAAAAGCATCAGTAACATGGAGACATTTAAAAGAAATAATTTTACCACTCCTTTCAGCCTATAACTTTTCTATGGGGCTTAAACATTTAGACAAATGGATCATTATTTGGGGAAATTTTAGTAAAGCATTCCATAAATAAAACAGTTCTCCCCTGAGGCATTCATATTGAAAAAAAAATCATGAAACTATAGCTTGCAAACATTAAGAAAAGACCAATGGGATCAAGACACCTTAAATTTGTGATAACCAGTATAATGAAACCAAAAATCTTTTTTTGTTAAAGCAATTGCAGTCTGCCTTGGACCAATCAGAGGCTGCTACAGAGGAGGCTAACGCCACCATCAGTAAGAAGCTGGAGGGTTTAGAGGTCCTACAAAGGGAGATGGACGCCCTGGAGGAGAAGGCGCGTGGCCTGGAGGCAGCCCGGGAGGAGGCGCAACAACAACTGGCCGAATCGGAGAAACGAGCCGAGGAACTGGAGGCGGATCGCAAGCGGACATCCCAGGATCTTGAGGCGATGAGAATTCAAAGGGACCAGTTCCAGAAGGATAAACAGCAGGTGAAGAATTATTCTCTATTTCCTTTGGATATTTTAAATTTTGTTCTTCCATTTTACCAGGCAGTTCTATCAGATGTTTTTGCTTATTTCCATATAACTGTACCATTTTAAATTTTGGGCGTTAAAGATAGTATGCAGAACGTGCGAGAATGTGAATTACATGAAAATTGGTGGAAACCGTCGAATTTTGCATCCTATCTTGAAAATTCTTCTACTTAAAGCAATCACTCTCATAAGCGGCCTTTTTCATTCATAACAGACTTTTCTCCTAGTTCTTTTACCCATAATTAAACAGGAATATGTGAGATATATCAAGAATATTTGCCCCCTTAGATAAATGTGTGGGCCACAGTTTACTTATGAGGTCCATAAAGTTTTTTTAATAGCATTTCCTTTGGTTAATGGTCACAATTTCATCATTTTCCCACCCTCAGTTGGAGGCAGAAGTCTCACGGCTGAAGGAGGAGATAAAGAACTCAGACGCGGAGAACGCGGCCTCCGTCAAGGCGCTGAAGGACCAGCTAGCTGGGATTCAGGGCAAACTCAACAATGCTCAAAAGGTGAGTCAGTGTCCATAGTTTAAATTCCAAGTATGTCCAACGTTTTCTAAGCAATGTCAGACATCATTGACACATCTGACGTTTTCAAACAAGTGTGTTATCTAGGTATGTCTGACGCTTTTCATTTAATGTACCTTGTTATTTCAAAAACGTCCAACGTTTTGTCTTATGTAATTTGTATTCGTATTAAGTTGCAGCTTCCTCATATTGATTCTTTCCTTGGATTCATTGAATTGGAAGTTTCTATGTTCTGTCCAACGTGACAAGATCATATCCGACATTGTGGATGAGGTTTTAAGTTATACTGATGATCTTTTCTTTTGGGACAGATAGATATCTTCCTGCTCTCAAAATGAAATTGTTTTTGCAAATTTCTTCCCGCTTTTTAATGGACCATACTTAAGATATATTTTCCTATTTTCAGGAATGTCTAGTTAATACAAATATACATGGGCAGCATAAAGGATGAAAGTTAGATTCTGTGAAAATTAAACCCCACTTTATATTAACCCTACCAGGAGGCCCAGCAGAGCTCGATGATGGACTTGGAGATCGCGGACTATGAGCGCACGGTACAGACGCTCAACGAGCAGATGGCCGAGCAGGAGGCCAAGATGGCGGAGGTCAAGGCCGAGGTCACCCGCCAGGAGGAGAAGGTCACAGCACTACAGAAACAACTAGGTCAGCCTACCGCTTAATGAAAAGTACTCAGAGTCGAACCATTTATTTTGAATTTTACTTATACTTGCCTAGGAAATGTAGGAGGATATTTACTTGGTTTTACTTGTTCACAAAAATCAGGATTTTATTTGCCTGCCTACCTAACTTTGTATGTTACTGTATCCAAGTAAACTAAATATCAATATTTGGTACACTTCTATAGGCTTCCATATAATTTGTAAATCTTTGTTTACAAAAGTTGTAAATCGATAGCCATTACATAAATCAAATAACTTAGAAATCTGCGTGCGCTTTTCGGTTATATTGCTATTATTGAAGAGTTTTTAAGTTAATCCGATATCTTTTTGGGTGTTTTATGATTATTGAATATTTCCAATTTTATCTCAACAGAGAGTGCTGAGGCCCAATCTTCGGCTGCAGAAGACAGGGCGACGAAACTCAAACAACTTCTGGTCAAATCTAAGAAAGATCTCGCTGATGCCAAGAAGACTGTAAGTTTATGAATTTGTTTATGTGAATAAATATTGAATATATCTTTTTTATCTTCAGTGAAAAAAAGTAGTTTGCTTTAGAAACTTAGTGATTTAAATTCTATTTTATCTACGAGCTATGGTCTCTCAATTAGAAAGTTTAACAGTGCAGTCTTTTTACGTCTGTGATATCTTATTTTACGCAAAGATTCCTTTATTGTCTGATCAATCCTTTACTCCTAGTACTGATTACGTTACTGTCATAAATAGAATTAGATACAGTTGATATTTTGCCTGGGACTATGTAGTGCTATATTTCTTATGCGCATCGATTTACTTATTCCCAGGAGAGCGAGCAGCGTACGACAGACGCCCAGCTGCGGGGTAAACTGGAGACGCTGACTCAGCAGGCCGAGGAGCAGAAGGTGAGAAACTTGTCATACAATTAAAGAGACTAACTTTTTTTTTAATAGAGAATATGTTTCCTAATAAAAACAATTCAGGAACATGTGTTTAGGAAAATGCTTGAATTAAGGAAAATGTCTATAATCTGGAAATTGCTAGAATTAAGAAATCCATGTGAATACAGTGAATGGAATGTCCCCTAGTAATATAAGAAATTAAAATTCTAAGTAGATATTAACAAAGACACTTAACTAATTCAGATAAGAAATGATTAATTCTAGCAAAATGTACATCTATAAACCGCAGTATTGCATATAATTGATGAAAAGCTAACTATGTCAAATTCCCCCGCGTAGATTCAGATTGCGGGTCTGGTGGCCGAGAACCAAAAGCTAGCCGAGAAGGTGCGGGGGTCGACCGACAGCCATCTGCGGTCAGTCCGGTCACTCGAGCTGAAGGTTGCGACCCTGCAGGGTGACCTGGACTTAACCCGGAGTGAGCTGGACACTGTCCAGACAGAGTACGATGGCTACAAGGTAGGGCACATACATTTCCGATTTTTAAAAAAAGAACCTTTTTATTTGATAAGGTATCTATTGCGCGCGTATGGCTACTAGAAATTGGAAGGTTGATATTAGTAAAAAGGAAAATGATAGACACAGCTGTTGTTTGCCGCTTTGTAGGTCAGATTTTGATCGTTGTATGAAACTAGGATTTGAAGAACCAAGACAACGAGGGACTTAACAGATAAAATGAATTCCCAATTTAAACCAAGAAGAGTTCATGTTTAATGGAAACTTGTATATGTACAATCAATGTTTTCAGGTTCGTGTGCATAATGTGTTGAAGCAACAAAAGGAGAAAACACCGGGCGAAAGGTCACAGCAGATGGACAAACAGGAGAGGTAATGCCTACATTTAATTATGTCGGAGATTTAAAAAAAAAAAAAAAAAAAGAGAATGGGGCTTTAGTCACCCAACCCCTTTTCCATCGCTATAGAGACTGACACTAGTAGTACGTCTAATTACTTCCGCTTTTTTATGTTTATCTTTTGAGATGTTTGAAAGAAATGGATCAGGAGGTTATTGCAGTTCACCGTGGCAAATATAACAAATAAAACAGTTCTCACGTTTTCGCAAAAAATACCCATAAATCGCATATTTTCGGCATTGCCCCTAAAACACTTGTGTTCTACTGACTCGGTTAGATAGTCAATATCTAGGTATTTGTTGGTTTTATGTGTGTGTTAAAGACTGGATGTTTAGTCACTAATCTCGACTTTCTACTTTACAGAGAGAGACTAGAAGATGCCATAGAGCAGCTGAAATCCAAAGTACAAGACCTAAGGTAAGATTTGGGGACATACCTTTATTACATATTAGAAAATAGGTCATGTGCTGTCAAATTGTAATAGTAAGTGTTTCTGTCGTACGAGTAATACATACAGATGACACCTCCTCAGTTGATAAAGTATATAACATTTATAGATAACTAAGCATCTTGAGCCGAAAAGATAAAGACTTAGTGGATAATGATAAAAATTGATCTTAGGCGTGGTCAGCTTCAGACTTAATACACACTTGTTTTAATACATTTATTCATAGCAGAACTTTCAGGTAATTAACCTGATCTTTCAAGTGTGCCAGTCTTGGTACAACAAAGGCACTACATTTGGTGTGTTTTATAGTATAATGTGGCTCGTAATAGACAATAAGTACTTAGATGATACAGTTGTTATTATTAATACCGGGTAACATGACTAGTTGTCAGTCATATTACATTCAATCCAGACGTGCCAACATAACAAACCTAAACCATAAGCAACTAATCTAGATAAAGTACCTCCGTCTTTCGCTCCCACACAGTGACCAGCTGAGCAGCGCACTCTCTGACAATGAGACCCTACAGGAAGAACACGACCGGCTCCAGGTGCGCCACACGCGCCTCCTCCAGGACCTGACAGAGAAGGAGGCCACCTGGAGGACCAAGCTGGAGCGGGTAACGGCCGACAACACCGCCTCGTACACCGAGCACAGCGAGACCGTCAAACAGCTCATGATGCAGAACGAAACACTGACTAAGACATTCAAGGTAGGAATAGATCTTTAATAGGTCAGCTACTACACTCAGATTGTGAAAGAAGTTTAGATCTTTAAAACATCACGCTGTAAGATCTAATGTCCCGCTGCCGGACTATGGTGCCTTTTAACTCACACTGCCGGATCAGAATTGTAACTGTCACCAGCTTAAATCTTGAAATTTTCATTATAATCATTCAAAGGGCATGGGCAAAGACATAATATTGTAATACTAGGGAAACTTAGGCATTAATTGAAATATAAATCACCATGTTATTCTCCATGATAAAGGTGCTATAGAATCAACAAGTTGAAGTTTTGAAAAATAAAATGCCCACCTTGGATTGATTTTTGTGCATTCTCCTGTAGTGAACAGAGAGTACATACAACTGTAATTTTGTTTCCCTGATATACTAGAAGTACATGTGTAATCCGCAGGAGTATTACAGTAATTAATATAAAATCATTTCTGAATAATTAGTATGAGCTACATGTCCTAAAAATAGCTCTGATCCGAGGTGGGAATGTTTCAGATCCCAGAGTGTGATAGCTATGCCATTGTAGTCCGGCAGCGGGACATTAGGTCTTACGGCGTGAACATAGCCGACCTATTTTCCAGGTGACTACATTTGAGATTGGTGACGATTTTGACGTGTCAAAAACATAGACTCCTGAGAGAACACTATAGAAAATTGATTTTCGGTCTAATATTTAGTTAAAATTCATTCATTTGCCAGGAAAAGGGGGAGGGTAGTTATGTCAATGTAATTTAAGCACATGAAACCAGCAATTTTTTACTCAAGTTGTTTAGCAGTATTTTTGGTTTTATTATTCTAATACCCTTCCGACTTTCAAGATTCAATACTCTGTATTGAATGTCATGTTCAAGTTTGAAATATGAATACTACGCGTTTCTTTGAATCAATGATCAGGAATTAGGGTTAGCGTACCTGACTACGATAAATAACCTAAATAATCTTAATACAAAGTTATTATCATGAATATGAATTTGATTCGCTAAAAATAACCGAATAATATAATTGACTTCATCTCACTTCTTATGATATGCAGGATCAGATCCGTACTATGCAAGAAGAACACAGGCGAGCAGTGGACGTACTTCAGTGTCAGCTGGAGAGAGCCGCTTCCAGCGCCATGACCTTTACCCGCGTTGAGACGCCAACCACGAAGTCACCGAGTCACGAGTCTGACACCGACATGGAAGGGGCACGCGTCAACCTCCACAGTGAGGAAAGACAGGCAGCAGAGGTTAGTATAAGGAGACCCACAGTAAAAATATCTGTTCATTTTAGATTTAAATTTAAAACAGACCTTTAAAGCCTTGGCTCATATATAGGAATAGTGTAATACTTTATCAGGACTGGTGTGGTTAGTTCAAAGGCGTACATTAGTATGGGAAAAGTAAGGTCAGGGAAAAATGTCCGAGTTATGAAGCCATTCATTTAGTATTAAACATTAATATTCTGGCTGAAATATAATTATTCAGCAAATTCATATTGCAACCTTTAGAATTTTTACCTTTAGTAAGAAGTTTCATTCAGTCGTTTTGTAACTTTACATAGGGAAAGAAAATGAATGGAACTCCAGCGATGTTATACATACACCCTAGGTGTAAGGTACATAAGCGATTTTACGAATAAACTCTCGCTCACCGTAGCACTTGGATACACTTCATAATAGTCCCTAGGAAATCTTTTGATAATACACAAAAACGATTTTACCAAGATAAACACGGTCACTTATCTTTTTTAAGCATCCTGCAGACACAATCTCTTACTAAATATTTTCCTTGCTATGTCAGGGAAAATATGTTGATAAGCATCATATCTTTCAGATATCACTTTCTGTAACCGCATTGAAAGTAGGAAGCACCTTTGAAGGTTCATATTTGAGGACATGAGAAAAAATTAGATAAAAAAAAAAAGAAAAACAAGATCGGGAAGCACAATATGTCTGGTTAAACTAGAGTTTATATAATATTCAATGATACTTTTGATAATTTTCATGTCCTAAAGCAGCATCTTGAAAGATCCTTAAGAGAATATTCCTGCAAAGCATATTTTCTTGGAATTCCATTTAAAAGCAGTGGCAAAAACTTGCTAATGTAAGGACAGTTATGCATTTGTTTTAGTAGTATGTTCAATTGTCTGTATAAATGAAAAAAAACAACTCTAGAACCCTTATGGAAATGTTTGATGATTTAGGTTTTGCTCGTGCGCAGGATGTTGAAACCGACTACCCTGGCTGAAATGTACTACAGGACAGACAAAGAAAATGAAAATATGTTTTTCACAACATAATTTTCTATCATGCACCTTATGAATTTACAATTGTCCTTTACTCATGTTACAGGGAATGGAACTACCAGAACCTGAAACGTGCAAGGTGAGAAAATGAAGAGATCTGTCTCCATACATAATAATCTGATCTTACGTAGTTTTCTTGATTATGATGTACCTATCATTACTAATATAGTGTAATAGTTACGTGATATGTTTAACTGATGATTAAGAATTGATAGCAAATTTTTATGGAATAGATTGTGAGTTTTAAAATTCTACTAGGCAGAGCGAAGCATAGATACCTGTAGCAATATGGTATAGCAATAGAAATATAATAAACCTACATTCAGATTTGTTTACTTTCTGGTTTTTACAAATCATTGTATTTTACACATGTAACACAAACCCTAAATATGAAGATGTTTTGGTATTTCAGAGGACGTCCCTGTCTAGCACGCAGTCCCTTGTACCACTCGAACAGCTTCTTAACTCTCCTCCGTCCACACCAAGTGAGTTGTTTGGACCTAAAGGTCGTTTTCATTCTCCAATATTAGAAGAGGCGATTACTGTAAGTGATCGCCTTTCTTTTGTAATGGGGAGCAGCGTGAGGTCTGAGTCACCTTTATTTTGGGATGAGGTCAGCTTGGTGCCGGCGGCCACAGACTGGTGGTGACTAATGGAGGGGGGTGGTGTTTGTTCTAGGCTGGATATCAGCAGATTGCATGCTGAAAAAAGAGAAAGTTTGTAAGTGTTTCTCGGATTGGCATTATCAGTAGATTTTACTTTTTTTGGGTGATATGTATTGATAATGGTGAAGTGTAACCTGTAATAGAGCCAATAAGGTATGGTGTGAGTCATTGCTGAGAAATAGGCACAGAAAGTTGGGCACAGAAAGTGTTGTACTGACTACAGCATGCTGGGAGGCAATGTGTAGGGATCTTGGATGGTGGTATTGCATCAGCGAGTGAAATGCTGGCATGGTTAGGGCAGGGGCTGTTGTGAGTCATGGCTGAGAAATAGGTACAGAAAGTTGGGTATAGAAACTGTTGTACTGACTAGAGCATGCTGGGAGGCAATGTGTGGGGATTTTAGATGGTGGTATTGCATCAGCGAGTGAAATGCTGGCATGGTTAGGGCAGGGGCTGTGTTCGCTCAGTCCAAATTGTTACCATGGTCTTATACTGCGATCGCCTCTTTTTGGAGCATATATGCTCTACAAGGTCGTGACCGCTTAGCTTGTTTATCCTCGCAGGCACTTTTGCTCAATGAAAATTATGTGCCTAAGTAAAGTCAATCTCTTTTTCTTTTCCTCTAACGATTCCTAATTTCTCCAAATTTCGGGGACTTTGCCAATGTTAAACCCGGTGACCCAAACAAATTGATGTAAAAATGCCATAAACGCTCGTTGCTCTACCATTCTAAACAGTGTTTGAATTGGATGAAACTGTTAATAAAGCGATCCCATATTTTTATAAAACCAAATTAAGATATTTTACATCTCTGGAATGGAAGTCTGTATCTTGAAGTACATTGAATTCTCAGTATTTGCAAAAGCTGTGAATAACAAACGAACTATGTTTTTTTTCAGCCCCTGTGAGTCTTGAGATGCTGGACGAGTCCATGCTGCGAGTGAGTCTGGCCACCGCTCAGCGACGTATCGAGCATCTCACCGAGTTAATGAACGAGAGTGAAGCCACAGTGTTACGGTTAACGGAGCAGGCGAGAATACTGAAGGAGGAAATTAGACGACAAGAGCGCAATATGGAGCGGAACCAACATGTCGAAAAGGCGGAATACCTAAAAAATATCATCCTCAAGGTGTGTATACAGTCTTTGCAGCTGTGTCAGAAAGTATGATTAAAGGCCTATACCCACTAAGTGATTTTACTGACGCCGGGTGCTGGGCAACTAGGAGAATCGGTCGATTCTTATGATCACCTGTTAGTATGATAATATTGAAATGTGCAGGTTTGATCTGGATTGCCGATAAAGTCGGTCGATTCTACCCTCAAATCGGCTGATTTTATTGCCGATTA
Organism: Lepidonotus clava; assembly: GCA_936440205.1. NCBI lineage: Eukaryota > Metazoa > Annelida > Polychaeta > Phyllodocida > Polynoidae > Lepidonotus > Lepidonotus clava. The sequence goes on from OW387148.1 coordinate 26,274,946, forward strand.
GTCAGCCGACTGTGTAAAAATCGCCTAGTGGGTATGGGGCTTAAGGAATAGTGCAGACAACTGACCCAAAGCTATAAGGTTCCATTTCTGGGCTGCTGACGGCTGGCGAGTAAGTCATAGGCAGTGGCTAGTCTGTCCCCTTCGGAAAACAATATCTGACTCAAGAGAGGGATTAACATCTCATGTCTGTGATGGGCGGTAGATTTTATCCCTCGTTTGTAATGTTCCTACAACATATAGACGTAAGTTTAGGTTATAGTTTCTCATATCCGTAATCCAAATTAGACTGGTATAGGTTTTCTGATATATAGTTCTTCTTTGTATCCTTTCTTTGAAAAACTTGAGCGCAAAAACAAAACTAACAAAGAGTATGTAAATGATTATGACATAGTCCTTCACTTCTCAATATGTAATCAGTGAATCCATAGTTATCGGTCCATCCCCATTCTCGTTTTTTTTTCATTCGGTATATTAGACTAAAAAAAGGAAGACTTTGTGAGAATAGTTTGAAGTAAACCATAAACTCTCCTGTTGCAGTTCCTTACCCTTGAGACAGAAGATGAGCGGAAGCAGCTGATTCCCGTACTCGTCACAATGCTACGTCTCAGCCCTGAGGAGAAAAACACGCTTATGTCTATCGCAAGAGGTAGAACCCTTTTCTATGTTTTTCTGTTCCTCATTACTCACAAAGAAATACTTTACTAGGCCACTGTGAACCTGTCAGAGACCATTGCTGTACAAACATATTTTTTTTTGCAAAAAATGTAGAAAAATGTTAGAATGTTTTCTGCTCTTTAAATACTTAATAAATAAATAAATAAATAAGTAAGTAAACTTTTAATACCTTGATTTCCCTCCTCAAAAATGAGGTTTATATCTGTTTCTGAGCAATTTTTTTTTCCCCCACGGAAATGACTTTCCATGACTTACATGCCTGTAATGGTTCCCGATGTGGTACACTGATAAACGTAGATGGTACTCACTCGTTCAGAAAACTATTGCTCATTGCATGAATAAAATCTGTTAAAATTTGAATAACTTAAGATTATTCAAATATATTGGATAGAAGCAATTGCATTTTATGGAAGAAAATCTATATTGCTTCTAGTACACAATCAACAATGATCTTTTTTGTGGAAGACAAGATGTCATAACCGCTTAGAACAGTGATAATGCTTAGAATAAACCAAAAACCTGACATAAACCTTCTTTCAATAAATTAGTTGCTTTGGTTTGATCTTGCAGGAGGACAAGAGGCTGCGGAGAAGGAAAACGCAGGGTGGTCCGGGTACCTACATCGGTGGTCGGGCTTGATATAAGCCATGCGCTTCACAGTTTCTAGGACACGGGCCATCATTTGATTGGTCACATCACAACTTGTATCAGCCCAATCGTTCCTGCTTTTCCTAGAGCAGCCCAGACTATACAAAGCTGAGAATCCCCATTATCTGGTATATGGACCATGATATAATGCTAGTTTGGATGTATATATACTGCTTGACTGAACAGTTCCATGTATCTCAGATCTAAACCATAATGTAGGCTGGCCTAGCTATATGATAAGATTGTCTGGGCTGATAAAAGCCTAGAAGTCCCTTTTTATCAACAAATATCCTGGTGAAATATATGAGTCTGGTGTTATGTGAGTGATTGGCCTGAGAGGTCTAATCTCATGCAATGTTGTTCAATACTAAAGTGAAAGCACAATGATGTACTACTGCAATATATTACCTTAATGCACCTCAAAGTATGTGTCACTATATCTAAATGACCATTATAAACAATGGTAATTGAACAGCACAGCACAGACCATTCCTATATAACATTGGGTTTATTCCTGCTGCACAAAGGCTGTATAAGTAATCAAAGTATATATCTTATTTGTGGAGTGCAAGGTTACATATGTTGATTGGAATTGTATTTCCTAGCCATTCTGATTTGTATTTGTGGGTTGATGAATCCAACACCTGTCACATGCATAGAAGTACGTTGCATTAAAAGGAAGTCTTCATGAGGTATCACAAAAACTACTTTGAAGTTAAATGAGAGGGGATTTAAGTTTTAAGAACTTTTGTGTTTATGGGCAAATTAAAAGGATTTTTTTTTCATTAAATAAAATTGTGACTAATAGTCCTTTTTATTTTATGATAATTATGTGAATTTAGAAACGTCTATAGAAAATAGACAATGTCAGTTTATCTTTTAGGTAATAACATGTTGATGGAGAATATGTTACGATTTTTACGAACCTTTGGGAGGAAAATCCTAAGGACTATTGAGTCAAAAGGCCTATAAAAATCAAGTATGGCCTAAAACACACTTATTTTATTAGTCAATATATTCTGGGGGGAAAACAGTATATTCATATCCCTTATACAGTCAATTGTGATATGGCAGACTTCCTCTTTTTGTACCACTGGAAACCGTATTTTACCATTGACGGGCCCCATAGAGAAATAAAACTAACCTTGACTCTGGCAGCACACCTGGCCACTGACACTTTGGAAAAGAAATATTATATTTTAGCTGTAAAGAAATGGCTTAATCATATTCGTAGGGATGTGTTGTATGAGTACAACATCGCACCGGTTGTAGAATTCTTAGCTTTATGTATGGCCTCCTGTGGTCAGCCTGATTGTTGGCGAGACAGTAGCTGATTTATCACTGATTTACTTTTATTGTGCAATTCAAACTGAGTTAAAACCTCCAGCTTATTACAGGCTACTTGAAAGGTACGTTTACTGCAAATTTGGGTTATGGTGTAAATAGAAGGTTGGCCTTTTAGAGTAGAATGGAGATACAGGAGAAAATGTAAAGCATTGAAAGTATTTTCCATACTTTAAGCCGGACTGAAAAGACCACTTGGTGGATTTGTTTGACATAACAGTTGTAAATAAGAGTAAATATTCTGTTGCTAATTTAAAACTTAGATATAACGGTATCTGTTGTTATAAGTCATTCTTCTTTGTTTATTATTAGTTCACTGTCTGTAAAAAGAATGATAATCATGTTTAAACATTGAAAATTTGCATTTTGCAGTCTTTGCTACTTTTTGTGCCATCCGAGTATGCTGGTATTGAAAGCATATATGTCAGAAGCAGATATCACTGAATTTTAAGGCTAACATATGTCTGGGCTAGCAGCTATCCCGATTGCCTTGGCCTTTATCAGAAATTCTTATCCATTGCTGATGGGTTTGAGTAATGCTTCAGTCGTGAAATGTACCCTTACTTGCAAAAAATAAATATTTGTAAATAGTCTGGCTTAATGTGTAACTGTAAGAGAAAGAAAAAGTAACAAGTGTTATGGCTGGAAGTTGATGAGGTTACATGGAACTTTGGAAGCTTTTATGTTTTCTAAGACTTGAATGTTATGTATGGTCACAGGTAAAGTAGCTTTTCTTTTGGGGCAGCAACTCTTTCTGTTATGTAAATATATAGGCTAGTTTCTGAGATTTTGTTCAACAATGTTTGCTATAGGGTTTATGATGTGTTTGAGGGAGGTGCATATGTTTGGAAAAATGTTTCGTAAATATGCAGATGTGGTTCTTCTTAACTCTCACCAAGGTGTTTCTATTCATTGCATATAACTGCTTTAGACCCTAAGAAAGACTGTATGTATAATTTATTCTATTGCAATTGACTTTTGTGCACAATAACATTGTAAAGTCTTTTTGGCATAATAGATAAAGTAACATCCTGATGCCATCATTGATCACTAATGTTTCAATTTTTCAACTAAATCTTATTTTCAAATCGTGCATATAAAAGAAGATATCTTATGCTAAAAGGCATACATCTCTCACTGTTTGTGAGAATATGGTCCCAGTAATTGCGATTATGTTCCTCCCTTAAAATGTAATATATATATGTTACTTTAGTTTCAATCAAGAGTTTAATTGAGCAAAGATTAATTCAATCAAGAGCTCCTTGTAAATGATTACCTTATCTTTCCAATCAAGAGTTAGTTGCTGCTGTGATAATCCAAGGCCAATGTAAAACTCTTGACATTGTAAAGATCCACTTTTGCTGAAATGTGTGCATAAAGAAGGTGAATTTAATTGTAAAAGCTCAACAGTTTTAACTGGAATACCGGTAATTCTTTTTGAAACTTGATAAGTGCTTGTCATATAAATGTGCCCACTCAACACGATGCAATTTATCTAATCAAAATGTAGGAAACTTAGTTGTAGCTTTTTAGATATGGACATTGTCAAATAAATCGTTCTCTTATAAAGAGAAAACTGAAAAAGTTAATCACAAATGCAAATCTCGGAGTATACAACGTCACTGGATAGGAAATTAGTTACACTTTGTTTCACAGAAAAAAATAAATTAATTCACTCTTTCAAGAGTAACTTTATGTATAGTATTTTCCTCTAATAACTACTGACAAACAAGCCTGTGATTCCGTTTCATAGTTATCTTTTCACAGTGTAAAAAATACAACACTTGCATAAGGTACTAGAATATCAAACTAAGTTGGTTTAAATTTGGTTTGTCGGCCCTAAGTTCTATAACTTCGGAGGTAGTGGAGTCACACGGGATTGAAAACCTGACTTTGACTGCAATTCGTAAAGAACTTATTTCCTGAAGTATCTGTTCCCAGTAGAAATGTCAATTGAATGTTATACATACAGAATTATGATTAGATTGAAGGGCACAAATTGTAGATATTAGTATTAATTTCAACCTATGCATTAAAAGGTGGAGTTTAAAGGAGAACCGCAAAGGCAATTTTAATTTTTATATTATGTTGAATATGTATTTCTTAAACCACAACTACAGAAATAACTGCTAACATATCATAAATATAAGAGAAATTGATATACAAAAATCATATTGTACAGTGGCTTCTACTGAGTGCATGTGACGTCATCTAGGCTCTTTCACACCTGTATTGCAGGCTGATAAGGCCTATGCTATGGGTGACTGCACACACACACCCCTGTGACTGTGAGCCTAGATGACATCACAGCCCTGTGAGATAAGATGTGAGAGTGTATTCACATTCCTAACAAAAGTTTATTTATACTATTGTATTATCCATATTATGTCAATTTAAGTCTAATGTTGTTTAACATATATAACAACTAAGTGGTTTTTGCTATATTTGTCATTTTCGTTTTTTCCTTTGCGTTTCACCTTTAAGGGACATGATAGGGAGGTTTCTTTGACTGTTACTGGAAGCATTTATTTACTTATGTAGTAACTAAACTGTTCGCTGGTGTAAACATTTGTGATGTAAATATTATCAATGGGTTAATTCTGCTAAATGTAATAAGTTTAACAGAAATACGGTCTGGTTTGATGGTTGATGTATAAGTTAGTATTTTGTAAATTTGATGTTATCATTCCATTAAAATCCTGGTTATGAGCCGTTTGTCTAATTACATCATGTGAAATAGATTGCTGTGGTTTGGCCAAATTAATAAATGCACTTTGACCAAGGTGATTAATTTTTGTGCATGAAAATAAAGTTAAGCATTAATGAACTTTTTTTCTCAGCTACATTTAAAATGAAGATGTTGTTTTTAGTTCATAATTGACCCTTATAAAACCACCACTCCTTGAGTGTATTAATTGAATGTAACTCATGTTCCCTCATCAGAATATGATTAAATTTAGGGCAGTTACTAACTTACCGCTAGAAATTTTATTTTTGGTATGCAGAATGTGGAATCTGTACTAAATATATCAGGAAGTGATTATTTCGAATTGAAAAAATAAGAGAATATTTCAAGAGAAATAATTCAAATGGTAAAATTTATAGTGAAGTGCAGTCATCATGGCTTAAGAATACCAGTCAATAGCTGGTAACTTGAAGGTACATTTGGCTCATAATTGGGATAATAATTAGGTGTGTTTTCATTGTTAGTAAGTCTTGTATATCTGTTATTGCTGCTACTCTCACAGTTTGGTGTTCATGTATGAAAGAACTGATAAGAAATCTTACGGTCACAGTAATACAATATTAGGAAAAGTAATCTTTAATGTTTTCTTTGATTTTGGGAGTTTGATGTGTTAAAATATTTTTTGGGTTACATTATGCATGGTTATTATTAATGTGGATAAGTGATTTGAATTTGCACCTAGAGAATCATGAAATGTAAATTGTAAAATCGAGATCTGCACGAAGTTTGGATATAAGTATGATTTTGTTGAAGAGATTTATGTTTGATCATTCTGTAAGTTACAATTAATTCATTGCCTTCTAAAAGTTTGCAGAGTATATGGTTTATCTATTTTCCTCATGTAAGTTACATGCTCCAAATCACTGTTTTCACTAATATCAATTCATCATTAATTGTGTATTAAGCTATGGCTAACTGCTAAGCTCTCTACCTATGCTGATCTCACAACAGTAAGAATCTGTATTATCAAATGGGGAACAATAAAATCATTAAGTGTTATCTGACTTTGCACTAGTTGTTTGTTGTCACAACTAAGATATTTATTACATGATATCCTTAACCATTTTAAGTCTCTTTTACCAATGATGTAAGGAACAAAATCTTCTTAAAGAGGATCTAACCTATTAAACTCTCCACTTCACATGAAACCTCCCAATTTAGACTACAAATTACAAATATCAAAATGCAAACCGTTCTGCTATATTGTTTTAATCTTAAAGACATTATCTACAAAATTTGTGAAAAATAATCTTTGCAACGTTTATATAAGTTTAGTTTCTGGCAGAGATATTTTTGATGCTGAAAAAGTAAGAAAAAGATCTTGCCTGCTACTCAGCAGTGAATATAGGCATCCTTAAAGGCCATATTCGACATACGGTATACCGAATTGCAATTGATATGTATTGTAATTGGCAGGAACAATTACAAACATGTTGGTAAATTGTGTCGGCGATGCAGCCACTTTATATATACTGGTAAAAGTATAAGTGAAGGTCAACCTCCACGGAGAGGGAGGTTATGCTATATAACCTCCACGGCCACTTTTACAACCTGAGCCCACAGGGCGAGGAGGTTACGTGGCCTAGGAGGTTATATATCACAAGTAAAAAAGGCTATAAATACAAACTTAGTAAATAGGTTAATTATTATCATAATTAAAGCCTGGGCCCTAATGAAGTATAGACATTTTTAAGGAAATTTCAGTGGTCAGTTGACTGACTAGAAATGAGTATAAATTTCTGCAGAATTTAAAAATTTGAAACTCGTAACTAATTTCTTGACACCTACCTAATCACAAATGAGAATAAAAAGTTTGAGAGTAAAAGCTTAAGGTAAATCTGAATTTTAAGATGTTGAACTCATATCTGTATGTCTTGCTAATTATGAATAACAATATGAAGTTACATTGCCCTGAATATTGCCATGACGATGCACTGACATTGCGCTTCAACGTCCCTGTTGATTTGTCTAATCTACCTCCACTGGACCATGCTAGTTGCACAAGGTGTCTAACAAAGTCTATGTTACCACATTTAGCTTAATTATTTATTCATTATTTATTCTATTAATTATCTTTCATTTATCATTAACTTTTTATTTTCAATTATTCGTTTTTTCAATTCATTATTTCCTTATTACTTTTATTGTTTATTATTTCTATTTATTACTTCTCAATCATGTCAGTGTTCTTTCAATTATTAATTCATTACATTATTGTGATTCAGTGGCATTTTGTGACTTAGTCCCTCTTTGACCATGGTAGTAACCATGATAGTAACCATGGTGGTTACCATGGTGGTTACAAAGGTGGTAACCCTGGTGGTAACCATGGTGGTTACCGTGTTGGTAACCATGGTGGTTACCATGGTGGTAGCCATGGTGGTAACCATGGTGGTAACCATGGTGGTTACCATGGTGGTAACCATGGTGGCAACCATGGTGATTACCATTGGGGTTACCATGGTGGTGGTTACCATGGTGGTTACCATGGTGGTAACCATGGTGGTTACCATGGTGGTAACCATGGTGGTTCCCATGGTGGTAATCATGGTGGTTCCCATGGTTGTTACCATGGTGGTTACCATGGTAGTTACCATGGTGGGAACCATGGTGGTAAGCATCATGGTCATTGTGGTTACCATGGTAGTTACTATGGTGGTAACCATGGTGGTAATGATGGTTAGCATAGTGGTTACTATGATGGTAACCAACATGGTGGTTACCACAATGGTGTAACCACTATGGTTGTAACAATGGTGGTAGCCATGGTGGTTACTATAGTGGTCGCCCTTTATCCCTTTGCCCTTTTGGCCCTTTACCCATTTAGCCTTTTAGCCCATTACCCCATTGAGCCCTTTACCCTTTTGCCCCTTTAGTCCTCTAGCCCTTTACCTCTTTAGCCCCTCACTCCCTTCACCCCCTTACCCCCATATAAAAATAAAAGGGTTGAGTGAGACCCGAACACCTAGCAGGCATTCAGGCAATGATATATTCATTGTGTTAATTAGACCTGAATACCCAGCATGCAGTGGGGCATTCATAATCTTAAAAACGAAAATAACCTGTACTATAATGTATATATGGACATTTCATAAACCACTATCCACATTTTATATATTTCTTCTCCGTTCCTCATATTAACCGACAAAACTTCCCTGATTCAGTAAAATCCAACATGACCGCAGTGTTCACCATATACCATCGCGACTACACCAGGACTACAATAATGCAATTTTCTTTTATTTTTTGACAGGAACAGGAAGCGAAAGTAGAAATGTTCCTAAAACTTGTATCCAGCGTTTCAACTACTGCAATGACCTGGGGCCAAAACATGCTGTCACCAGCAAATCCGAACCCAGTTCCTATCTGGTCCTATTCATAACATTTACAAGGTTCATAATCATGGCCACTCCGGTCCCAGAATAACCTCCTTCACCAAGGAGGTTTACAAACTTATACTACATCTCATAACCACAATAGTTTATCGATTTAAAGATTTCCAAATCGGCAGCACACTTTTGGTATGTGGAATACTGGCTGAAGAAGTATATAGTAACTCAAAATGAAAAACGAATAAATCAACTCAGTATGTAGGTATAATTGACTTTATTGATGTATAACTCAGTTTACCTTAGAATCATCATATCATATTCTGTAAACCATTCCGAAAATTTCCGTTCCCAGCATATTACAATTCTAACATATAATCATATATACTTAAACATTCCATTTCCTGGTAACAGTCTTGTTTTCATAACATAAAGACAGCACTATTGTCAGTTAATCTAGATTACATTATTTGTATTCTATTACTAAATAATTCAATTAACGCCTTGCTGAAACATCACACAGGATGTTTTTCTAAATTTTGTTCCTTGTTCTCATCTAGAGATATTCCCCTGAATGTAATAAATAATCCCATTTGTGCATTAGAGCCAAAACTCTGATCAAGACATTGTCACTGGCCCATGAAAAGATTTAAACTTCAGGTACACAATGAGAATGCAAGCTACTTACTATAAGGCAATGTGGATCTTAAAATGCTATTCTTTTTTGCATGTGATCATTCTATCAGAATCTAAGCATCAATTAATATTATTCTCATCGTTGATGCCTTCTTTCATGAGATGCCACTTAGTCACATAATTATATCCTTGGGAATTGAGAACAAAATTAAACTGGACAATGGATTACCATTGAATTTATCCAAAATCGAATATTGCAGTGTATTGATTTTAGGGTGGTTCAATGTCAACACTTTCTGAGACTGACAAAGATAAAACCCTAATCAATCTTAACAGATCTTTTACAATGAATGTTACCTCGTATGTATTTTTTGCACCAAATATCTGAAGAGTTTACTAGTACCGTAAAACCCCTAATTTAAGCCGCGGCTTAAATTAGGGTTAGTTTATATAATAAGAGACAATTAGGCCTCTACTTTAAGGGTGCGGCTTAAATTAGGGGTTTACATAAGCTTGAATGCAATGGCATACATAAAAAAAATTATAAAAAAAATGGTTCATAGATAAACCCAAAAGTTAGGGTGCGGCTTAAATTAGGGTGCGGCCTAAATTAGGGGTTTTACGGTACATCTTGATTTCAAAAGAATATCTTTAACATTATAGGACGAAAGCTAATGGTTCAGAATATTATTAATTTAATCTTTGTTCTCAATTTAGGAATACCATCAGTCTTTTGTACATGATTTCTAAGGTCAAAGTAAAAATCAAAAACACCATTCAGATTGTCCACAAGGCTTTCACATGATACTATTTTGTTCAGAATTATCTTAATATTTGACTGCTCAGGTATGCAATACAGAATACCCAATGTTAAACTTAAGTTTAAGACTAACTGAAATACATCAAAAAAGAGATATGCTGGTGAAGGAAAGCAAATATCAAGATCCTATGAATAATATTTCTGACTTAATTAAGTACACGTTTCCCCTCTTCACTGACTCCATAGAGAATGGAAACTGTATCAAACATTAATTTGACCTTTAAGGTACAGTATTACAACTTTGGAAACATATAACTGGCCTTCTTTGACTGTGGTAGATCTCAATGTTTCATAATCAGGCCTTTGACCTATACCCTTCTATTCCCTCATTGACTATATACAAAGCCGCTTATATTCTGTATCGCGTGTCTAGGGAGTCTACGCTTGTCAACTACCGGGGTTACATGAATCACTCGGTTGCTATCATTGCTCAGCAGTTTTATTCACAATCCAATGTAAACTCACTCGGGTGGAGTAAGGACTGGGTGTTCGGTGGGACATTCAGAGTAGGAAGCAGCGAGAGGCTTGAAATGGTATGACTGCATACTCTCTAAAACTACTCCTTATGTGATGATGTAATGACTGAATACAGCTGAGCTATGAAGAGTGGATTCTTTAGCTGATGCAAGGAAGCTAGAATTAATTATGTTCTGAGATGAAACTGACAATATGATATTCTTAACATGATCCATTATCTGTTATGGCAGGATAGATTCAATCCAAACCAATATTAAAATTACCGATCAAAAGCAAGGTTTAAAAGCTTCCACATCTAATCAAGCTCTCGCTTTCTCTAATGTTACTAGGTTGCCTGCATTGCAGTCAATAGACCAAGGAAAATAATCTTTTGCAAACTGAGCAAATTGGAAGCAATGTTATAATGGGAGTAATCTTGCAAGCAATTTTTCCAGCATAACAGAAAGCACAAGGTACGTTACTTAAATTATCAAGTAGTACTAAGTATATATTTTTCCATGTAACTAAACATTAAGGAATTCCCTTTTTGAAAATACCAAATGGAAAGGCAATTCATAATGACAATGAATAAAAGTTGAATTTTTCAAAGAAAAAAAGAAAAAAATGGTAGAACGAATTTGGAATTCATGCAATAAAAGGTTTTAAAAGTCAAATTAATAGACTTGAAAGCTAAGTGTTTCCTATGGCACAATAGTTATACAATATGAAGACACAGAGATAATGCACTTCCACACAGAAATAATGCATCTGCACACACACAGATAATGCATTTGTACATGGGACATCACAAGAAGCAAGCACCAGTTATGATAAGTAAGCTTGACAGTGACAACAGCCTATACAATAGTCTCGAGGTACAATTACGCAATCCTGAACCGTTTCCTTAGTGCAGAATTTTTCTTCAGTACATTTGTTAATGCCTCATACACTATATGTTAGTTTTTCTTAATAACCAACACCATGCATTAGAATACTTCTATCTAATGTCTCATAAAACTTTTCTAGTCATAGAGCTCTGTTCACTCAGACTTAAGTCTCTAATAATGTGTTTTGACTAATTCAAAAAGGCAGACCTTTGCATATATGAATATTATAGAAACATGACCTACTAGGTTGGGTCACAAAGGATGGACTTTGAATGTGATGATAATTAAGCAAACACTTTTTGCACCACCCTGGAGCACAGGTAATTGAATTAGAAGGAACTTAGCCTTTGGACTCCCAAATATTAGGCCAGACACTCAGTTTTATCAGACATCTATAATAGATGTTATTTAAAAAAAATATGCCCAAAGGAGGATGTCCTACATTTTCAATACTCCAGTATTTACCCTTCTTTCCCTCAGACACTGATGGAACATGGGATTCGTCTGCCATTGTTGCAACAATTTTTAGGTTAGACTGTATCTTGATAAACTGAAAAGGGATGCAAAGGGATGCAATACAGGCACAAAATCTGAAAATAATACCCCCACTGACAGTGCCTTAGTTATGTTTCACATCAGATAATGAAAATGAATATTCTTCTTTAAGTAGCTCTTAGTAAAAAGCACACTTTGAGAAGATACAAGACTGTACATCTAGATCATTAGGAGGGTCCAGAGAAGATTTAAGGCATTTGGACAAATACCATGCAATTTCAATGTATTTTGAAAAGCAAGTTTGTACATGCAAAGTTTCTGCTAGAAATCTATACATCCAACAGCCATTATTTCAGAATTATCAAGGGTTGCAAGTATATCTTAGAGATTAAAATGTCATAAGACCATTGCAGACAAGAAGGATGATTGCTAGAGGTACTGGCAATGAGAAAATACTTTATAGGCCCATTTTACTAATATCTAGGAACATCTGTGTGAAGCAGCCAATTATCAATATTCACAGCTACTGTTGGAAGGAGGCTGAATACAAAGCTAGGGTATTCTAGCAGTGACTGATATTATGCTGAGAATCAAACTAAGTTATTTGTGTTAAACATACTGTGCAACATTATCTCAAGTGTTTTGAGTTGGAAGGCTATGCTGAACCATGCTATAGGTTCTGTTTAATACTTCATGGTTAACCTATACAACTGATCCTTACGGGTAGGATAATCGCAAGATTTAAGGCTGACTTTTAATATTAACAACATCTATTTTGACCAGTGCAATATCTATTTCATTGGCTAGCATATGCTGGTTGTTCCCTAGACTGAGTAACTCACAGAGAAGATTGAGGTCAGAATAAAGCAGAGTAACTGCAAATAATATGCAATCTGAATATTGGATAAGGTACAGGACATCATAGATTGAATAAGTGGCTGGTTACTATGAGATTAATTTCCCTCCTCTATGTCTTGGTCTCTAAATCCCATGAAAAACACAGAAGGGTCTATCTTGTACACCACAAGTCTTCTATGTCTATATACAAGCTGATGTGAAGGTACAATGATATGGCTCTAGACTTGATGAGCATACACAAATCCAAAATAAGCCTTTTGAATCTGTCATATTAAGGGCCTTGGGGTCAATTCTGAATTATGAAAGCCCATCATACCAGCAATTACACTTCAATATTTGCTTACCAAAGGAAAACTATTCCTTGAGATCTAGCTTTCTATAGAAATACAATTCTTTAACATTTCACCAATAAAAGGTACTTTCAGTGGTTTTTTTTTAGAAGAGCCACCTATACACATATTTATATAACTGGTGATCAAAAGGGTCACATTTTTCAAATAGAATGAACCGAATTGTATCAAGGTATATTTCTTTCTCTAAAATTCCTTCAAATGAGATTTCTACTACTAAACCCAACATAAACTTACATGAAAGGAAAAACCAAATCACAGGATAGGTCTAATAATAGGCAATTACCTACAACATATGGAAAGCAACAATGCAAAAGGATTAGGGGTAGGCAGCTTCTAACAACCACTTAACAAACCTCTTTGCAGAAGTGGCAAGAACAAAAAAAAACTAGAATAAATAATTGAACAATGTATTCTATAGCACAGCTATGAATAATAACATACATACAAAATAAACATGAGTAGCCCTCTGGCCTAAAAGTGTAACCGCAGTGACATTAGTACCAAGCAAGTCAGTAAACAGCAAGTGTTAGCAAATTTCATTAAACCATACAAGTGAGCTCAACAGATATAACCAAAAGGAATATTAAGAATAATTCCTTTCATGCAATTATAACTATTAAGCTCACTTGTACAAGTTCACTGTGAAACAGCCTTGATTTAGCATGATTTCCAAAACTACCTTTCAGTATTTATTATGATGAGCTTTCTTTTATAAACTATAGGCAGCTTAAGGGATGCTAGCAGTTCCCAAGACTACTTTGATCCTTGAGGGGTAAACCAAAAGGATAGTATACACTATTTTAACAAAATCATAGCTGCAGTACCAGTTGAATGTAATTTGCTAACAAACAATGGATATTATGCTTACTATGCAAAAGAGATCCACCAATAGTTGTCATGGGTATTTAAAAAGAATTAAAATGGAACCTTAAGGTAGCTTGGGCAAATGGGCTATAACTATTATGCAGTAAATCGTAATATTATTTCCCTCAAAATAAAGTTGTGCAAGTACATGAAAGTAGGATGAATACCATCACTTCTTTTTTCCAGAAGTAGGATGAATACCAACACATGATTTTTTCCAGAAAACTGGAGATGATGTAATGGATTTCCAAATGAAAAGGGTAAACTATACATGTAATTAAAAATGTGTGCACATACAACAAGGGTGGAGCCATATGCCCTGAATCGCAAATTCATGAAATGGATATGAAAGATTACTATGATGTGTCTGCATAAAGTATTTTCCAGGTCTCTTATGAGAGATTTCACCTAGCTTTTGGTCAATGACTCACATAGATGCAAGAGGTATTTAAGTACAAGTGTGATTATTTTGCATAAATACCCCTAGACCTATAATACCCTTCCATTCTTTATTCATGTAATTTTCCCTCAAGAGGAGACGAAATCTGGAAGGCTAGAGGTAATTGTAACAACCAAACAACTCTTTTCATACTTACTAAACCATATCATAAGCATCATCGGGTTAGTTTACGGAGCCTTTCTGTCCCATAACCTTTGCCCCCACTTAGTTATTTTTCTACTTTTTTCAATTGCTATGTTAAGGAAAGCACATTCAGGAATTAATGGATTAGCTTTGAGGTTGAAAGGACAATCATTTCTGTTTACTGGGGACTTTTGGTGCAAAAGGTTATGGTTGGCTACAATAAGAGCATAACATACACAGGAAAGATGGCTTTTGGACCATTACTGTAGATTGTGTCCGGTCATTTGGGCCAGATAATATATCACTCATCACTTTATACCTAATTTGATGCACCATGTATTTTGTCTTAACATATATAGACATAATCAATTGAAAATACATCTACTCAACCGAGTCGTTGTTATTCAACATTTTACTTGTATAAGTATAATATGCTTAAAACCACAAGGAAAAGATGAAGATATTTTAGCTGGCATTACTTCATCTTACGTAAACTCAAAGTAATGAAACTTCTAAGAAATACATATATTTTGAGCTTCTTATCATCACACCTTACCATTTAACTCTCTATCCATTCACCTTTTTGGCTATCACTGTAAATATTCAACGGTACCTTAGTTAATCTTAAATTGGCACGGAAACCTGCATTGCTATTTGGAAACTATTTCTTTGTTCAAACATGTATTTCTCCAGCAACGTCTGCCACCTTCTCTGAAAATGGACGCAATTTGTGATTCTTCCTGAACGCGCTTCACCTCCCCTTATTCCCTTTACTCCCTTATATACATCCTCCACCAGAGTAGGAGTGAAAGAAAACTATGGAGGAGAGGGAGCAAAATACACTTAGTTTTCCACCTACACAAATATCAATATATCCCTGTAAAACATTTGAGATATCTAATAAGATACAAAAAGGACCATCTTATGGCATTATTACAGTCTCCCCATCTCCCCACACTTTCTCTCACCACTACTATGACACCATATTGACAAGAATAACTGCATTTTTTTTGGCCCAGTTAAATAATGGATTTGTTACCTTTGGTATACACACATTTCTGTACATGGATACATTAATGCAATATTGTGAATTATATATTCATATTTTATGGGCAAACAGCTCTGCTGGGGCGACTAGCTGGCGGGCTGGTTGTGACGATAATTTTGAAGGCTGATGCTGTGGTTCATATACCATGTTTTCCGAAAGGCCAGAATTGGCCAAGCAGCCTCTTTTCAATTGGTTTTCATGAAAGTAAGTTGATGATGCAAAATGGCCTGAACCAGTATGTGGAAACATTGTGATCTTTATCCACAACATGGTAGCTTTATCCCCCTTGTTTTTCTTTGGTATGCACTGATAAAGCTTAGATGGGCTGCCTTCAAGAATAAAACCCTCTTATGTGTCTTTACATTCTAAAGGAGTAGCTTATGTAGCTGGTGTTTGCAATCTTCACTAAAACTGAAGCTTGTAATCAGCCTGTTTCTTCTTTACTAGCTTTTTCGAAGAAACCTCTGGTTCCTGGAAGGTCGCGATATGTAATGTTGCCAAGCCAGCCCATCGTTTCCGTCTGTCTTGGAGAACACATCGTGTGATTTGGGATAACTAGTGGTGATACCGTGGAGTAGAAAGCATGGCGGGAGAGTGCGGGTGCAAGCGTTCTCTATCACGCTCAATTCTCAGCGACCGCTATACAGTGGTGTGCTTTTTAAAGTCCAAGGAGGCTGAATTGACACAGTATCTGATCCGGGACGGTTTGGGCCCATCATCGAATACATGACCCAGGTGAGAACCGCACTGACTACAGCTCGCCTCGATACGCTGCAAACCTGGGAGAGTAAAGATAATGTGATTAAAGTAAATCCATCTAGAATAGAACAGGCTTTAAATTTTGTATTAAAACAAGATATTAATTTATTTGTTGTTTAAATATATCATTTAACATTTTTTGGGAACACAATGATGAAAAAAAACGTTTGGGATGGTCTATGTAATAATTGTTTTTTCTTTACTCATTATTTAAGCTATCTTTCTTTTTGAAGCCAATTTTAGGAATAACACAAATGGGCAAAATTGTTTAATCATACGAACAAAGTTATTTGGATCTATGACTTGCCACAAGAATGCACTAAATAGCAGAAAAGTAGACTAGGCCATGCACTTTTTTAAAGGTCAGTTTAAAAAGTGTTTGATATTTAAATGTAGCTTAGTTTCAAACTTCTATTTGTGTACACAACGGACACATACTGTCCTAAAAGCGTGCATGCGCACACATTGGATGTACATCTTCCTAAATCTGCACCAGACAGCAAAACTATAGACAAAATACCCCCTTAATTTTGAAAACTGCCAGCATATTTTTATTGCCATGCAAGCCTTTTTCTTTTAGGAAAGTAAATGAATGACTTACCATGCGCGGTGTCCTTTTTGAGTGTCACCTTGCCCTGTGCGATGACATCCTGGAAGGCGGGCCACCCACACATCGTGTCATACTTACATTCGGACGTGAACAGCGGGTTGTCGCAGATGATACACACATACACGCCCTCATCTTTCATCCGCACATACTTCCCACTAAATGCCCTGTGAAATAGAGAAATAACATTTAGTTCATGCAAAATAAATGTAATTTGAGTATCTTATTCATTTGAAAAATTCCATACAAGTAAATCGGTTTATTCTTAAACTTGCTAAAGATCTTGTAGTGTCTTGACACAAATTAAAAAATCTTAAAAACATTGTTTTGGAACACTATCAGATTCCCACACTGCCCAATTTACGTGCATACAAGTTATCATGCAATTCAAGAAATACGTTATATACAACTACCGTAAATGGGGCTTTTATACAAGAAGAAAACGGGGTTTCTACTTTTCTTTTTTGAACAAAGATTTCTTAAGTAATTCGAGACTGGGACAAAAAAAAGCCCCAAGATGTTCATACCGTACGTTAATTTAGGGTACTACCTCTGGTATAGGCAAAAGCTACAAAAATATCAACCAATCTAGAAAGAAAAATGTAAGCTTCAATCCAAATATCTAAAGGGATTTGAGTTTCAAATTCTGGCTCAAACAGATGAAATTGAAAATCACTTTCAGTTTCAAATCAACCAAATTAGTCTATAACACTTCTTAACAGTGTCTCTTGGATCACCCATTTCAGTATTTCAGCTTGGGAGCGTGGTTGCTAGTTTGACCACCAGGTAGGAGCACCTACAAGTGGCCTAATCTTTCACCAAATGCTGTTATCAGAGCCCCAGGAACGTCGTTTTGCTATTCCCATTCTCAATATTCATGGACCACTTAAGTGATAAAGGTAAGCTTAATTTTGTCATCCAAATACCATTTTCTATTCCCGTTGTGTTTTATGATAAAAGACGTTTTTGGCATGCATTGGGTGAGTGCAATGGGCGAAAATGGGGTTTTCATAGTTGTCCATCATGCCATGGATTAGGTCACAATTTCATTCTTATTCCCGAGTATATGATTTAATGTTATATTGAATTTATCATATGGGAAACCCGAATATATAACCGGATACGCTATATTCTCATTTTTACACCGGGCACATTGACAATTTAGATGTATTTCCACAAGACAGCTGCCTCTGACAACTGGCTAAAACTTGGATTCACCAGCTGTGACTTCCCTAATCAAAAAGACACATGTATACCTTAATCATATTCTTATCGTGCAAACAAAAGGTGATTGTTGATACTTATGAACCATTAAATCTGCAGTCGTGTTGAATGGGAGAAAATTTTATATAGAACATACCGCTAAGTATTTGATATCAAAACAATTGTTTCCAGTTGACCAAGTAGCCCTAAAACGCCAATCTATATTGTTTTATTTATGGGAAGGAAATAATTGAATTTCTATAGCCAAATAAATTGGATATAAAAAAACTTTTGCCAATGTCAATTTAGGGGAGCGCCCCCCCCCCCCGTTTTTCTGACCAAATACTAAATTTGTGATGTGAAGTTTTTGTAATAGGGTTCTGCACCCCCCCCCCCTTTTTTTTTTTTTTCCTTTTCTTTTCTTTTTTCTGTTCTTTTCTTTTCTTTCTTTTTGACAATATCTAGATCTGCCCATGATCAAATTCTTTATTTTGGTGTTGGCCTGAGGTTAAGTTTCATGTTATCTTTTACAAAAATAACCTGCCCTTGTAAATTATCTGGAGACCTGACATGTCTAGAGTTCCACGTAAAATGAGGGATATTACGGTGCTATAATGTACTACCAAATATGTTCATATACCAAGCCTGCCAAGCTAACACCTGGATTGAACCAATACCATTCTGTCCTTGTCATTTTATGTGTTCTATGCCACAACACTTGTTTACACAAACCAAAGGTCAGGTGACACCTTGCACCTATTTCAAAACCACCTGGAGGCAAAAGTTAGTCAAGAAACTGTAGGGACAAAAATGTAGATACCATCTGTGACAGCAGAAGCTTCAAATTTCTAGTGTCATAAACTGGTATACAGTATTAAAGCCAACAATTATAGAAAGTAGGGCATACATACTGGTCCTATGATCATCACCCCGTAATAATAGGTGTGTATATTGTGTGTGTGGGGTGGGGGTTGGGGGTGGGAGAGCTAAATATACCCTATTATTAGGCACTTAAATTGAGAGGTTGTTCATGTGGACATTTTAATTGGCTCATGTTGAATCACAACAGCCACTTTTCTATGATCCGTACATTTTTACTTTGCGTGAGAATCACGATTTATAAATAGTTGAAAAAAGTTTTCTTCAGTTACCTATGCCCACTGTACATCTTTTCTTTTGCATGATAATCATACGTTATAGATATTTGTATACACAGTTCACACATGTTTAAGTATTAAATTGGCCCCAAAATGTAATGTGCCACTTCATACCCTTCCAAATCAATCTATTCCTCTGGTCATCAACTCGTATTCCCATTATTAAGAATTTAATCACCCAAGGAGTCTTCCCTTAATAAATCATTACATAAACATTTTCAGTACCACATATTTTCTAGACCCTCCCCCCCCCCAAGCCCTATTATCATGTAATACGCACTAGAAATGTCCTAAAGCCCTTAATTGACCCTCCTCTTCTTTGTACATAATTGGAAGTAATTAACGGACAACCCCAAATGTATTTTGCTTGCAAAAGGAATTGGCAAATTGTCTAGAGTCAACTGATTTTCATAAACAGGTAACTCCACAAACATGTAAATATATCTAAATATATTCTGTGAAAGCCTGTTCACACCCTACTTTTGTAATTAGACTAAATGCAAGTTGACCGCATTCGTGTTCGCGGGCTCATTTCCATTAGCGTTACCTCATTGGATTAGTCCGAGTCACGCACAGCTGGTCAGGCGCGGTTACGCAGTCTTCACAGATTACCACAGGAAAATCAATGGGTTTAAATGCTATTGTTCATTTTCTGTTGTTTTATGTTCATAGCGGGCAAACATCCCTTGGGTACTCTCTCTTCTACAGCCTCCCATCTAGGTAGATTCTTTGTCAATTTGTCCATTTTCCCAAAAATTCCTGGTTTCCTAATTAATAGTTGCATAATGGTTCTGTAAATTGTATTTTTTTCAAGTTATCTAATCTAAGGTTTTCTTTTTCTTTATTTTATTTTATTTTTATCAATTCAATGTGAATCAACAACCGCTAGTGTATTATAACGTTGGTAATCTATCCATCTATGTACAGATGCTCAGTTGATTATCAAATCACTTATTTGTGTGCTTAAACTAAAGCAATAACTAGATTTCACCTAGGTTCAAGGGGGATTAGTTGATGATATATGATTCTATAATTGGAAGTTTTCTGGTATTTCCAGGCCCCCAGGGTTTGGCGAGTTAACTGTCTAGCCTTTCTCATGTAATCTGGGCCTAAGCCAACTGTAAAAATGTAGTTTCCTGTCCAGCGGGAGTTTAAAGATAGATACAAAAAATAGCTTAATTCGGAGGTTGTCTTCTTTTTTCTTGAGGGGTGGGGGGTGGGGGTAGGGCTAAATAGAAATAGGGTTAAGAAAGAAATGTTCAGAAAAAGTTAAGATGAAAATTAACAAATAGAAGATAGAAGAAACTAGCCAACAGAAAACAAACATTTTTATTGCCAAATAGGCTAGGCCCATGTCGTGTCAGTGTGCCTGTTTTATGGCCGATTACATTAGGGGTCTGGTATATTTACCTCTCTGATCTGTGAATCACATTACAAGATTGACTTAGCGGTAAATTAGATCAGTTCTTGTTTAAAGAGGGATGAGAAGGTGGCCTCACATGGGATAATCTATGACAGATCATGTCGGAAAAGCACCCACAAAATTATATCAGGAAATAATATATATTTTTGTGCTCTAAATTAATATGGGATTTACATACTAGACACTACTGGTACATGTATAATAAAATGCAGTTTATCGGCGAAGTGATATTGTGGAGACTTCAGACTTGTTTTTTCTTGGTTAACTAAATTCTTTGAAAAATATTACAGGCCAAATTCTTTCAAACATAGATGTTGTACGCCTGGCCTGGTGAAGTATAAATGCTGAGTAAATTGGAATAAAGTGATTTCTGCTTTTTTAAACAAGTCCTGTTCAATTAGTTAAGTGGTGAATCTCACCATGGCTAAAGGCTCCCGTTTGTCTTCAAATCCTACTGTTTTCTTTCACTATTTTATTAATTATTATAGTAAAATGCCCAACTAATCTTTCTGGAGAAAAATCCAGACAATTTCATGTTTTTGATTCAAATAGATGGAACCGAACCATATTTATAAAAAGAAAATTGAAATCAATTATACTTTTATCTAATGTTTTCTTTTAAATAATACTATTTTGGTACTTTATTATTATTTTTCTCTTTATTTGGGCCATCAATACTAGGCGTGGGAGGAAGCAAACAGGGGTGGGGGTGGGAAATAAAAGAGCTTTATTGAAGGGTAAAAAGGACACGGCCTTTGGAACAATACGTGGAAAACGGATCAATCGGTTTTCGCTTCAAGTATGGATCAATATTTTCCCACACAACTGCTATTGATATGGACAGGGAAGGGGTGGTGAAATGGTAGAGAAAAATACAGAAAATAAACTACAATTATTGGTATAACTATTAGCCATTAATTCTTATCATTATGGATATGGCTGTCTTTAGACTAAGATAAAATGTATATTATCTAGATTATATCAAAACAGGAAAAATGTCAATAGAAACCATGTCAAATATTTTGTGTTTAATATAGATATATATCGTAAAGTTCCATTGTTCAAAATGAGGGGTGCGCCTTGTGCCAGGGGTGCACCCAGCACCAGAATCGCACATTTCTTCACCGGGTGCTCTTTTTTTAATTTTTTTTTTAAAGCCCGATGCCTGAAGAGTATGTACCTATTTCATACAGATTAAATTTGTCCTTAGCATAAAGAGTACAGAAGTAATTACTAGGTGCAAACGGTTGTGAAAAATAAAACTCTAATTTCAAACACTGCAGAAATACAGTCCATCATATCAGAGTGGGATAAGAAATTCTATTATAGAATCACTGCAATTTGACTAGATTCAGTATTTTGAGTGCAGTGTTTGTAGGATCATATGAGGAGGGATGCGAGCTGGGGTCGTTTAGGGGTGGTTGGAAAGGCTGAGAGGAGTATTTGTGATTAGGACTGAGGCCTGGGGCTAAACCAACAAAGGCTCTATTGAATAAGCTGAGACTGACCCACCCATGACAGGTGTCAGCTGGGACAAACATTCTATAGACCATTTACTGTATGACCTCTATGGATAATTTACATAAGACCTCTATGGACCTTTTACAGTATGACTTTTATAAGCTATTTACTAAAACCTTGTGCAGTCTGGTAAAAGAACACTAAAGGGTTGGCCGGACGTTAAACTAACCCCACAAACAAACAAACAAACTATGATTATGATCTCGGTAGATCTTTTATCATGTGATCTTTACTATTATCTAAGTTGTAACCTCAATGAACTCTGTTGATGTATGGTTCTTCTTATACTATCTTTAAAAATCACAACAGCAGGTTCTGCACATACTACCGTTATTAAAAAAAGTGTCTTTGTATTTTTCAAATCTATTTTTGAATATTTCCTATATTCTTACATTTCCTCCTCGTTCATAATATATGGTGATTTTATGGCATAAGCAAACATCAACCACAGCATCCTCATCAACAAAGCTGAACCTAATGGCATTGTTCGTGGTTGTTGATAGTGGGAGGGGGATGTCATTGGGGTGTCGCGCGCTCCACCGGTGCCCTGTTTCACACCACTGCTGCCCGGCCGCGCGTGCTATTAGCACCATTCTATATCCTACTACCACTGATTCACTATTCATCTTAGGCACAATCTGATTCCTGCCTAATTTTTTAAGCATAACAAGGGATTCTGCAGTATATTTTTGGAGTAGAAAACAGGCAATGATGGGGATGCTGATTTTTTCAGACAAGAGTCCACTTATTAATTTGTGGATAATTTCTTTTTTTCTTCTATTTATTCATGTTAACATGAATGAGTATTATTAATTCTTTGAAATAATTTCTTTTGTTATTAATGAAGTATTTATCTTAATCACTGCAATTCCTACTGTAACGTAGAGTAGACTTGTTCCCCTCCTTATCTGTGATACTCTTCTTATATGTATAAAGCAATGATAGACGCCTCTGAAAACTGTGAACCGGACAACAGCATGTTTTATGCTGGATGTAAGGAGTACTGCTGGGGACCACTGTTTATTTTGAACACAGGGTATAAGAGAGTCGGAGCCTACTGCAGGTAAGAGGCAAGCAAAAGGATGCTGACAAATAAGAGTGTGATTTGATAAGGTCACAAAACGAGCACTAACTATCCCTTATTACAATCACAAAAGGATGTAAATCTCAGTAACCAGCCAACTAATCCACTTATGCCCACACAACATCCCACCCACCCAAGCTCACAATACTAGCTTATAGGCTATTTGTAAGTACAAAAATCAGTCAGAAATAAATGTCATCATTCCTGGTCAGGGAGGGACAAGGTTACTAACGGTTACCCATTTTCTTTTATATTTAGGTAAAGTTTCTCCCTAATGATGAAACAATGTATGTCTTTATTTATCATTGACAAAACATGTTAGATATATGTGATAGGACCCCATAATGAGTAGGTTAAAGACCAAAGGACAGACTATGAGACACTCACTTTTCAGGTGACAGAAAAAAAAGAGCCACTAGCATGTGCACAATGCCAATATAAACAGTCATGCTGCTGGAGTAGGTCTGAGAGGCCCAATATCTCTTCCCATAGGGGTTGTGCATTGACCAGGCCTGCAGAAGTAGACATGGCCTTCTCGGTTACTACGGATCAATAGCGGGTAATGAAGTCAGGGGATCCACTCCACGACAGTAATGAGTGCGCGCATGGAATCCCCAGGATCGCCCATCAGTGAGGAGGTTTACTTGCACTGAGCTGTCCTAATTTTACTGGAAGCACACTCAACATTGAGGTCAATCTTCTCTTTCATGAACTGTTCCTACTCATTCCTTTCTGCTTACTCCAGTAAGCTAAATATTAGAGGATGCAGTGGTCAAAATAAAGTTTTTGGGATACACACAATCTGGGCTGGCAGGTCTTATATTAGTTTTTTTTTCTAAAATCTAAACCAACTTCAGAAATGAAATCTATTCAGATACAAAAGAAACAGGTCACCATGCAACTTGTTATACAATAAATGAGGCCAACCTAAAAAAAAGAGAATTTTTTTCTTTTTCTGCCTTCAATGGGATTGAATGAAAAAAAAAACACCATCAAATAATGGGAAAAAAGTTATCTCAGTTGGTAAATAAAGAAGTGCTATTTCAAAAGTAGACCACGAATCCCAGGGAAGTTCTAAAGTGTTAATAACAGTTTCTGGTGGTATGGCAAAGGCAATCCGTTGTGCCTCTTCAATAACTTCCAGACGTCCATCACCATCCCCCTGCAGATAGCTGCATCTATTCTCCACCACTACATACATTACACCAGTCCAAGGCCAGGAGCCCTGTATAATAAATCTGGTTAATGTGGGTCAAGGTTGGGAGTGGGAGCAGTTCTTGGCAGTGATTGATTATGCAGGTTATTCACTCAGGGCATCCCAGATGGGAATTGTTGGTGATGGTGGCAGGAATTGTGTACTGGTTCAATAGAGACGGAATGGATAACTTATTTCTGCGGTTGTACCGCAATACCCAAGTCAGCTATTACAATGTGTCAGGATAGGCTGTGGTGCACGATCATTCTACAGCCAGGTGCACAGTTTATAAATGTGTGCATCACAATAGGGCACAATTGTTCACCAATTTGAATCATTGAATTGTACGCACAGAACCAGGGTGAACAATTCAATAACCTGTGTACCCAGTGATTGCACAAAATTAAACCGGACACTGACAGGGATACAAATTAGGGCCACAAATAAATTCGATTCCTCATCTCGAATTCCCTACCTGTAATATTCATTATAAATTGTAAAAAAAAACACAAAAAAAAACCACACACACAAAAGATATATAGGCATTACATCTTAAACGTATTATTCAACAAGCATATAGCTCCCCAAGCCAAGGGGCGATCCAGCTCTTAGTATCAGCCTCACCATTTAATATACCAATTTGACTCATTTAAGTGTGTGTGTGGGGGCAAAATTTAGTTTTGCAAAGAAAAGAACTTATGAAAAAGTAGAACCAACCCAAAAATTTCACATGTCAAAACCATGCAAAGTAGTTAGATAAGTAAACAGTATTGGTTGATTTGGTTGTCTCAACTAAGTTATTTTCAGTATACATGTTTACCAAATGACCATTCACTAGGGTAATTGTTTGTATAAGATAAACAGTGTAAGCATCAGTAAAACACCCATGCCCCAAGGGCAACATGTGCCAGATCAATTGCCCCCAAGGGCATCATGTGCCAGATCAATTAACACACATGCCTTCCTAATTGTTGATAAACAGTCTGGGCCTTTGATCTACTGAAACCTGGAAATGCTAACATAAAAGCAGCAAGAACATTTAAATTCACTAACAAAAAAGGTTCATTTATCATGCTGTGAGAAAATAGTTAGTTTCAGTATGCCCAAGTTCAAACGTTGAAGTGTTTTCCAATAGTGCTTTTATGTTTTCAATAAAATTGTACAGTAAACTTTACCTCCGAATTTGGTGACAAAATGACATTACAGACAGCCAATACTATAGGAAAACCACTGTCCAAAAAGGTCTTTTGTGACATCACAACTACACTTTCTGTCTTGGGTCACTCAAGGGCTAGTAAGGGGCTCCTGGGGGATCGCCCCTTAATATCTAAACGGACGTATGGTAAATCAAACTAAAATCAACATGAGGGATTGAGTTCACATTTTATCTATATCAGAAGGTCATGGCCCGAGCATCATTACGTGCCTTTATCATAATGTCAACAACCTGATATCATCAATATTCATATACTTCAGGCCATCACTGAGGATTGAATGTGACTGTGACGATCCATCAACTTAGATGCTGGAAGGGTTGTTATTTTTCAATATGTACATTTCTGCGGAATCTAAAGATAAAGGACTCATGATTTTGTGTAATTATTGGACATTATGTACTTTTTTAAATTCCATTGATATTCGAACTAATATCATGATCGTTTTTCAGCCTAACGTAGCACGGTGGACTGATATACCTAGGCATGATCAGTGGCCCCATATTTTAATTGATAAAGTGAAACTGAAAGGAATGACAATCTTTGAAAGTAGTTGCTTTTCTGGGAATAATAGTAATACATACATATATTTAAGTGGTTGGTGTCGTTGCAACGCAGTTTACATAATTATATTGACCATACTCAATCCTTCAGTGCTGTATAGTAAGGAGGGGGTGTATCCAAATTTCGAAAACAAAACAAGGCGTGTTACTGTCAACCTAATGTATTTGGTTAAAACTGCAACCCATTCAGAACCCCCTTGAGATTTGCTTGGGACCCCTCAGAATTTTGGGATTGGTCCAACACCGCCCTCAAACGCCAAACTAAGTGTTGGTTTGGTGAGCTTGCTACATTAAAGACCGTACCACACTATATATGACTTGAACTGCGATATGAGAATGTCGCAGAGAAACTGAGCATATTAGAGATATTAAAATTCTTTATAACACGTATGTCAGATACTCCAAATTGCTAATTTCTAACAACAAGTCCAAACGTCTAGCCATACTGATCAATTCGGCGGCATGTTTTAATGTTTTAATGACTTAATGTAATATATGCTAAAAATGTTTTATATGGTATCAAAGCTTCCAGCTTTGTTACCGATGAGGCGGCGGATCTAGGCCTAATAATATTAATGTTTAATTTATTGTGGTAGGTCTGAACTGACACTATAGTGTCAATTTCACAAATAATTTAATCTTTGTGACACTGACAGCACCGGAGAACTTATTGACAGTGTGACGCCTATGTTTTAACATTGAATGCGAATGATTCAGACAGTGACAGTGACTTAGGCCTAGACATATCAGAACTCAGATTGAATATTTTGATGGTAGGTCTGAAAAAATGACACTATAGTGACAATTTCTCAAATCTTTTAATGTTTGGATCATAAATAATTGTTTTCGGAG
Source organism: Lepidonotus clava (assembly GCA_936440205.1). Classification (NCBI taxonomy): domain Eukaryota; kingdom Metazoa; phylum Annelida; class Polychaeta; order Phyllodocida; family Polynoidae; genus Lepidonotus; species Lepidonotus clava. The sequence goes on from OW387148.1 coordinate 26,302,266, forward strand.
CCTCCATAATACATTGACAGTGTTGGTGGGGGTCCTTAGGCCTAGCCTATCTGAGCCTGAGTCCAGTCATTTTTTCATACCATCTGTAAAATATTATTGCAAGCGTTTCCAGGCCCCAATATTCAAACCATATGATATATAGGACCCTGATATATAGGAGAACATAGATATATACATGACTTTCATTTTGATAGGCCTAATAAGGTCTAAATAATTATTTTTCACATTGTCAGTGTCCGACCAATGCGCTTTAGGCCTCCAGCCGAGTTTAGGCCTAGATTTCAACGGTATTATTTCAAATGCTGGACAAAATATATGAACTCACCTTTAAGGCCTGGAGTCCTCAATGCGTTTCAATGCGTATATCCTCCACAATTCATGCATTTAATGTCATCCTGGTTTCCTGAGTTCAATGTATAGATGCAGGCGTGATGGGAAGAGAACCCGGCGAAAGGTTGACGGCGCCATGTTGACGGTCTGACAGCAGTGACTCCACGTGTCCGATCGATCCAATGTTTTGCCTTCGATACGAACGCATGGTTCCCACATGAATTGTCAATGCGTTGTATGCGTTTAAGGAGGTCCAGACGTCAAAATATATATATTGAAAGCATCAGATACCGCCGTAATCCAGGTATCCAGGCGGCGAAAGAGCAGCCTCCCGCCAACACGTCCGACCGCGGCGACTCTACCCGGCCGTGTGACAGTGTCAAGCGGTGGGGCGGAGACCGAAAGACCCAGAAAATGGCGCGATGTATTTGCGCAAATTGTCGCGTTATTTCGCAATCTATGAATTGATGGACAATGAGATATCTATCTATGTATCCAAATCTATCTGTGTATATCAAAAACTAAAGTTAGATCGACCGATTTCATGGTGAAATAGGTCTGCATAGGTCCGATTCCCGGGCGCCCCAGATCGGAGAAGAAGGTGTCACATGGCGGGCCCGCCCGCCGACCGTAACGATATAACGGTTTGGATTCCGCGCTTGAATGTCTAATTTGGCCCGATTTGGACGATTTTAACGATTCCTATGTCTTCTATATATCAAAATCTCTGCGATGTAAGCTCAAATAAGCCCAAATATGTGGTCATTTAAGCTCAGAAGCGATTGATTCACCGGGTGTTACATATAAACGCGTCACAGGTCATCGTATAGACGAAAGGGGAATTCGGCGGCATAAGATCTTAAGGTGATCTAGGCCTGTATTTGATTTTAAAGCCTTGCCGCCTCATAATTACTATTACTTCTGTACATGCGAATGTACCATAATATGCAATATCACCATAATTATTGCGACGATATCGCAGCCCAACTCGTGTAGTATAATACCGCCTTAACAACAGGTGAACAGGTAAAGCCCCGACCCCACCACGGGGGGTCTACGTCTATGGGGTATTGTGAACATGTCAGATCTGATAAGTACCCTCATGGGTTTGTACTGGAGTACTCTTTAACTTGGCTCCAGTTGGTTGTTGACTGGGCTTACCAGGGGTCACCTTGGGATATGTCAAACCACGTCATGCTACTATTAGCACAACATATGAGAGCTGGGTAACCACATACCTTTCCCCATGATTTTTCTAGATTCTATGCTTTCTCCTGGAATAGGTTTCTTCCAAGAAAAAGATTTCTACTATTAAAAACCTCACTTTGTTTGTCCTTAGGGGGCAATTTTTTTTTTTTTTTTTTTTTTTTTTTATAGAAAATCGTGGGCTTTTTGACTATATCTTTTATGGTGTTTCTCAAAGTTCAATGTGGGAATGGCTAGGGAGAATCCTGCTCCATGACGTACATTTTTCAGGTTTATTAAAGCTTGACTTTTCATATTGATGTTGATCCATTCAGTATGTATGCTCATTGTAGATTGTACATTTTTTTCTATAAGAAAGTGACTTTAGTAAACCTGTTGACAATCCAATACCTAGACCTTGTGCAGACGTGGTCACTTGGCTATAAGCATAACGAAAAGTTATTTACAAGATTTGTTTTTCAGATTGGAATATGATCAACCAGGATTTAGTATACTGACAGTTACGCTTATACGCTTACGCTTTTCATATACAGACACATGGAAAAAAAAGTTTGAATCTCAGAATAAAGCTTTACTTTTTTATTTACTAAATATGCAACTTTCTAAAAGATAAAAACATTTTTATTCTTATATGATGTTGTCGTGACACATAAATAAATATAATACACATGTCAACTAAAAGACCATCTATTTTAACAACTAGCTGCTAAAAACACAGGAAATGCTTCACTAGTGCCCTCAAGTCATATAACTATCAAGTGAAACCCACCAGGCACCAGTGGATAGGAACCCTGGTCCTGCTGCGCTGGTTCTCTGCCAACCTGTGACTCACAGAGCGGGACTCGCCGGGACCCAGCCATGTATACTGGCTCAGTAATGAAGAGTCTATGGCCCCTAGTGTTTTACATACATGTTCTGGCCCGGTTTCTCACCCACCCACCTACCTACAAGAATCTGGGTTACAGGAGGACACTATGTGTCATAATACAAGTTTGTTTGTATAGAGAACTAATTGTAAGTATTTGTATTTGATTGTGTTTTTCAATAGAGATGAATGGGGTGATGATTGGTCATGGTACATGAGGCAATGCCTGGTCATGGTACACAAGGTGATGCCAGTCTATGTGAAAACCTTTTTGAAGTGCCGGACATTTTGTCCGACGTTCTAGACCTTTTATCGGACATCTTTCTATATATCTCGGACATTTCAGGTATAATTTATCATTATTTTCATATTTTTTACCGGACATCATGTCCGACGTTTTAGGCCAATACGTCGGACATTCATGTCAAAACGTCGGACATGTCCGGCAAAAATGGACTTTTCACAAACACTGTGATGCCTGGTGATGCCCAGTTATGGTACATAAAGTGATGCCCAAATATGGCGCACAAAGTGATGCCTAGTTAAGGAACAGTAAGTGATGCCCAGTTATGGTACACAAAGAGATGCCCAGTTGTGGTAAAGAAAATGATGCCCATTTAAGGTACATGGGGTGATGCCCACTTATGGTATATGAATTGATGCCCAATCATGGTACATGAGGCAATGCCCGGTCATGGTACAGGAGGCGATGCCCAGTCATGGTACACAAGGTGATTGTTTGTTGTGGTAGTTTAAATGTTCAGCCAACACTTCAGGGCTCTTTCGAGAGTGCACTAGGTAATGCTTTTCGACTTGGTTAATCATATCTATGAGACGGTTTAGGAGACAGCTAACATGGGGATCACTACTCCACTCTTTTCAAGTGAAGAGGATCACACACATAGCCTTTGATGACCCTGATGGGTAACAGGGTGACAAGTTTGGACAGCGGGGAATCAAAGACCAGAAATATTTTTTTTTACTATTCCCAGACACTTAAAAAGCTGGACCTAGTACAAACCTGGAAGTGAACCCACTTGGTTGGCATTGGGTCCAACTAGTATTGTCGCCTTTTACAATCAGCAGGGGATACTAAAGATCTACTCTAGGGAGCCTCAAAAGGCAGTCCAAGAGGGAACTCCCTCATGAGGTGATGCCCAGTCATGCTACACCAGGCGATGCCCAGACATGTGACGCCAGTGCTTCGTCGCATAAGCCAACGATCGCAACAGCAAGGGTTTGGTCAATGTCTCGCTGTTATACATGAAATTCAGCATCGATTTTCACCCATTTCTAATAATTCTACCAGGCTGGAAATTTCAGGAACTGTATATCTGGATGTCTTGTTTTCAGAACTGTTTACAGAATTAAAATCGGTCTGGTAGAACAGCCACAAATCAACAGCGGGATCCATCGCAACAGCGACGTCCATGTTGCGAGAGGTGGTGGACAACCCTCCCAACAGCAAGGAGATTATGCAACGGACCACAGGTGATGCTTACTATTATGACTGAAGGGACTGAAGGGGGAAAGCACAGAGCAGTCCTTTCAACTTTTTGTCTAATGCCCGTAATAATGTATTCCATGTGTCCATGCCACCTTATCCTTGTGGGGCACAATATCAATGTAGAATCGAAACCCTCAGGCCACCTTGCTAATGCTCTGTTTCAACGTCTTATCTACCCAGAAAGATCCATTACAAAATCTTCCCTAGTTACCAAAACAGAAAAACAAAGTTTCAATCTTTTCAATATTTAATACATTTTTCAACAAGGTTCAAGTCTATTTTCATTCGAAATAAATGTACCTCCATGTGGCACCTCATAGGTTTACCCCACTTAGATACAAACAAGTGTGGCATTCTAACTTATGTGTGTCCAGCTGTTATTGATTATCTCAGCCAGAGTTGAGATGTACAAGTGATTTAATATTGGGCATTGTGTTACGTGATCGAGTGATCTGAGTAAAGACAAGGACTAATTGTATGTACTTGTATCTGAAGCAGTGAAAATATACTATGAGGAATTTCAATACATGTATTTGTTTTTATTGACATGGGAATTCTGTTTGTTTCTTTTTTTCCATTTACCGTAAAACACCTGCAGCGTAAATAGTGTACCTTGCTAGGAGTAGGAACCCGTGGTACCTGGCTAGAAGTCGGAACCAGAAAAAAAGATTAGAAAAAAATAACAAAATGGAATCTCAAAAGTTAGTTTTACGTTACTAGTATATAGGGGTACATAAACACTGTATACGAAATGATATAGTAATATTCTCTCCATATAAAGTTAATTTATATGAAAAAAATTTTTTTTATGAAAAGGGAAGAAACCAAACGCCTCGTCCCCCCACGACTGTATACGAAATGACAATTAAAATTCAATATTGATACTATGCTAACTATGAGACAACCAACGTTTGAAATTTTCATCCAAGTAAAATCTCAGATCCTACTTGTTGATCATGTAGATATGTTAACCCTCACATACAACCAAGTCCCCCATCAAAATGAATTCTATTTAGGGCCCACCAAGCCTTTCATCGGTCACGTTTTGTGTTGATTTAAGGACAATAAAAACAGGTTTTGAAGGCCAAGAGAACTAGGCCAACACCTGTTACGGACCCCCATACTGTTAGTGTTAGAGGGGTATCTTCATTCAGGTCGGTCACATCTGCCTCCACAAAAAGTGCGTACCGTCTGAAGGCATATAAAAGCTGAAAGGATCCATGGCGTGGTCTTGGTGGGTTACTGGGGTTGTGGTTTGGTTATAGGGCTTAGAGGGAGTTAGAAATAATTTACTATAGGGTTTTAAAGAGTGTTTCACCAAAAAAGTGTTTATTAGCCGTGAAAACTAGCGTCAACTATGTAAGAATTCCACAAGAATGATGTCATGAACATTTTGTTGGTAAACAAAGCAGAATTTTGGTGGGTCAACATTGATTTCAATGGACAATAACAAAGGTATTAAATACCTTTGTTAAAATACTATTTTAATCATGTTAGAATGATGTTTTCATAGTTTATATTTCATGTACTATAGACCTCATGTACTATAGAGTTAGCCTTAAGGAATTTATTTCTATAGGGCTTTTTAAATTTTTTTTTAGCATTAATTGTTTTTGGCTCCCGTTTTATTACACATTTCTCCATATATATGATTGTATCCTATGAGATCCCCAGACACAAACTGATACGGTCCAGTTAGTGACGCTTATAGAGATGAAGGTAGGGTCAGCCAGAGACGCCTATAGACGTCAGTGGGGAGCAAAGGGTTGTATATAGGAGAAAACTATAAGAGTGCCCGTATCCTGTTTCTGCCATATACAGCTTTCCCACGAACATGCGCAGTACACTCTATAATAGACAGCTTGGTCCCATAGTAACCCAGGCATATCCCAATCGCTTGGTTCAGGTCATTCCACCAGCAGGGCGCCACACTATTGTAAAAGGTGTACATTTCGCCAGAATTTTGTTCTGTCTCCTTGTTTTCCTATGAGGGAGCCAGATCAAATGCCTTCAGGTTTTGACAGCAAAATATATATATTCTCAGGAAACTATTGTTGGACCACATGCATGTTTAGAATTACATGTATCTCAAAAACAGGGTAGTGGGTTGGACAAGCTTTCATAGGTTGATTCAGATGGGGGCGCGGCGGTCACACCCCTCCCCTTGTCGGAAAATTTTGCATTTTTTAATTGTAAGATCTGGCCAAAAAGTAATTAACGAAAAATGTTTTCCAATAGTGCGCACTCCCGCCCCCACTTTTCCAAATTCTGGATCTGCCAGTGACCCCCTTTGTAGAAAACCATCTGAGATTGCTACTAAGATTAATTGAATTAGCAAGGGGATTGTATAAACTTTACCGGTTTACGATAAAACATACCACCCCAGAAAAATATCTATGGAACTTAAATAACTTAAGAAGCTTGTTCAATATTTAAACTAATAACAAAGAAACAAAATTGTATCTTCTTGCTACCAGGTAACAGGGGACCTACATTTATAGTACTCACACAAGCTTTACAAAATCGAGATGACAAAAGGAACATCCCCTGCTGCTATGAATGGGGAATCCCTCATTCATAAAACTCACACCTGTCTTTACAAAGCCTGACTTCTAAGGGCCTTCAAGTGCTGAAAGAATCTTATAGTGTTCTATTTTAGGATGACACTTTCCTGACTCTTCAAAGACGACACACTTTGCTGAGTTTTAAGCACGCCTAAATAGAATTTGCTTGATACATTTTTCCTTGTATTTATTTCTAAAAATCTGAACCTTTTTTTCCGTTCTAACCCCCCCCCCCCCCCCACACACACAAACACATTAAACAACTAAACACTTATGACATCATTGGACCAAGAACAATGTTAATCTTTAATGAAAGGGCTGATGGTAAAGTAGCAAAATTAGGAAAGTTTTGTCTTCAGTGGCAACAAGGAAGAAAAGAACCCCTAGGAATAGTCATGACGTTGAATTTGTACTTAACTGACTTCAAACTAAAACTACTTTAATATATTAATTCATATCGGGATGATGTACGACGTATCCTCTAGTGAAATCTGAAACCTTTAAAAGATAGGGAAAATGGCATGTATTCTTAAAATCATAAGAATTGAAATTTCAAGAACTGGTCTGAAAGACAAAAATATGCAAAGGCATAAGTGATCAACCTTCTTTAAGGTCCCCCACCTGAGAAGGTGTGGAGGTGTCCAGGCAGGATAAAGAAGTTAAGATGCTGGAAAATTGTTCATGGCACAAGGCGAGAACAGAGACTGGGAGAGTATGGGGGACCTCTGAGTTATTAAGTCTGGCAAAGTGCACATGGCACACCTCCAGTGTGTCCCCCAAGTGTGTCATATGGACCTGGAGTTAGGGCATACTGGAGCACTGGTTCTCTAAGCCAAAGGTTCACTTCTGGGCCAAACACACGGCCAAGAAATGTAAAGTGTTTTTAAGTAGAGTTTAATTTGGTTATTGTCAATTATTAGCATCTATGTACTCCCTAAATATAATTTTATCATCTGTACATGTAATGTTCTATCCAAGACATGAAGAGTAACGTTGGCGCTCAAAAAATCATCCATTCACAACGATTTTTATGTTTGGTTAAAGTGTCAGGACGAGCCATTTCAATGCCATGTAGTAACAGACAACAATAGTCTACAACTTATCATGGTCTTTGTATCATGTATGTGTTGATATAATCCCCGTCTCCACAAAAAGGCCTAAGAATTAGTAAGATTCAGATTACAAAGAGTAAATCTGCCCAGGTCTAGGGTCTGTGGTGTTCTTTCTAATGATATACGTGTTGCAATAGGTTCCCAATGCGGGACCATATGAAAAACCGCTACTGTAAATGTAGTAATTTAGTACTCTAGTAACTGATTAAAGCTGGATGAAAACAAACCTGGGGACATAAATTGATATATGAAATAAACTGGAAATTGCAGGGGCCGCCCTAGCCTTTTGGATTTAGTCGCCAATTTCCAATTTTTAGTATCTTACTATGAGTGCTATTGCCAAAAGGAAAAGCCATCTCATTATTTGACTCGCCAAATATAGAAAATTGTAGCTATTGGCGACCCTGAATTGGTATTGGGTTTTATTGAAATACTTGATCTAGGCATCATATAGGATGAGGACTATAGCTAACTTCTGTTATAAACATGTAATTACCTTATGTGGTAGACAAGTGTATGTAAAACACTTGTGAAAATGAGATGAGTATGATCCCTCTACCCTGCCTTTCCAGATAAACAGAAATAATGGGCCTGGGGACTAGGGCAGCTTACAGGCATTGCCTTTTTAACGGAGAAGGATACTGGTTAAGTGGAGGAGTTATCTACATATGAGTAGACCAAAAAGTTCTATATTTAATGATAGGGCCCTAGACCCTTAAAATTAACATCGTTATGTCCCACATTTTTAGTAACTAAATCCTTGGTGCATTCTGAACTTCAGAAAGCACTGTAATAGTAAACGAGGCATGTTGCTGAAGTTCTGGCTCAATTCATTCTTTGCGGAAAGTTTCATTGCCGTGTAAGAAACGTGACAAAGGAGATTTCTTAATTTTATATGCAACAATAAAATATATTTTTGGTCTAAATAATAATTTTAAAAAAATCGAAAGACGACTTTTTGCAAATGACAATTTTACAATGTGTAAAGACACACAGAACCACCCACGGAAATCGTGAGCCTCACCAGTAAAAAGCTTTATTCTGTGTGGTCCTGTCATATAGGTAACTGGGTTAGTGGTGTTGGGGATGGGTTGAGTCAACGAGAAGGAATTTTATTACGGCATTAAAAACCCAGCTATCACCAGAACACCAACAAAGGCTACATAAGCATAAACTATCTGGTATATTTAGCTGTACAACACATTTGCCTGAAGCAGTATACCTGAACAAAGTTATATCAAATAAGGTTGGATTTGTGGTCCGTGCTTGACTGTCAAGCCCCAAAACCCACTGGGTTGAATTGGCGCTAATCAGCTGATTATGAGTTTCCATTACGATTACGAGCTGAACAGAGTTTCTTCTAGCAAAATTGGTTTCAGATAAACAAGTGGCTTCGCCAGGATTCGAATCCACAACCTTTGGACTTGGAGGTGAGGGTCTTAACCATTAGACCATGGAGGATGAGGCTGTAACTAAGAAATGGGGTCATGACCCAATTTGCTGGTTCCCACAGGTCCTTTTGAAAGCACTTTAATAAAACAGCAGCCAGATGGACAGGCTGGTTATGGCCCACTTTGCTGGTTCTTGGTAAGACTTGAAGAAAGTTCAGTATGTAGGCAGCAACATGCGAAAGGACATCATTTTAGAAGAAGTAGGGTAAACATTTACAATTCAATATCGTACCTAGTAGGGGCATTCACTCTAAAAACACAATCAGTGGACTGCACTTTGCCTTAGTGAGTATAGGGTTTATCTTCAGTAAAATAAGGTCATGATTATCAAAGCTATAAAACAGGATGGATAAAGAATAACAACTCTCACAAGAGGCTAGTAATTACTGGCAGAGCAGAATGATTAAATGTATTTTACTGACACAATCTTTGTTTTTTTCTGCAGCTGCTTCTCCGTGACTTTGTTGGATGGTTCCGACCCCCTTAGATGGATGGGTCTGCCCCCCTTAGATGGACTGGTCTGGCCCCCTTAAATGGACAGGCTTTACCACCTTATATGGGTCCAACCCTTACATTGAATGGTCCGACCCCCTTTAATGGATGAAACTGATCCCTTGGACATAGGGGGTCCCTGAACCTCTGAAGGTGGAAGTGGTTCCATCCCCACCATGGCTGCACCTGAATGTCACCGGTATAGTCCTGTTGCAGACAAATTGTAAGTACACAAAACATGTATTCCATTTCCATTAACATCCAGTTATATGATAATAAATAAGTGTATAAACTAGTAATAAACTTATTGCATGCCACCATCAAAAATGGCATATAGTATTTAAGGAACAAAATCCACTCTCATAAAAAATTATCTCTTGTGACATCGTTAATAAATATTGGATCACTTTATGAAAGGAAAAATATGAACCAAATGTATGTGAAATTACACACTAAAATGTATTGTAATTATATAAATTAGTTAAAAAAAGAAATCACATTCGATTAGGATTAGTCATGGCCCAACCAAGGCTTTACTCCACTGCCCAAAACACAAGAGAAACGTGACCCATATGACCCACATACTGCAAACACGTACACAGTACACTAACTCGCACCCCAAATTACAAAGACCACCACTACCTCTCAGTGTCTCCCTCCTGGGTGACTCTATACTGGAGGGGGGTCAGCGTTCGTCGGAGGTCACGCGGGGCCACCTTGACCAGGGGCTCCAGGGTCTCCTTGACCGCCCTCTCACTCTCTTTTTTTAGATCCTCATAAGTCGCCATTACCGTCCAGAGGTTGACTCAGATGTGTGTTGGGCCTGTGCTTACTCCAGGTTTGTTTGTTAGGGCACTCTCTGTACTGGAGAGAGGGTTAGGGTGGAGATGGGTCTTGGTTTGTTAGGTCACTACCAGAGGTCTCTACTTCCCCCGCAGGGCATTGTCCCACTGGCAGCGGTGGGGCCTTTGATAGGGTGGTTCTGCTGTCGCATTATAACTTAGAAATCGCAATATTGCCTGTCTGTTTTTCATGTTAGTTGTGAAATAATAATAAAGCCAAACGCCAAATATGGGAGCTCCTCACTAGTCAACGTGTTGTAAGAGGATAATCCGGTAGTGTTTGGGTAGGACGCCGGTCCCGTGGCCGACCCGGTCGCCCACCCGCCGGGTTTGTTTGTTTAGTAGTTAAAAAGAGTGACTAGAAGTGCCAAATACGGCACCGGGTAGGGATGTTGAATAGACACACCAAAGTAGGCACCGGGGGGGGGGACCGAGCGCACCCCACCTACCCCGGCCGCCCGTACCCTACTCAAGGCGGTAGGCCCCTACCACGGCCCCCTTCCCAATCCCCTACACCCCCCTTACATAAAGTGTGTAAAATGACTTTGAACCGCATCATTCTCACGCCGCGCGGTATTTTTTTTACAACCCTAAAGTGTAAAATGACTTTGAACCGCATCATTCTCACGCCGCGCGGTATTTTTTTTACAACCCTAAAGTGTAAAATGACTTTGAACCGCAACATTTTCACGCCGCGCGGTCTTTTTTTTACAAGTTTTTGTAAAATGACTTTCTATTAAAATCATAATCCCTGAGCAAGTATATCTGAGCAAGACAACTTTTTGTGTAAGTGTTGGCCCTGAAAAGGGCCGTTTGAGAGTCATTAAACTTTACCATTTTAATGGTCGCGTGTCCAGCGTTGCTCGTGCATTCTCCTGTCGTCTTGGTCTCTTTTTATCAGGTCCTTCAAAAATGTTATAAACTCGAACGATTCGTAGTATAAGAGTTCATCATGTAGAGGGCTTCTTATTGTGAAAACATCCAAGTCGTAAGTCATTCGATACTGGTACTGTGGAAGGCGCAGGGACATGTCCGGATCCAGGAGAGATCGGAAGTTCTCAAACATGGCAACCTGGAATTCTGTCCATGTACCCCAAGACGGTAGTTCGTACTGGTGGTCACGGTACTGGACCAACATGTAGAATGGATCCTCACTGGACTCTAGCACCGTGTATAGCCGACTCTGACCAACATCCCGCATGACCTTTCTTACATGAAGATCCAACGAAATGGGCATGCAGTCACGGAGAACACGGGAATTGGTCAAGAAAGACGGCACATTGCGACTTGCCATTCTCCTCGCCATGTCTCAAGTATTATAGATTAGGGTTTCAAACGGCCGCGTTCAAGATCAATTTACAATTAGCATATCGAAGGCTATCTGTTAAGCTTATAAGCAGGTATCGGTGGCTCAGGTGAGCGACGCGTGTCGCGTGTCCGCATGAGACGTGTAAGTGCGCTCACGATAAGTAACTCTGTATGCGACATTGCCTAGGGGCAAGGGCTTCTATGGAGGTGCTCGCGTCGAATCACGGGTATGACGCCAACTACCGTTTCAGCGTGAGCGTCGTCACGACACAGGTAATTGCATGTCATTTTACAATCTTGCGACATTCCATATGGTCAAGGGCTTCTGTCGAAGGACTCGCGTTCAGTCAGTCAGTCAAGAGCACGTCAGCCGCGGCACGGTAAAGGCAGTGCGCGCCATCCTGCGGGGTCAAGGGCTTCCCTCCGCGACAGGTGAGCCCCGCCGACGATGCGGTCGGTAAGACCGCGCGCGCGCCCACTCGCGTGCTTGAAAATCATTTTACATCTCGTGTGACACCCGCGTCAGGGTAAAGGGCTTCCATTGAGGGACTTGTGTCGGTCAGTGCCAAACTACCCTCCTCCCTCCCCCCGCGAGGACATTTCCCCTTAAATATGGCACCCTTTACCACTGTTCATCATTCCATCATGGACCTACCGCATGCAATCTTTGCTGCAATTGACATTGTCAACAACGCTGAAGCTGCTAATGTACCTAAACCTGAGCTCCTGCTGGAACCTGAAGTAGCTGAAAGGCTCTTGGAACCTGAAGATGCTGCAGCAGTACCATATCCACCTGAACTTGATTTAATTCTGGAAGAGATGCCGCTCATACCCGAACTGCAGCCACAGACACCAGAAGCTGGACATCGCCTTCCTCCAGCCCCTGATCGTGGTCTTGAATTATGGCCAGCCGCCGCACGACCAAGGCGTGCCGTCCGTCGCCGGCTGATGGAAGGGCCTAACATGAACAACCAGGAAGACATGGGCATTGACGAGCGTCACGTATTTGTCGAGGGCAAGCGTGGTAACATGATTCTGAAGTCCGGTGGTTACAAGTTCCACCGCAACGGCGTTCAAGGTGTCGGTGAAAATAGGAAACAAAAATTTATCTGCAGTCACTACCGCATCTCCAAATGTACTGCCAAGGTAACTCATTTCTTATCCCATAAATCTATGTAAGCACTACTTAACCCTGTAGCAAATCAAATTTCTCGTACACAAAACGTGTAAAATGACTTTCAAGTCCTGTGGTTATAAGTTTTGCCGCGACGGTGTTCAATGTGTGGTCGTAAAAATGAAACAACTATTGTCTCAGTTCAGTACTATGTAACAAATCAGATTAGAGATGCACGAAACTTACTAGGGTTACTCTCTCATTTCAGGCAAACTATATCGGTGATGACCAGGACAACGTCAATTTACAGGGCTGGCACAATCATCCCACTGAGATCATAAAGAGGCAGGCTGAGGAAATCGAGGCTAGGATCCGGAAGCGGGCACGGCAGGACCTGCAGACACCGGTGAAGGCCATCTATGAGCAGGTGGCGCGGGAGGTCGTCCGCTTAGAAGACGGCCGCGAGATAGTTGATGCCCTGGCCACTGACTACAGTATGGCTGCGAGCCTCCAACGGATAAGGAAGACCCAGCAACCACCTCTACCGAGATCACTGGGTAACATCGACCTCAGCACATGCAAGGACCTGCACAGCGTCATTATTGATGATGGGGAGGAGGATCGCATCATTGTCGTGGGGGACAAGGAGAACTTTGCTCTCATGTGTGACTCTCGCAGGATCCACATGGATGGGACGTTCCGCAGTTGCCCCATACTCTTCACCCAACTATTCATAATCCACGCCGCACTTATCTGTGGCAGGATCCTACCAATGCTGTACTGCCTGTTGCCTGGCAAAAATTGTACCAAGTACACTCGTCTGTTCCGGTTGCTGAAGGAGAAGGCAGTTGAGCTTGGACTGAGGTTTAACCCTCCCACGGTGTTAGTTGACTTTGAGCGGGCAATCCACCGTAGTTTGGTGGAAGTGTTCCCTGATGTCCGCATACAGGGATGCTACTTCCACTACTGCCAGGCTGTAAGAAAACGCTTCTCTAAGCTGGGCCTTTGCCAATATGCCTTCCACCGAGGTACTGTCCGGAGTGTCAAACGTCGCATCCTTGCGCTGCCCTTCGTTCCCCTACCCAAGATCACCGAAGTCTACCGGACCTTCAGCAGCGAGAACGGATGGGATGTACTGCCTGGGTACGTGGTACGTGACATGAGGAAGTTCCTCCGGTACTTTGAACGTAACTGGCTGAACAATCACCCGGAAAGGTGGAATGTTTTTGATGCAGAGGTCCGTACAAACAATAATGTTGAGTCCTACAACAAGCAAATTAACTCACAGTTGACCGCGCATCCCAACATATTTCGCCTGCTGTCCTACCTGTCCGAACAGATCGACACATCACGACTCAAAGCACTTCAAGGGAGCGCACAAAAGAGGAAACGTCCGCAACGGCTTCAAGAACGTATTAAGAACGCGAAGATAGAAGAGGCAAAGGCAGCCTACTTGGGTGGGGAAGCCTTGATGATCTTCCTGAACAAGGTCGTCGACATCTACCACCCACCCAAGAGGACCCCAGTGAACCTTGCCGACCTTGCCGAACCTGATGACGTTGCAGGAGTGGTATCAGACGGAGAGCCAGATTATGAAGACGATATAGCCTCCATTCCTGAAGATGACTTGGATCCTGCAGAAGAAGACTTCGCCAACTTTGATGACATTCCTGAAGATGACTTGGATCCTGCAGAAGAAGACTTCGCCAACTTTGACGACTGATGACCCCAGAAACCAAACCAAACGGCCCTTTCCAGTTTATAGACTGTAAAACGTTTTTGAAGTAACATACTAATATTCTGATAGACCGTCACTGTACAATGTACAATGTGTTGGAAAATATTAAAAACGATCATTCTATTGAAGCGGTAATATCGGTCCATTGGTCTAATTAAAAAACTTCAAAGTTATTTAGAAATAAACTTTCAACTTTCAACTTTCAACTTTCAACGTGTACTTGCGACGCAACTTGGAATATTACAAATTATATTAAAATGATTTTTAACGTCAGCTTAACCTATATTTCCAGGAGAATATTAAATTGTGAAACCAATGATCATTGACGGCGCCATTACCACCAGCTGTATTTGACGTGAAAATAAAATAAAAGTAATCAAATGTATGTAGCTTCGAAATTCTTTATTAATAAAGTCCTCTTAAACGCTCACCGGCGCACACAGCGTTACTAAACAGTATAAAGAGTTGAATTAATTAGATCAATTTGCACTTGTAAAATGACTTTCAAAATCAATCGGCCGACGAGTTATGTTAAGCCGGGTGTTGATATTATCTCTAGGCGCGCCACATACCCAAACGCGTCAGGTATGATAAGGCCGGGTGGTGCCA
This sequence comes from Lepidonotus clava, assembly GCA_936440205.1. Taxonomy (NCBI): domain Eukaryota; kingdom Metazoa; phylum Annelida; class Polychaeta; order Phyllodocida; family Polynoidae; genus Lepidonotus; species Lepidonotus clava. The sequence goes on from OW387148.1 coordinate 26,317,404, forward strand.
GCCAGCCGGAAGTTGGTTTAGGTCTACAAACACCACCGCGCCTAGTTCTGACCACGGCACCGCGCCAGGTAAGATAAGGCTGGGCGGGTTGTAAGTTGGTTTTGAGGCGCCTCGCCACGGACCACCGGTCGCGCCATGGTCGACGACTGAGAGTCGGGTTGTAAGTTGGTTTTGAGGCGCCTCGCCACGGACCACCGGTCGCGCCATGGCCGACGACTGAGAGTCGGGTTGTAAGTTGGTTTTGAGGCGCCTCGCCACGGACCACCGGTCGCGCCATGGCCGACGACTGAGAGTAAGTTGGTTTTGAGTCGGCGGTATGGTCAGAGCATACGGCTGTAAGTTGGTTTTGAGGCGCCGCGCGACGGGCCACCACCAGCCAGCAGGAGCACCTGTGAGTCGGTGGTACGATAAGGGGAGGCTCACCTGTGCACACGAACCTATATAAGGCCAGTAGGTACAAGAGGGGTCATTCAGATCCAAGATGCCTCTCCGAATGGTCCCCTGGAAGCCTACCAAGAAAGACATTGCCATAATATTAAGCGACGTGGAGGGTCACCTGCCCACTGTCCCAGGCGAGGTGATCTGCGTCATTAAGGACGAGCATCTGACAGTGGACATCTGCTGGAAGATGCTCCTGGTGGCCTGTTCGCATGGTTGCAATAGAGACACTGTTGGTATTATTACCATGAAAGCTTTGGGAGTATGTGAGCCGACGACGCTTACATGCATGGCACTCACAGGAAACTGTGCTCAAGGACCCCCAGCTATTCAAGGAGGGCCATGGCTATTGTGTGGGGTGGCTGGAGGTCTGGGTGCCATGTCAGTTAGAGATAGGGCCTTGACCAAAGTCAGGTGGGCAAGGGATCACTTCATCCAGAACTATGGCATGCAACAGCCAGCAATCCTGCCACAAAATGTGCCCCTGTATCCGGATGGCCTGAACCAATGATTTTTTTTTCTTTCCTATAGACCCAACGGCCCTTTTCAGGGCCCCCAACTCTGAAAAGAGTTGATCCATGCTCTATATGTGTGATGACACGTTATTGTTTTAATCTGTTGAATTAATCTAACACCATTAAGCGATACTCAATGTCGTTTTACGTATACTAGGTATTCTGACGCCTTTCTATTAAATTTAGGTTTCTGCAACAATTTTTTTCCAAATCCATATTCGTCGATACTCAATGTCGTTTTACGTATACTAAGTATTCTGACGCCGTTCTATTAAATTTAGGTTGCTGCAACAATTAATTTCAAAATCCTTATTCGTCGATAATCAATGTCGTTTTGTACTAAGTATTCTGACGCCGTTCTATTAAATTTAGGTTTCTGCAACAATTATTTTCCAAATCCATATTCGTCGATAATCAATGTCGTTTTACGTATACTAAGTATTCTGACGCCGTTCTATTAATTTAGGTATCTGCAACAATTATTTTCCAAATCCATATTCGTCGATATTCAATGTCCATAATCAATGTCCATAATCAATGTCGCTTTACGTATACTAAGTATTCCGACGTAGTTGTATCTCCAAAAATTATTTTCCAAATCAATATTACTCGATACTCAATGTCGTTTTACGTGTACTAAGTAATCGGACACATATCTATTTCATTAAAAGAATAATTTAGGTATATAATCCAACTTAATACTAATATCATGTTAAGATATGTTTAAGAGGGAATAGAAAACAAGATTTCAATTCAATTCAAACAAAATCTATTAATATTCCAACAAATATATACAGTCAATAAACAAGAAAAATAGCCAAGAGTACATATACATAAAAACACAACATCAAAGTCAAAGTCAGTTCTCCTCCTGGTCGGACGGAGGTTGGGAGGGCTGCGGCTCCTCCGCTTCCGGCACCCCACCACCCAGCCGCACCATGGTCAGTGTGGCAGGTGGGGGTCGAACCTGGGCGGGTTCCACCTGTGGGGGTTGGGGGGGTGGGGCGTGGCCCCCCAGACGCACCATCGTCAGAGGTACCAAGGGCCTCATGTTGAGTTCTGACCCGAACTCGGGCTGGGGACGTTCAACAGGAGGGGTGGGGGGGGGTGGTGACAACCTACCAAGTCTGACCATGGTCAGGACCTGGGGCTCGGGCTCGGTCGCTGCGGCTGGTGCGTCGGGAGGGGCGGGCCCGCGCTGGAGTGCAGGAAGGGTCTGGATGGCGAAGTCAATTGTCCAAGCTGTGTGGGTCTGGAATGCCTCCTGCTCTAGACGCTGCTCCTCCTCCTGGGCCCGCCCCTCCTGCTCCTCCTCCCGGTGTCTGACCTGGGCACGCCGTGCCTCCTCCGCCTCGTTGGGACGGATGGGGTCCCCCTCGAGGGGAGGAGGGCCGTCGTCATCCTGGTCGTCCTGGTCCTGGTCGTCGTCCTGGTCCTTGGCCTGGTCCTCGGCCTGGTCCCCTGGCTGGTCCTCGGCCTGGTCCCCTGGCTGGTCCTCGGCCTGGTCCCCTGGCTGGTCCTCGGCCTGGTCCCCTGGCTGGTCCTCGGCCTGGTGCCCTGGCTGGTCCTCGGCCCCGTCCTCGATCAAGAGCGGCAGCCCACCTGAAAGGTAATTAATAGAAATAAATAATCAGGAATGAAACGATAAAAGTGGGTTCCTCAAAATCATCTTACACTCCTGCTCATTTGGAAATCATCTTAACTTTCTAGAGATTAAGTCATACATTATAAAAACATACAGAAGCAAAATGAAATTGTCTACCGACACTAGCAGTCATTTTGACTGTAGTTTCATTATGTCAAATGTGAAAGACGTGTAACTTACCTTCCTGACCGGGGCGGCGCTGGGGGCGGCGGCGGTCAGGGGGGGGAACGCACGGGGGGGGCTCGTGGCCGGCAAGGGCTGCAAATGAAGGTGACCATAAAGTGAAAGGCGGAAATAACGATAGCGATGGCAATGAATGTAGAGATTTCTAATAAATGTCAGATCCTGTGGCAGAGTAAATTAGTACTGCCCTCTATCGATAGTGGCGCCACTGGTCCCCGCTTTTCCCTTCATCATGAAACCTTGCCTAAAAATATTTTCAACATCAATTTACGCATCCAGTATCTCCTTATTTCATTTGCGTGTTGGGAGTCATTTTACTATAGATGAATATCTACAATAAAATACTCACGCCTTCTGGTGAAGCGCCGGCCGGGGATCCCCGCGTCCCGCCGCCGCGCCGCCTTGGCGGTGCGTTCATGCCACCGCTTCAGCTCCCGCTCGGGCCCCTCTGGCGGCGGAGGACCGGTGTAGTATGTCTACAATAAATGAGCATAATTTAACTTACTATCAGTACTTATTTGGTTACGAAAATTACGCCCGCCCCTCCCGCTTCCTTTGTAAACCATATTACAGAATATAAAGCTATACATCACGGCCCATGTAGAGATACTCCTAAACAAATGAACGTTTTTAGGCGACGTCAGTTATAGGTCTTACGAGAGAGATGGCTATTTATTTAGGGTATGGTACTTTTTACCTACCATAACACGCGCCGAGGCCAAACGCCTTGGACTGGCCGTTTCGGCTGCCTCCCCAGGACTAAGGGGCCGCCTTGGCCCCCGCCGACCCCGCTGCAGTGGCGGCAGTGCTAGTACCTAAGATTAATTAAGAGGAGGCGCCATTTATAAATGTATTCAAAACCATTTTACTTTGGTCAATTAATGTAACTATTGGGAAATAGAGCGCCAACCAATACGCATACCAAGCAAAATTTATCACCCCTCCCCACCCCTTCTCCTCACCCGCCGGACTTAGTCTGGCCCGCCCGCCCGCCCCTCTTCCCTGCCGCCCCCCCATACAGCGACATACAGAATTCTAACTAAGATAAATGGTGCGTTTGAAAGCCATGTTACTTAATTTTTACTTACTGTTCGAATGTGTTGTCGGGCGTTTTCCGTGACCCCCAGCACGTAATCGGGCGAGCAGGGCCGGAGGGGCCGGTGAGTGGGGGGCAGCCCGGCCTGCCGCCGAGATCGTCGGTCTTGCACCTGGCCCGCGTGCGCCTGGTCCTGCGGCTGTTGAACGTCCTCCCCCTCCCCCTGGTCCTGCTCCATTGCCTCGTGCTCCTGGTCCTGCCGCTGTTGAACGTCCTCCCCCTCCATGTTAGCTGGGGGCTCCGCCTGAGGGTCCTCCTGGGGGTCCTGCTCCTGGTCAGAGTCCCGGACCTGGTCCTGGACCTGCTCCTGGTCCTGCTCCTGGTCCTGCTCCATTGCCTCGTGCTCCTGGTCCTGCCGCTGTTGAACGTCCTCCCCCTCCATGTTAGCTGGGGGCTCCGCCTGAGGGTCCTCCTGGGGGTCCTGCTGCTGGTCAGAGTCATGGACCTGCTCCTGGTCCTGCTGCTGTTGAAGGTCCTCCCCCTCCATGTTAGCTGGGGGCTCCGCCTGAGGGTCCTCCTGGGGGTCCTGCTGCTGGTCAGGGTCATGGACCTGCTCCTGGTCCTGCTGCTGTTGAAGGTCCTCCCCCTCCCCCTCCTGGAAAATCTCCTCTTCCTTTACCTCGACCATTTGAAGGTCCGCGTATTGCCCAACCCCGCCCGCCTCCGTGAAGTATCGGGTCACTCGCAGGAGAAAATCGTTATAACTCTCCTCCGCGGGATCGAACTCGGCGGGACGTTGTTTGGAGGTCATTTTACCGGTAAATGAAGCGGAACGCCCGATTGGGGTTTTTATAAGGACCGTGCCCGGCACGCGGGAGCGTGGGCTGACGTCAGATAGTGGGAGACGTGGGAAAGTGTTAAACGTGGGAAAGACACTGAAAGTCGACGACCTATCTTTGAAATATAGCGAAACGTCACGAAGTACAGATAGCCGCCATGGGAAGGGGCGCCGTGAGAACGACACTCCGCCTGTTAATTAGATGGCGTTATGAACGTTTGGTTTTTTCAATTTCATTTTACAGAAATATTTGTGTCTAGCTTTGTTCTTGGAAATCATATTACAATCCTTTAGTTGAAAGAAAGGGGGAGTGGAAGAGTGGGTAGTACCCAAGAACGCGGGATACTGACCGCCTGACCGCCTATTATTGTTTTTGGAAATCATTTTACAAACTTTTATTTGAACAAAAAAAAAAATAAAGGCGGGGTGGGAGGCGTCGAGAGCGGGGGGGGGGGCGGGGGTGTTCCCCCCGAGTAGTACAGATAGCCTCCGTGGGAAGGGGCCCATGAGAACGACCCTCGATGTCAATTAGATGGCGTTTTCCACGTTTGGTTTTTTAATTTCTTCTTACAAAAATATTTTTGTCTAGCTTTGTTCTTGCAAATCATTTTACAATCATTTAGTTGAAAAAAAGGGAATGGAAGAGTGGGGACAGTACTCAAAAACGCGGGATACTGACAGTCTAATATTGTTATTGGAAATCATTTTACAAACTTTTATTTGAACAAAAAAAAAAAAAAAGGCGGGGCTGTAGGCGTCGAGGGCGGGGGGGGGGGGGGGTTCGTCCCGAGTAGGGGGGGCTGGAGACCGTGCGAGGTTAACAACCACCGGGGTATGGGACCGTAAGGGTCCGTCAAAGTTGTGGCCGGGAAACCGGCACTTGAAAAGCGTTTTACGCCAAGACCCGTCCTAACACTTTGCCAACGGTGCTTGTTTTGGGAGTTCTAGTCACTCTCACTTTGTTTGTACAACGGTTTAGTGGACCGAGGGCGACCGACCCGGCGGCCTAATCCCCTCCCCCCCCCCCCCCCTCTCCCAGACACCTATGTTGTGATACGTTGACTAGCGAGCGGCAGCCCCAAATATTCTGTTGATGGACTGTGCATGCTGCTGCGCGCACATTTCAAAAGCCAGGTGTCCAAATGTCTCAGGGCTTTTTAAAAACTTTGTTCATTGGAATAATAATGAAAAGAAACTGTCTAAAGAGAAAAGACATACATTTGAAGAGCTCATTTCCAACCATACATACTTTCTTACTTGGTGATGCTAGGGAAAAAAACGCATCGGCTATTTCCATATCTTTTGATAAATTTTCCATATCCACTTTGTAATTTCTATCTTGAGGAAAGCCGTCGCTGGCCAAATCGTGTCGATTCATCATTGCGACACATACATCGTTCATTAACAAATAAAATATACACACAAAATCCTAAAGGTGTGTTTGGTATGAAATGGCTATATTCTTATTGTTAGGTATTAAAAGGACAATTAGATTGGCTTATCTTTGTTTTAATGCTCTATTTTACATTTTCATGCCCCCAGGATTAATTCATGAAACGGCCCAAAAGAAGTTTTAAAATCGACTTTAAATGGGACTGGATAGATTTGCAGGGTCAGGTGATGCTTCAATATGAAAGTCTGAGAGATATTTTCTTACTGGTCTGTGTTTTTAGTGTTTGAAGGGAAACTGACTCTTGTGCGATTGCTCAAGTATTATCATACTCGTTAAAAAAAATTGCAAAATTTCAGAAAGGTGTTAGGATATTTGCTCTTTTCTTTTTAACGGAGTGAAAATATCATTTACGGTAGTGATTGAAGCACCACCTAGGATTTTAACCAAAAGAATTACATAATATAGGAGTACCGGGTAGTTTGTTTTGGAATATCAGGATTTGTAAAACCTGAATTTCTATCCGTATGAACTAAAATCAAGGATGCAAATCTTAAAGGAATTCTGAATTCAAACAACCCAAATGCAACTAAACTATATATATAAAAAAATACACTAAGCTGGGTACCAAAGTAAATATCCTAAATAAGTTTAGGTTGTTTTACATACTATTTCGAGCCCTGAATATAACTGATAGGAACTTGTTTACTGTAGATAGGCAGCTATTTACATGGGCCCTGTACAAGGAATGTTTCTCAGCTGGCCAGTTGGTGTGGGCGGGGTAATCCGATAATGAACCCCGCAGGCCTAGACCTGAGGCCGGGTTATAGGCGAGGGTGGGGTTATATAGGCGAGGGTACGGGTATACTATAGGCGTAGGCGAGGTTTGGGGCTGGAATCGTACCCACAAACAAACAATTGTGACAACCTACGTTGAACGACTGTTTTCTTCTGGTACTACGGCTACCTGATCGCCGATGCTAAAGACGTTTTTTTGAAAGTATTTTCTCTTTTTTTATTAAGGTACGGGTAAAAAAGAAAGGAATATCTGGATCAGGATTTTTCTTTAAAAAAAAGGTACAGGTAAAAATAGAAATATCTGGGTCAGGGGTAGATCTACAAACCCCAGTCGGGCGATAGATAGGAAACATCTTTTGACTTATGGACGGCCTACACTAAATATTGACATAAACAGCTTTTGCGTTGTGTGTGTAATGCCATGTTACAATATTAGTGTCACTGTCAGTTAAACATTATCTAATAACTAAAGATAGACGAACTGTATTGAGTTGTACGCTTTTTTGCTTTCGAAACAAAAGAAAGGACCCCAAACTTTTTACACATAAAATCACTTCAATCATCTAAAACTAACAGTTGAGTTATCGATCGTTCATAAAACTAACCACCATAGATGCAAAAGGCCTATAGATGTAGAATTAGTTCGGCCCAGCAGACTTTGCTGTATTTGCTCACTGAGTCCAATGATGTGATGAAGTGGTAAACCAAACAAAGTCGGCTAATAAGTCCTTTATCATATAATCCTGGTACCAACAATTACCGGATTCTCTGATAAAACAAATAGCCTATTACCCGATAAAAACAGACCGTTATTCAACGTTAACAAATGTATATCTTCCCGAGTTTGGAGTGCGTAGTTTGAAGTGTAAACTGACTTGATTTCTGAAATGACTTGCTTTAGGCCCCCCCAAAAAAGTGTTGTGTTAAGGTAACCCGACCTCACCTAGATTGTTGGCCGTACCCTATTTTTCTTTTTAGGATTTTTTCTCCTTTTTTTTCAAAATCGAAAGCAACTGATCTGAAAAGCATGGAACACTATAGCCAGCATATTTAACTTAACTTGTGGAAACTGGGATAGCATATATTATGATGTATTTTGTCCAGTCACTGGTCATAAACCAAGGGTTTTGGGCAAGGGGGGGGGGGGGGGTACCAAGCATCATCAACAAGAGTTTCAAGGTGGCTAACCCTCAGATAGGAAGTGTCGGTTATACCTGCCCGATGTAAACTGTATGAACACAAATTTGGAAAGTTTATCCATACTGATTTCTGATAGGATTTAGAGAGGAAAGAGTTGAGACCAATCCCAGTCTCCTGGAGCGGAACATCAACATGAATATTATTATATTTGACCTGTGAGTGTGACAATTTAATGTATCCTTGAGGAAATCCGCCATTTAATGGGAGGATGTTTAAGGAGGATCCAGGATGTAATAGTTCAAAGCTATGTTATAATGACGTTATGGTTTCCTTAACACTTGATCCCACTTCAAAAAAGGGCCCATCCTTCTCTTTTTTCTCTTACTCTAATCCTCACTGCTAAACTCGGTTACTTGTAAATATCCCACCTTGAGCTATAGATCTGCTGACCAAGAAAGGACAGAAAAACTTAAAACTTAAATTGTGTTATGCCCGATAATAAAAGCTGATTGCAATGTCATAATATGTTTCCGTGAATGTCCAACCTATATCTGAGAATTTCCAAACATTTTCCTCATGACATTTTGTCCTGGTGATCTATTTAATCACTCATAGTTTAATAATAAGATCCATTTGATTCTTTACAAAATAAAGTCACATGAACAAAATCAGCCCTTTCTTAACCAGCAGTCCCATAGAGTTTAACACTGTGCCTACTGCAGTACATTAAAAGCATTTATGTACCCGGAGCATGATCCCGACAACTTATTATTGTCTATTATTGACCTGGAGTAGAAGGAATGGATTCCTTCACTTGGTTTGAATCCACACCAAAAGCTAAAATTAAACTATAATTACCAAACGATCTATCATAGATTGCTGACCTTTGACAGGGTGATGTACTCGAGGCTGTAAGTGCTCAAGGCTTTGTAAAACCATTAGCCAATTTGTGTTCCTTTTGGAACGCGACCAAAATGAAGGGGCCTAAACCCTTCAAATTTGCCATTTGCAATTTAGATTTGTTCTAAAAGTGTGCACACTCAGGCTTTGGCTCTAAAGTAAAGCAGTTAATTAACCACTGGAGAGTTAATCTTATCCTCTAAGACAGATGCTTACATACAATATGATACCTCATGATCTTGCCCTGTGAATAACTTAATAGTATTGTCAGAAAAAGAGAACGGGGCTACCGTTTTGAATCTCCCTGTCCCCTAAAACAAAAGAATAAAAATGATCGTTCAGCTTTAGAGAAATTAGACCTAGTTCTTCTGTCCTGACCAGATGGAATAGAATTTATATCACACTTGTAGTGTTCGTAAGACGACAATAACAATGGGGACTGCCAAGAATCCCTTAACTGGGGACTGTGGTCCCGAGCTAAATTAATGCCACCCAAATATTCACCTTGCTTGAAAATATAAAACCTATGATATTAAAAAAAGGAAAAGAAAAAAAGAAGGAAAAAAAAAAGATTGCACTCACCTCTCGGTGCCTTTTTCTTGGGTTACGTGGTACTGGACTGGGGTGAGTTTTTTCCTTAGCTCCTCCTTGGGTATACTTATGGGACACTCTCCCTTGTCCTTACTAGTAGCCTCTGCCTCCAACTTTTGGAAGGCAGGGTTCGGAGGTTTGGGGTTTTTCTTCTTCTCCCTCTCCTCCGCAACTAAACGGAGGATATTCATCTCTGCTTCTTCTTTACGTCAATGGTACATCCATTACACCTGAAAATAAATCTGAGAAGTTAAAGCAATAAAATTACAAATTCCAGTTAAAACTGGATAAAGAACTTCAGAGCTATGATAGATATTATTATTTTGAGGCAAATGACTAGGGTATACTAACTTTTAACTCGTAATTAAAGACTTAACTGACTTACTTTTCAGATCTTGCGGTTTACAATAAAAGGCATTAAGATTAACTTTGTCGGGGTGACAAAGTAATATATAGATCTAAGATCATTGCAGCAAATTGCGATCAAAAACATTAAGTTGCCCTAACATTTTTCAAAGAAATCCTCATAATTCTTACAATTCTTGATCAATTTTAATCATCTTGGTATCATTCTAAAGCTAGGACTCTATTCATTATGAATCTGGATGAAATGTGTTCCAACAGAACATTCCAAATAATTTGGAATGTTTGGAATGTCCTCCAAAATTTGCCGAAATTTGGTATTTTTCCTGACTTCGATCAACTTAATTCTAAATAGAATTTTCAATTTACGTTTCATCTCAATTCTTTCAATAGGGAGTTTAGAGAATTAAATTAGGAATCTTATGATGTGTCATTCACCTATATGTAAGCATTATTCAGCAAATGAACACAGTCGGAAGGCTGAGGTGAAATTATGAAATATCACCATTTTCTACAGATTTTTCCAATAAGCCATCTTGAGGCTGAGAAGCAATTTGAATTATATTAGATAATTTTTGCTTATTTCTTGCCTATATTTGTTTTATCTTTTTATACAATTATCTATTATTACTATTTAATGGGTTTTCTGATGGGAAAGTATGAAAAATATTGCAATCCTAACAGTTTGTGAGGGTAACATGTACTTTGACATCATGATAATGTCCAACTGTGTGCTTGTATCTTACCGAATACAGCATAATTGACGTATTTGGGTTGCTCTGAGGGGTCAACTCAGCTCATTTTTTTGCTCTTTGACATGCTTATTGACATCAAAAGGTTAATATTTTGTTACATATAAAGGTCTGATGTTACATTTGCCTTTATTCTATAAAAATATTTCAATATTAGTCCATAGTTCCATCAATCAGGCTTTGAAATAGAAAATATCAGTTTTCAAATATATGTTCAAAGGATAATTTGTCAATAAAAGGCTGGAAAATGCTCTAAAATATCTGAAACTCAAAGGAAAGGTCCTCAGTACACTTATCTCTCATAATATATGCCAATAGTTGATGATACTTTATCCTATCACAGTTCAAAACCTTGGTAAAGTTTAGTATGTCCTTTGATCGCTATTTGCTGCAATGAGTTAGAATTAGATACTAGACAGACTACAAATTTGTAAGTAAAATCACACATTATTTTCATAGGTTGAACGTTCTGGTTTCTGTCAATCAGGTTGGATCTATCTAGACAGGTTAAAGGCCAAACTTAACGTTAGTAGACTCTAATATCAATATCTTAAGGATTTTTCTCATTAGGTAATTTGATTGGTTCATTTGATTAATGAAATATGACGAACCTCAGGTTCAGAATCTCAATCTCAGATCTTTTTGTTTGCGCTACCAAACTTTGTTAGTTCTTTACAGTTTATCTGCAACTGACTCAATTGAGAGCTTTATCACATTATTCTAGATCTATTCTGTCTAACCTCAGACTCAGTAAACGTTACTTGAAAGTATCTAACCTCAGTGTAACTTTCGATTCTAGTTAGAAAGTAAAGCTGAGCATCAGTGCGTGCAAATCTCAAACATTGCCTTGGTCAAAGTTGGTGTAAACTGTAAGTTGTTGAACTTGAAGTTCCATGTCTGGAAATCTAGAACATCAAGCAACAACTGACCTACAACATTACAATTTACACACCCTTGAAAACAGTAATCAATGCTCACATCCCAAATGACATGACGAGGAGAATACTTTGGGAGATCGCGAAGAACAAAAAATGTAATATTTGCCCCAAGTCCAAGATGATTGAAGTGCACAGAGAATCGGAGCTGTCAACTCGATCTCTTGTCAACAATCGGTCTTCCGCCAACCTCTACACGCATTTTCAACGTGCGATTCGACCTGACGGCCCTGATGTTCTTACCTATATTACGATATCATTTACCTAAAATACGATTCTTGTACCCGATTGACTTTTTAACGGATACTTACCGAGGAAAATGCAGAAATACGTCGTAGTTTGCCCAAGTCAGAGCGCTGCCCGCAACGCCATATTTAGACAAAGTGGTTCTTCCTGACCTCCTTCTGTGAAGAGTTCTAAGAACTCACCACGCCCCCTGGTGGATTGGACAGGAACTTAGCGGAAGCAGACGACACTTGGAACGTTTGACGTTACGTTGGCGCCAAATTCGTGACAGGAAAAGAAGTTTCCAAGCATGGCAGCTGGCATTTTTGATTGTTTTGACGACAGGATGAGGTCAGATCCACTGGCGGGTGCCGGCTTTTGAAACGAGAGAGTCGCGCTATTGAGTTTTGGGCCGGATTTTACATTAGATTATTTAGAAAATCACACATTTCCCAGAAAAAGGGAGTGGCGCGCACCTCCGCGACTCACCCACCCAGCGGCCCATGGGCATGGGATCAAAAATAGTTATAGCTTCCTTTGTACGATCGTTGATTCACCTAGTAGCAGAGGTGCCGATTCTCGTCCGCGAGAATTGCCGAGATTCGTTGGTTCCGGTCACTATTTTCTATCATTATAGAGTAATGGCGTGTATTAATATCGGCACCTTAGGCATATTTTTTCAATAATATGTTTATTTTCCCTACATTTTAGTAAAAACGTATTCCACATGAGAGTCTGTACATATTTGAATTCCATTAAAGTAGAGTAGAGGTGCCAGTTTCCGCGCATCTCTAGTTTTCGCGCATTTTACGCATTTTTATGAACGCATTTTTTCTAAAGTCATCTCAAAGCTAATAATTTCCTCTGAAATATTTCAGGACATCATGGTTTAATAAATTTGAGCTATAATAGTTAATTTACAAATATTTGTGTATTCTAAAAGTAGCAATACCACAATCCCTCAAAAATCTAGGTAAAAACTATGAAATGCCATTTTTTACCATGTTGGTGACGAGAATTTGACCATAACTTTAAAAATTTTGACAGCAGAGAAAAACCAATAGTACCATAAGAAAGAGGAGGTTCTTTAGCATGGAAACCTAACGTTTTATTAAAATTAAAATTTATTTAATAATTTTTCTACCTTGATGATCATAAAAAAAGACTGGATATCTTAGTTCAAAGTGGTTCATCCAACATGGGCCGTTTTTTTCAGAATTTAAATCTTATGTCTTGTAACAGAAATTTTAAGTTTTAACTAATAATTTTATTCCAAACAAATAGGGCAAAAGAAGTGAGATCCGCGGAAATACATGTCCTTTTCATTGATATATAGCATAAAGGTATGCATGTAGGGGAAGATACGCGGATTTTAGCATGAATTTGCCCTAGTAGAGGAAAATTTATGTCAAAAATGGCTAATTTGGGGGTCCATAGGTCTGCCAATGTTTTAATGTAAATGTGATGCAAAATAAACCAAATTTTACCCATATACTTTTAGCAGTATCTCAGGAATGGCATATCCGATTTTAATTCTGTTTGAAACAACAAAAACCACTTAACTAGGTGGATTGCATAAGCCTATTCAAATAATTATATATCCAGTTTAAATTTTTAGTGTGGTATTGCTACTAAAAGCTAAAAAATATGTGATAACGTCATAATTAATTATGTGGAAAACTGGCAGGATCCTTCTAAAATGATTTTTTCTCAAATAAATAAAATTGTTATTTTTAGAATAAAATGAAAATTCTTATGTCTATAAATGCTTCTGATCTTATGTTTAGGTGATGTACCATCATACGAGTATCAGAAATGTAATCTTTTTCAATATTTTGAGAAAATAGACACCTGCGGGAAAACTAATGACATAAAAATAGGCAGTTGCTAGTTTTCGCGCATTTTTCACATTTTTCCGAATTTTCCGTATTTTTAAACATTTTTCCATATAAAAACTTCAAATTTTTTCAAAAAAAATCTTTTGTATATCTTTGTAATATATGTTCCTAAAATGATGTAAACCAAAAAGTTTAGGTATACGTTTTTTGTCTTTTGCTTGGACGAATTAATGCGTTTGTTGTTTTTTGATAATGCACAATAAATGCATATTTCTTATTTTTTTCATACATCTCTTGTTTATTTATAACAGGGATGTAAGTTTTCAGATTTTAATCTGATTTCAGATTTTTTCACATTTTCACTTCAAATGATAGTTTTCAAATTGAATTCCTTATATGACGTTTTATAGCATTTTAAGATTATTCTAAATTGTCTCTCTGGGGTTTCAGATTTTTTCATTAACCCTGACTTACATCCCTGTTTTTAATTCATTAGACAACATAGCACTTCTAGTATGCATATTACGACTTACTAATAAGGCGACAATTATTTTGCTTAACAGATATCAATAGATAATCGTTTTGTGATGATTCATGTATGATATATTCTTTTCTATTGAATATCATACTCATTTTATACCTTAAATATGCATAAATGCGCGAAAACTGACACTAAAATGCGCGAAAATAGGCTCCAGGTGCGTGAAAACTGAAGAATAATCCCCTGAAAGTAATATATCAAATTTTAATATTTTTCAAAATGAGTATGTGTTTGGACGTTGTCCCACCATGGTAAGATAAAAAAATATTAATCTAATTCATTTTTTCATTATATATTATGTTTAACCTTAATTTTCTGCTCTTAGTGTGCGGAGACTGGCTCCTCTACTCTATAGAAAGTGATTTTCTGAAATTGATTATGAAAATATTAGTTTGATTATTTTCTTAAAGCGATCCGCGGCGAAGCCGCCACGGAGCGTAGCGATGTGATCGCTTTACCCCCTGTCCAAAATTCATGGGGAAGGGGAATCTTCAGACTTACATCATTAAATGATGGTCTAAATATGAGGACAAAGAGAATGTGAGAATGCTGTGTCCGTGAACAACAAATTTCAACTTATAAAATTGATGGTATCAATCTGAATTTTCAAATGTGTTTCTGAAAATGACTGGGAGGATGAGGGAGGTGATAAATTTGTAGAAAAGTTAAGGTCTCACAGGAGTAAGGGCCTCGTTTTGGTGGCTCACTTTGCTGATGGACACTTCCTGTTGTAGAGAAAAATTTGCCAAACACAGTTGTAATCTTCAATCTGATTCGTCAACAGAAATTATGTGATGTCACAGTAACGGACGTCGTCACGGCGACGGACGTCGGCACGACGATGGACGTCGTCACGGCGACGGACGTCGCTACGGATTGCTTTTTTTCCGCGGACACTACGCATTTCTTGTTCATCTTTTGGAGTGTATTATCGGCACCTGTCTTGTATTATCGGCACCTCAACATATAGATAATTAATATTTGTAGTTACAAATGAATAATTTAACAATTACTTACAGAAACATTATCTGTCACGCCTAACAAATAACTGTAGAGCTGTCTAAGACCAACAAGGTATTTTAGTTAGTAGAAATATCAGTTTACATAATTCAAAAGAAAGATATCGTTTTCATCTTACCCTATGTGTGCCTATTTCTGCAAAGTTAGCTTTGATTTATTCTCATAAAAAATAAAATGTTATTAACCAAACTATTACTCCTGCAGTTACTAATACTAACGTACCTGGGTATTCTTTTTCAAATTACTTGATGGTTATGTTTGCTTTTTATCATTTATATATATTTACCAGCCTGATATTTTAAAGAATGATATAACCATGCCGATAATACAAGACATACACATTGAATGTAGTGTATTATCGGCACCCATACAGTAAAACTTGTACTGGTTCCTAAGAACAAATAAATTCAAAATTTATTTGTCTTTGAATCTTTTTGACCAGACACTTATCGAATTTCAGGGATATTTCTTATTTTGGGGGTCCATGAATGAAATAAAAAACCTCTCTACCTTACCGATTAAGTTAAATGGCCCCTTCTTGATAGTTGGCTTTCAACCAAAATATTTCTTCTAAATCCTATGTTACCTAAGAGCAGCCAGAAATTTGCCAGTCTAAAATTAAATTATGAAATAAAGATTAACTTTCAATTTATGTTCGTTTACAGTCTGAAAGGCATAATGTTCATTTGTAATATCACAATATGTGTCAGAGGTGCCGATAATAGACGCCTGCCGATAATACACACCACTACTCTAGTCATTTTCAAAGAGTTATTTCACGTACAGTATAATGAATATTTACTTGTCCACTTGACTATAATAAAATATATGTCATGTGGTCTATTTTCTATTTCACCCATTTACATGGTTAGAATTTAATTATTTCATGTCCAAACAAGCAATTCCTTTACATAAGAATTTAGAAGGAATAGCCTCATCGAAGCCAGACCCCTGATATCTGTCAAAATGCATTAAATTTCCAGAAACAAGTTTTAACAATACAATTTTTTGCATATCAATAGCAGGGATCATGATTGAAATATTTTGTATTTTTTCAGATTTTTCCAGGCCATAGATTAATTAATAAACAAGTTTGAAGTAAACAGGAAAACCTTTTGCGCAAGGCATTATGGGCTACCTCTTTCCGGCGAATGGGATCCCTGGCGTCGGATTCTTACGTTGTAATGATTTTGGGTTTATGTTGGTGTAGTCCGAGAATGGCTCTGGGATAGCTTCACCCACATGGGTGCCCATACACTCCATCCCATACCCATGTCTTGTAATATCGGTAGGGCTACATTATCTAATACAAAAGACATACAAGAGAACATATATTTTTCAGTCCTCTGGACAGAAAAACATTGCTTTGGTGGGGAAAAACAATTATTGCTTGGGGGGCGTACTCTGCCAATAACCACTCGAGGACTCCCCCAAAGCAAAAATAAGATATCTGAAATAAAGTCAATATTCTAAAATGTGCATATACAACCTTTGTTTATTCGTCTATAGCCTTCCCAAGATTTGGTAAATTTGAAAAATTCCTAAATTTCCAGAAATCTTGGGGCAGCAGAAATATTTCTAATAATAAAAATTACTTTGATTTTTTTGAGATACGACCTTTGGTTACTCAGCCAACAATATACGCTGATAAAACAATGAAAAATATGTGAACAATAATCATGAATGTATGCCTTATATATAACTTCCAACTTTTCTAATTCTTTTTGGCTGCTAATTATGACTCCAGTCTGGAAAGAACCCATAAGGGTTGGCCGGACGTTAAACTACCCCAACAAACAAACAATGACCTGGGAAGACATATATGAAACAAAACATAAATAAATCATATAGTTAATAATTCGCAGTTATGATCTTTTTTTTACTCTGAAACGCATTAACAATGACTACCTCTTGTGGATACATGTGGCACATCAATATTCTACGTTCTATGTTAAAGATCTTAGCCTGCACCAGCAACAACATGGTCAGGGCCCACCAATATGTTCACAGAGAACAGCACCAGGGCCCTGGAAGCTCTAACATAACAGGATATTGTTTTCTGTACATCATTCATACACCACCCTCATTTGAATTAGATCAACGAGGATTGATCTATTTACACCGTTCCTGTCTTTCAGATAAATGATGGTCGTCTTGCTGTTCTAAGACTATCTGTTTGACATTATGCAAATGACACTCTAATGGCTACTCATAACTAAGAGTTGTCTTCACACATTGAAGACTTGCCTGAAGCCATTCAGAAACGTGATTTATGTCGTTCAACAAGTTCAGCTTTGGTAGGCTTTTTACCAGCAGCAATGTTTGGCTGGATGTTCCGGGGGTCTGAGGGGAGAAAGGGGTACATGCGAGTCCAACCACACCTCTCCCTCGGCCAGTTCCCGACGATTCACAATCTCTTCCAAGAGATTTGGGATGTACTTGTACTCTTTCGGTTCTTTAATTGGTCCAACACTGAACGTCTTCGTAGCTTTGCTGTAGGAGGTGTAGTATCTGTTACAAAAAAAAGAATATACTAAACACCTGTGATAATGTAACTGTAACCCGGCAGCACATGAGCCTTTAAATATATCAAATCTTACTAAAATGTACTAAACTTTCCACTGGCCCGGCTATAATTTTATGGGCCTCAGGCCTCGGGCCAGTGGCTAATGTCGCAGACACCCTGACTGTGAACTGTGGGTGTCCTGCACTTTGGTGTTGAATTACCTAAACCTTGATATTTGGAATTATAGAAATCTTGAAAAAGAAAACATTTCTCAAATTGAAGTTTTTTTGAACTGTGCAAAGGCTGGAGCCCCTTGAAAGCTTTTCCCAGAGTTTATGGATTAGGCTTGCAGGTAATTGTGACACATACTAGTTGAAAGGGGACAAACCTTTTCTCGCCAGTTGCTTTGTCTTTGACGTACTCACAGTCGACATGGTGGTTGTGGTCCAATGCAGCCAGTTGAATCCTTATTTTGTACATGGGATACCTTGTACAAAAAGATGCAGTGTATATGATTACGCATGTGATTCTTAGTAATGCTATTCACAATTTCAGCCTCTTTGACCAAATCAGCCCAAATGTGGCAGTGGATTTAAACTGTACCATAGAAAATGCCAGAATTTTGGTAATATTCTCATTACCAAAAACAGTGGCAAAGCGACTGGAACAAACAGGAGAACAATCTTCTACACTCTGTCCAACCCAAATTAGAAGAGGAAAGTGACAAAAGCAAAAGAGAGTGCCTGTCAAGGTCAGAACAGGTGAAACTGGCCCGTCTTCGGATAGGCCACACCAGGCTGACACATGAACACCTGTTGAAAGGTGAAGGTGCTCCTATTTGTCAACAGTGTAACACCAAACTAACAGTGGAGCACATCATATTGAAGTGTAAGAAGATGGATGATAGTCGCAAGCGGCATCTCCAAAACAGAACATCGATGAAGGACGTGTTTAACAACAACGGAAGTAAAAAGATCCTGCAATTCCTTTGAGAATGCCAACTGATAGATAAAATCTAAGAAAGGATCCAAGAGTCTGGGATCCAGGGGCCACCCTGTGCTCCCGACAGGGTCATCAAAGGCCGGGTGTGTGGTGTCCTTTCTATGGGACATTGTACACAAAAGAGCCCTTGCCACTCTTCGCAACGAGTAGGGTATTGCACCCGGTGGCGGGTTTCTCCTAAACCATATCATATATTCGGTCACCGCCCTTGTGGCGTAAAATAAGCTGAAAAGTATTACGTTGTGCAGTCTGGAAAGAACCCATAAGGGTTGGCCGGACGTTAAACTACCCCAACAAACAAACAAACTGATGGAAAGGACCATTGCCCTCACCTTTTCCCTCTCTGATGGCCCGAGAGGGTAGATGAAGGTACACACCCACTCCACTGTGTCTTCCACTTCATGGTTGGTGTCTGGGTTCACTAAGGGATGAGGTACAGCAAAATTGATTTCCAGGTTTTGATCCCCTGCTGTTTGCCCGCCCTGTCACCTTCATGAAAAGGCAGACCAAGCAGCCAAGGGGGCCTTGGCCCTAGATCCTGAGGTTGCTAGAATCCCACACACAGACTTACTGCCACTAAGCAAAACACATTTGCGGTCTAAGTGGCAAAGCGACTGGAACAAACAGGAGAACAATCTTCTACACTCTGTCCAACCCAAATTAAAAGAGAAAAGTGACAAAAGCAAAAGAGAGTGCCTGACAAGGTCAGAACAGGTGAAACTGGCCCGTCTTCGGATGGGCCACACCAGGCTGACACATGAACACCTGTTGAAAGGTGAAGGTGCTCCTATTTGTCAACAGTGTAACACCAAACTAACGGTGGAGCACATCATATTGAAGTGTAAGAAGACGGATGATAGTCGCAAGCGGCATCTCCAAAACAGAACATCGATGAAGGACGTGTTTAACAACAACGGAAGTAAAAAGATCCTGCAATTCCTTTGAGAATGCCAACTGATAGATAAAATCTAAGAAAGGATCCAAGAGTCTGGGATCCAGGGGCCACCCTGTGCTCCCGACAGGGTCATCAAAGGCCGGGTGTGTGGTGTCCTTTCTATGGGACATTGCACACTAAAGACCCCTTGCCACTCTTCGCAACGAGTAGGGTATCGCACCCGGTGGCGGGTTTCTCCTAAACCATATCATATATTTGGTCACCGCCCTTGTGGTGTAAAATAAGCTGAAAAGTATTACCTTGTGCAGTCTGGAAAGAACCCACAAGGGTTGGCCGGACGTTAAACTACCCCAACAAACAAACAAATCATAGATTTGATCACCAAAGACAGAATTGGTCCCAATTTGTTTTCGCCGTGAAAATGACCTTAGCTGTTGGTACGGCGTAAAACACCCAACACTCACTCACTCACTCACTCACTCACTCTCCTTAATCAGTCTGGAAAGAACCCATGAGGGTTGGCTGGACGCTAAACTACACCAACAAACAAATCACTAAGGGATGAGGTACTGCAAAAATGATTTCCAGGTTTTGATCCCCTGCTGTTTGCCTCCCCTGTCACCTTCATGTCATAGATTCGATCACCAAAGACAGAATTTGTCTCAACTGGTTTTCGCCGTGAAAATGGCCCTGGCTGTCGGTACAGCGTAAAACACCCAACACTCACTCACTCACTTACCAAACAAGTCATGTAGGTCCTTGGACATCTGCATCATGTGGCCCGTAATCACAATTAGCTCACGTAAGTATGCTGCAAAAGAAGGTGAAGTTGCTCCTATTTGTCAACAGTGTAACACCAAACTAACGGTGGAGCACATCATATTGAAGTGTAAGAAGACGGATGACAGTCGCAAGTGGCATTCAGTCTGGAAAGAACCCATAAGGGTTGGCCGGATGTTAAACTACCCCAACAAACAAACTCCAAAACAGAACATCGATGAAGGACGTGTTTAACAACAATGGAAGTAATAGGATCCTGCAATTCCTTCGAGAATGCCAACTGATAGATAAAATCTAAGAAAGGATCCAAGAGTTTGGCATCCAGGGGCCACCCTGTGCTCCCGACAGGGTCATCAAAGGCCGGGTGTGTGGTGTCCTTTCTATGGGACATTACACACTAAAGACCCCTTGCCACTCTTCGCAACGAGTAGGGTATTGCACCCGGTGGCAGGTTTCTCCTAACCCATATCATATATTCTGTCACCGCCCTTGTGGCATAAAATAAGCTGAAAAGTATTACCTTGTGCAGTCTGGAAAGAACCCATAAGGGTTGGCCGGACGTTAAACTACCCCAACAAACAAACAAACTCTCCTTAATTTTGGTGAAGACCAGGTGAATCAGCCTGACTGACTCGGCCATGCCAAAGTAAGGACACCTGGCCCTCTCCTCTAAAGCATGCTCCTCCATGGTCTGATGGAAAGGACCATTGCCCTCACCTTTTCCCTCTCTAATGGTCTCAGAGGGAAGATAAGGGTACGTACCCACTCCACTGTGTCTTGCACTTCATGGTTGGTGTCTGGGTTCACTAAGGGGTTCACTCCGCTGCATGCTCCTCCATGGTCTGATGGAAAGGACCATTGCCCTCACCTTTTCCCTCTCTGATGGCCTCAGAGGGAAGATAAGGGTATGCACCCACTTCACTGTGTCTTCCACTTCATGGTTGGTGTCTGGGTTCACTAAGGGATGAGGTACAGCAAAATTGATTTCCAGGTTTTGATCCCCTGCTGTTTGCCCGCCCTGTCACCTTCATCTCATAGATTTGATCACCAAAGACAGAATTTGTCCCAACTGGTTTTCGCTGTGAAAATGACCTTGGCTTTCAGTACGGCGTAAAACACCCAACACTCACTCACTCACTTACCAAACAAAATCATGTAGGTTCTTGGCCATTTGCATCATGTGGCCCATAATCACAATTAGCGCACGTAAGTATGCTGCAAAAGAAGGTGAAGTTGCTCCTATTTGTCAACAGTGTAACACCAAACTAACGGTGGAGCACATCATATTGAAGTGTAAGAAGACGGATGACAGTCGCAAGCGGCATTCAGTCTGGAAAGAACCCATAAGGGTTGGCCGGATGTTAAACTACCCCAACAAACAAACTCCAAAACAGAACATCGATGAAGGACGTGTTTAACAACAATGGAAGTAATAGGATCCTGCAATTCCTTCGAGAATGCCAACTGATAGATAAAATCTAAGAAAGGATACAAGAGTTTGGCATCCAGGGGCCACCCTGTGCTCCCGACAGGGTCATCAAAGGCCGGGTGTGTGGTGTCCTTTCTATGGGACATTACACACTAAAGACCCCTTGCCACTCTTCGCAACGAGTAGGGTATTGCACCCGGTGGCGGGTTTCTCCTAAACCATATCATATATTCGGTCAGCGCCCTTGTGGCGTAAAATAAGCTGAAAAGTATTACCTTGTGCAGTCTGGAAAGAACCCATAAGGTTCGGCCGGATGTTAAACTACCCCAACAAACAAACAAACTCTCCTTAATTTTGGTGAAGACCAGGTGAATCAGCCTGACTGACTCGGCCATGCCAAAGTAAGGACACCTGGCCCTCTCCTCTAAAGCATGCTCCTCCATGGTCTGATGGAAAGGACCATTGCCCTCACCTTTTCCCTCTCTGATGGTCTCAGAGGGAAGATAAGGGTACGTACCCACTCCACTGTGTCTTGCACTTCATGGTTGGTGTCTGGGTTCACTAAGAGTTCACTCCGCTGCATGCTCCTCCATGGTCTGATGGAAAGGACCATTGCCCTCACCTGTTCCCTCTCTGATGGCCTCAGAGGGAAGATAAGGGTATGCACCCACTTCACTGTGTCTTCCACTTCACGGTTGGTGTCTGGGTTCACTAAGGGATGAGGTACAGCAAAATTGATTTCCAGGTTTTGATCCCCTGCTGTTTGCCCGCCCTGTCACCTTCATCTCATAGATTTGATCACCAAAGACAGAATTTGTCCCAACTGGTTTTCGCTGTGAAAATGACCTTGGCTTTCGGTACGGCGTAAAACACCCAACACTCACTCACTCACTCACCAGTCTGGAAAGAACCCATAAGGGTTGGCCGGACATTAAACTACCCCAACAAACAAACACTCACTCACTCCCTCACTCTCCTTAAATTTGGGGAAGACCAGGTGAATCAGCCTGACTGACTCGGCCAGGCCAAAGTAAGGACACCTGGTCCTCTCCTCTGCAGCATGCTCCTCCATGGTCTGATGGAAAGGACCATTGCCCTCACCTTTTCCCTCTCTGATGGTCTCAGAGGGAAGATAAGGGTACGCACCCACTTCACTGTGTCTTCCACTTCATGGTTGGTGTCAGGGTTCACTAAGGGATGAGGTACAGCAAAATTGATTTCCAGGTTTTGATCCCCTGCTGTTTGCCTGCCCTGTCACCTTCATCTCATAGATTAAATCACCAAAGACAGAATTGGTCCCAACTGGTTTTCGCCGTGAAAATGACCTTAGCTGTCGGTATGGCATGAAACACCCAACACTGACTCACTCACTGACTCACTCTCCTTAAATTTGGGGAAGACCAGGTGAATCAGTCTGACTGACTCGGCCAGACCAAAGTAAGGACACCTGGTCCTCTCCTCTGCAGCATGCTCCGCCATGGTCTGATAGAAAGGACCATTGCCCTCACCTTTTCCCTCTCTGATGGTCTGAGAGGGTAGATAAGGATACCCATCCACTCCACTGTGTCTTCCACTTTACGGTTGGTGTCTGGGTTCACTAAGGGATGAGGTACAGCAAAATTGATTTCCAGGTTTTGATCCCCTGCTGTTTGCCCGCCCTGTCACCTTCATCTCATAGATTTGATCACCAAAGACAGAATTGGTCCCAACTGGTTTTAGCCGTGAAAATGACCTGTCTGTTGGTATGGCGTAAAACACCCAACGCTCACTCACTCACTCACTCACTCACTCACTCACCAGTCTGGAAAGAACCCATAAGGGTTGGCCGGACATTAAACTACCCCAACAAACAAACACTCACTCACTCCCTCACTCTCCTTAAATTTGGGGAAGACCAGGTGAATCAGCCTGACCCGCTCGGCCAGGCCAAAGTAAGGACACCTGGTCCTCTCCTCTGCGGCATGCTCCTCCATGGTCTGATGGAAAGGACCATTGCCCTCACCTTTTCCCTCTCTGATGGCCTGAGAGGGTAGATAGACATCCCTCTTTGGGATCCGGGGTGGGGGTTCCTTTGGGAGCCTCCTGGGAAGAATAGGTCCCCAGCAGCCCCTTGCTGTTCATAGAAGGCGACAAATGGGGAGACCAGACTTGGTAGCTCAATTAGTAGAGTACCCGCTCTGAGTCTGTGTGGTCTTGGGATTTATCCCTGGCCGAGTCACACCAAAGATTTTAACAATGGTAGTGGTCACTGCTTGCCTGGCACTCGGTATAAAGTAAGAACCACGAAACATGACTGGTCGGCCCGGTGTCAGTATAATGTGACTGGGTGGGGTATTGTGTGGGCCTATGACATGATATCTCAGTGTGGCAGCACTATAAAGAGGGCATTAGGTCCCACTGCTACAAATAGGCACCTCATTTCATAAATTCGGTCACCGCCCCTGCGGCGTAAAACTAGCTGAAAGGCTTTACCTTGTGTAGTCTGGTAAAAGAACCCTGAAGGGTTGGCTGGACGTTAAACTGATCCCACAAACAAACAAGTTGCAAAGATTATTTTTTATTCTGCATCTTCTTTCAGTCTGGAAAGAACCCATAACGGTTGGACGGCATTAAACTACCCCAACAAAACATGTCTGCATGTACAGGAACCCTTAAATGCGCTAAATAATGCATTAATAATGCGTTTGAATAGTCCTAAACCCCTTAAGGACCATCGCAGGAGATGTCTCGATGATGGTTGGAACGAGAATGAAGTGGCAGTTACGGGAGCCACTATTTATAGGGACGTGACAACAAGTCTGCGTCACTGTTGTTACGTTCACAGTGACGTCACATTTCCGTTGAAATAATTATTATGGAGCAAAGCCATCTAGCTTTGCTCCATTTTATGACTATACTTAAGGGGTGAGCATTGAAAAAGGTATGGAGCACGCCGGCAACAACCGCAGTTTTTTTAAAAACTTGTGTTCGGCGTCCGGGCTAAATCTATCTTGGAACCAGCTGCAACTGGTAATGTAAGAAATTAATCTGAACAGCTCATCAATTCCACCCCATTATCATGTTTATTTTATATAATTTTGAGCATTTGTTCGATCAGATTGATAAGAAAACCCCTGAACAGTGCAGATGTTGTCTGAAATGGGTAGATTAATGCGTTATTTGTGCGTAAACAATGTTTTTACATGGACAACGTTTTTTTCGCACTTTTGCATGTTCCCAGCCATGAAACCTACCTTAATATTCAATTTTGGCCTATGGCACTGTGAATAAACATTCAATAAGTATGATTCTTCTATATATCCTGGGATATTTATGAACGCATGAAGTGAAAAACATCGCCGCTTCCAAAGAAATAATTCTTTTCAATATGGCAGCCTCCTGGCGTCTGGGCGGAAGTAGTACACTGTGCATGCACTGACCATCTGGGCCTGATGGCTCGTAGTAGTCCAAATTACGTCGAACGTACTTAATTAAGTTAGGTAATTAGTGCTAATCATAATTAGCAGAAACGGCTCGTAACTCCCCCTAAAGTATTATGATACAATGAATTTCATTGGTTTATCCTTAATCAGATCCCCCTTAATCATGATTAGCGACCAAATATTTAATCTTCTACACTCTGTCCAACCCAAATTATAAGAGAAAAGTGACAAAAGCAAAAGAGAGTGCCTTACAAGGTCAGAACAGGTGAAACTGGCCCGTCTTCGGATGGGCCACACCAGGCTGACACATGAACACCTGTTGAAAGGTGAAGGTGCTCCTATTTGTCAACAGTGTAACACCAAACTAACGGTGGAGCACATCATATTGGAGTGTAAGAAGACGGATGATAGTCGCAAGCGGCATCTCCAATACAGAATGTCGATGAAGGACGTGTTTAACAACAACGGAAGTAAAAAGATCCTCCAATTCCTTCGAGAATGCCAACTGATAGATTTTGTTTGTTTGTGGGATTAGTTTAACGCCCGACCTAACCTTTAGGGTTCTTTTACCAGACTTCACAAGGTAAAGCTTTTCAGCTAGTTTTACGCCACAGGGGCGGTGACAGAATTTATGAAATGAGGTGCCTATTTGTAGCAGTGGGACCCACTGCCCTCTTTATAGTGCTGCCACACTGAGATATCATGTCATAGGCGCGCACAATACCCCACCCAGTCACATTATACTGACACCAGGCCGACCAGTCATGTTTCGTGGTTCTTACTTTTTACCGAGTGCCAGGCAAGCAGGGACCACTACCATTGTTAAAGTCTTTGGTGCGACTCGGCCAGGGATAAATCCCAAGACCTCCCAGACTCAAAGCGGGCACTCTACTAACTGGGCTATTGAGTCTGGTCTCCCCATTTGTCGCCTCCTACAAACAGCAAGGAGCTGCTGAGGACACATTCTTCCCAGGAGGCTCCTTAAGGAACCCCCACCCCGGATCCCCACGGGGGACTGATAGATAAAATCTAAGAAAGGATCCAAGAGTCTGGGATCCAGGGGCCACCCTGGGCTCCCGACAGGGTCATCAAAGGCCGGGTGTGTGGTGTCCTTTCTATGGGACATTGCACACTAATGACCCCTTGCCACTCTTCGCAACGAGTAGGGTATTGCACCCGGTGGCGGGTTTCTCCTAAACCATATCATATATTCGGTCACCGCCCTTGTGGCGTAAAATAAGCTGAAAAGTCTTACCTTGTGCAGTCTGGAAAGAACCCATAAGGATTGGCCGGACGTTAAACTACCCCAACAAACAAACAAACAAACCAACCGATAGATAAAATCTAAGAAAGGATCCAAGAGTCTGGGATCCAGGGGCCACCCTGTGCTCCCGACAGGGTCATCAAAGGCTGGGTGTGTGGTGTCCTTTCTATGGGACATTGCACACGAAAGACCCCTTGCCACTCTTCGCAACGAGTAGGGTATTGCACCCGGTGGCGGGTTTCTCCTAAACCATATCATATATTCAGTCTGGAAAGAACCCGGAAGGGTTGGCCGGACGTTAAACTACCCCAACAAACAAAGTAGTGCCGTCAAACTTGTGAAGAGGGCAACAGTTGAAAAGTGCTTTCTCAAGGTTGGTGTAAATGTGTCAGTCCAAACCACCTCATGGTCCAATGAGCAAGACATGGAGGAGTATGACGAGGAAGATAACCTTCCCCTCAGCCAGTTACTCCAGCAGCTTAACACTGCACTCAGCCTCCCTCAGCCAATGTCAGCAGAGGAGTACCACACCATTGATGCCGACTGTCCATCACACTGCACTGTAGATAGGGATCTGCAGTGTATACCTCTGACAGAAGTAGCATCAGTGGACTCTGAGCCACCTGAGTCAGATGACTTTTTAAATTATACGAGACTTACCTGTAATGTTGAAGTAGAATTATAATTTTACCGAGGACAACACGATGTGTTGTAGGGATTATGCGAGATACGGAACACGCCGGGAACCAGCAGGCTTAAGAGCGAAACACAAAAATTATTGAAAACTTTAGCTGAAAATTTTTTAAAAACCATAAACCCCAAAATATTGGGTGGAGTGAGGTGGGCGCATAATCCCTACAACACATCGTGTTGTCCTCGGTAAAATTATAATTCTACTTCAACATTACAGGTAAGTCTCGTATAATTTAAAAATTTTCCCTCGTACAACACGAGATGTGTTTACGAGATTACGCGAGAACTTGGTAGCTCAATGATTTTTTGGTTCGTTAAATCACGCGCCACATCTAGAGGGAATTCCATAAAGCAAGAAAAAAAAGAGACGCGTCAAATCCAATTCGAACACGTTTAATAATCTCCTCTCAATCACATAACATACAATTGTATCCAGGTTCCCCGGCCATCTAAGCTGAGGATCACAAACAACATTCAACGAAGCGCTGCTTGTAAAAGCGCTTGGCCCACCTGAGCAGGTTCTGATTCAATCTCTTTATCATAGCACTACGCCAAGACGCTTGTTTCAGTATCAAGTTTATCGGGACCCCCAGCCTCTTTGCCGCGGATGTTGAGGCTCCCCTCGTGGAGTGTCCTCCATATTTCTCTGTATCTACTCCCGCTAAAGACATCATCTTTAGGGTCCACCTCGCTACAGTGTCCCTGGAAATGGCCCCGTGAGGGCGTACAAAACTCACCAAGAGTTGATTGCTAGACCTCAAAAGGTCTTGTGCGTAGCAAATATTCCCGTAGGGTTTTTACTACACATAATCTCTTACAAGTAGGAAAACTTTTGAACACTAGGGTGTCTAAGCGATCACCCAAACGATTATGTTTTAAAGTTGATTTCATCTTAAAAACAATCTTGTCCTCATCAACCATCATTCCATCTAAAGACAGGTTCTTAATAGTTTGACCCCTCTGAGAAGAAACTAACAACAGTAAGATGGTTAGTTTCCAAGAAATTCTCTTCAGAGTGAGCCCTGAGTTAGGGCCCCAATCTTTCAAAAGTTGGAAAACTTTGTTTACATCCCAAAACTGGGAGTATCTCGCCTTCGGCGGGTTTCTTTCATAAGCTCCCTTTACTATCCAACATACGTAAGGGTGGGTCCCGAACGAATGGCCCCCAAAAGAGGGAAGGATGGTTGACAAGGCACATCTGGCCGTATTAATGGCCCCATAACCTAGTCCCTGATTAGACAACAACCTTAAAAATCTACAGGCTTGTGGAAGCGTAGGCTCCAAAATGTTCACTTCTCTTTCAATACAAAAAGTTGTCCACTTCCTCAAATAAGTAGCATACGCCTTCTTTGTACTGTCCCTCCAGGCATCCATGAGCAAAAGAACTGTCTCTTTGTGAAACCCTTGCCTTAACAGGCTATTAGCTAGAATCGGAAAACCCCCAATGGGATTCTGTTTAGCCAGTCGACATTGTCCGGCTCTCCTTGAGGGACCAGATTCCTCTTCTTCGCTCTGAAGTGGAGTTTCCTCAGTCCCAGGCGTACTAGTCTGCCCCACCAAGGCTGACCCGGCCACCAGGGAACTACCAAGATGCCTGACGCATTCTCGTGGACGATCTTCTGTATCACTCTGCCCACGCAACTGAATGGTGGAAAAGCATAAAAGAATAGATTAGACCAATCTACTGCAAATGCATCTGTGGCGAAAGCATCTGGATCTGGTTTCCAGCTCACATATTTATCTACCTTATTGTTAAGTCTGGTAGCAAATAAGTCAACCTCCGGTTTACCAAACACTGCTACAATTCTCTCGAACAACCTGTCGTTCAGTGTCCATTCTACATTGTCCTGGAAGTTCCTGGACTTAAAGTCCGCTAGCTCATTCTCTATACCCGGAATATGTGCTACCGAGAGCCTCATATCCCTAGACTCGCACCACCTCCAGATGGTCTGCGCTACTTCATTACAAGCCACCGACTTTACTCCTCCCTGGTGCTTGATATAAGCTACTGCTGTCATATTGTCGGTGAAGACTTTGACCTTAGCCCCCTGTACCTCACACAGGCTCTTCAAACCAAATTCTATGGCCTTCAACTCAAGAACGTTAATATGGTCCTCCTTCTCAGAGTCTGACCATCTGCCTCCTGCCGTCTTCTCCCCTAGGTGGGCACCCCAACCCAAGTTTGAAGCGTCTGTAAAGAGGGTAAAGTCTTCCTGATCCTCCAACACTCTTTTCCCCGAGCTACTGGCATGTTGAAGCCACCATTTAACATCCTCTACTGCTAGTGGGGATAACCCCATCTTTGCATCATAGTCTCCTTTTGCTGCCGCAAGGGCCTGCACTTTCTCAATCTCTAGTTGTTTAGTATGCATATCTCCATACGTAAACGCTTGACTGTAGGCAATCGTCAGGCCTATGAATCCTGCCACTTCCCTTATAGAAGGCAACCCCTTCCTCAAGAGCTCCTGAGCTGCTCTGACTATTTTCTCTTCCTTGTCCTCCGTTAGGAAAACTCTAAACTTGTCTGAATCAAGGATGAAACCCAGGAATGTAAGTTCTTTAGTTGGCGTGACTACCGACTTTTCACTATGCACCTGGAAACCCAGAGTTTCCAGGGTAGCTTTGAGTACCTCTACAGAGTCTTTACAGATGTCTACCGAATCTGCTACTACAAAGGAGTCATCAATGTATTGGAAACATTCATGCCCTTTCTCCCGAAGGTCCGCAAACACAGGGTTTAGCAATTTTGTGAAGATCCTAGGAGCGCACGCTAACCCGTTAGGGAGAACCCTGAATTGGTACAGTTGTTCCCCCCATCTGAACCTGAGAAACTTCCTGAACCGTTTGTGAATGGGCACTGAGGAATAGGCATCTTTGAGATCTACTGATCCCATCCAACAACCAGGTCGCATCATGTCAAGTGCCGTCTTTAAAGAGTGCATCTTGAAATGTTCATACTCAATATGTGTGTTAAGCCATGTTAAGTCCAAAATTATGCGAAAATTCCCATCCTTTTTCGGTCTAAGAAAAATGTTCGACACCACCTGGTCACTGGAGGCTTCAGCCATCTCCACAATCTCTAAAGAAAGCATTCTAACAAGTTCTTTCTCTACAAAACCACATTCCTTCTCCGAAAGTTTGTAAGGTCTAGGCTCTCTTAGTTGACGGGGAATTTCATAAAAAAGCATCTCCACCCCCTGAATGGTACTGATCAACCACGGGTCAGTCGAGATCTTTCTCCAGTCTTTAACATGGTTAGCTATATTCCCCGCTTTTCTGGGAATATTGACTGTTTGATGAGTAAAGGCAGTTTCCTTACCGTGCTGACTCACCTGGGGCTCCTCGGGCTGGCCTACTGTTTGGAGCCCCCCTTCTTCCCAAAACCCTGCTTCTGTTGGTTCTGGTTCTTTGGGTAGCGCGGCCTCCTCTGGTAACCTCCAAACCCGAACGGTTGGAAAGGGGCCTGGTAGCGTTGGAACTGCTGGTAAGGCTGTTGGAACTGCATTGGGTTAGGCATGCGGAACTGCTGTGCCTGGTAAGGGTTGAAGACCCGAACATAGGGCATGCCCTGGAACTGTCCCTGCGGGAACGACTGAGGCCTAAACTTCTTCTGATTTGCCCTGTTTGGACCCTGAGGTCCCCTCTTCCTCATGATTTTATCTCCTATCTTGCGCGCCGCTTCGCACTTCTTGGTGGAGTCAACAAGGTCTCCCCCATACAACCATTCTGGTGTACCCGAGTGTCCTTTTGACATCTCCTTCACATAAACCGGGGATAACTCTGGTTTAAGCAATTCTTTGCGCCTGTTGTTAAGCGCGTTGTGGACGAAAGACTGCAACTGCAAACTGTCCATAATCGCCCTTCCCAGCTCATCCAGCTCCGGATCTACCGAGCCCCGTTGATAGCCCAGCTGTAGAACCGCAGTGAGCGCTGACATCGAACTCATAACTGCTCTCTGAACGGCCTGCAGATTTTGATCTGTGTTCCGGAATTTCTGATCCACTGCCTGGAACACCTCCTCATCCAACCGCGGAACCATCATCCTTTCCACGTTC
This sequence comes from Lepidonotus clava, assembly GCA_936440205.1. Lineage (NCBI taxonomy): Eukaryota > Metazoa > Annelida > Polychaeta > Phyllodocida > Polynoidae > Lepidonotus > Lepidonotus clava. The sequence continues at coordinate 26,348,598 of OW387148.1, forward strand.
TCTATCCGTGGATAAGCCTTTGCCAACTTCTCCATGTCCGCTGAAGACACAGACTCCTTAAGGTATCTATCCAACAACGCCGCTAACTCCGGTTGAATTTTAGGCGCAACCCTGTCACTGTCTTTAATGACTGACATCTTTTCCTTGAGCAACTCTCCCGTTTTTCCATCAACTTTCTTGGTCTCCGTCCCCAACGCCTGTTGCGGGAGCACCTCGTCATCCTCATCCTCACTAATCTCGTGAGTCTCCTGTCTAATCCTGCCTTCCGCCGAATTATCTTCTTCCATTTCCTCCCACTGAGGGTTTAATGGGCCTCCTCCAAGAGTGAAGTTAGGAGCGAAATTCCCGTAATGGAAAGGGAACTGTTGCCACATCCACGCTTGCTGCGCTTGCTGCGCCGCTGCGTCACTGCTTTGCGTCGTGAAATGATGTGGGTCAAAAGGCGGGTCACCCGCCCCTCCGTCACTCATGACCCCGTTGCCCGGTTCGTCACGAAGCAACTGCTCGCCCTGCATTCCTCGCTGCGCTGTGATTGGCTGCGCACTGCGCGTCTGACCCCGAGGGGGCGTGGCTACGGGAGTGACGTCAGAGCCGTTGGCCTCATCCCCGGAAGGCGGCAAAACTCGGCGGCTGGAAGTCGTCTGCTCCGGTTTCTTTGACTTTTTCTTCGAAACAGTCTTAATTTTTTCCCCCAAGTCTTTAGTAGACTGAGAAACCAAGCCACCCGATTCCAGAATCTCAGAAAGAACCGTAGTTTGCTCCTCCAGATTAACAATCGTGGAGTTGTTAGTCGTCCGCTTGGACGCCATGACGCTTATCCGACTTCGATGCCTCGGCAATCTGTCAGGACAAACCAGAAAAAGAGGGAGTTAAAACCCGAAAAAGTTGATAAAAACATGACCAAAAAGAACCCAAAAGGTCATACTACAAAATGGCCAACAAAACATCTCCCCCAAGGAGGAAAAAATCGGCCAAAATTCGAAAAAACCGCTCACCTGCTTTAGACACGTCCAAATTCCCTCGGAGCGCGGTCCTTGCTGCTGGTTCCCGGCGTGTTCCGTATCTCGCGTAATCTCGTAAACACATCTCGTGTTGTACGAGGGAAAATCTGACACAGAAAGTGAACCTGAGAAAACAATTTCGGACAGTCAAGCTCATGAAATGTTGGTAACCCTCCGTGGTCACTTTATGAGAAAAGGCTACACACAGTCCCTAGCCCTCATAATGGCGACTCAACAAACTTTCAATAATGAAAAACTGATGAAAGCTAAAAGGCAGACCACGCTGGATGGTTTTCTAAGGCCAAGACAGATAGACTAGACAGAAATTCAACCTTGTTTATTTCATTGCTCGACTTGATTTTATTCATACTTAACATATGAGGACAGTGAAACAATAGTATTATCATAATTTTAATGCAATAACCTATATATCATGCTAGTGTGATCTGAAATTGGAAAGAACCCATAAGGGTTGGCCGGACGTTAAACTACCCCAACAAACAAACTGAAATTGGTGATTTTAATCGTATTAAACCTTAAGAGATACTGAAGTGATTTATATATTAATATTTTATTATTCATATACATAAGTGGCATTAAGGTGAATTCGATTTTGTTTTCTACTTCTTTTAGAATATACATTATGTTTTTTTATGTTTTATGTATTTGATATATAATATATTATGGACAATGCACTTATGAATAATAGGATACAAACGAAATCACTATTGCCAAAGTATCATACATATTTATTCTAGGTAATAGGTGATTACTTGAAGCTTCAATTGAACAGGATCATTTCACAGTGTCCCCACCTAGTGGTCTAAGTGACTGTTTCACTTAGACCACTAGGGGGCGAACACCTCACTTAAAGACCACTTTTATACCAGTCCCTTGGGTGGTCGCATTAGAGAGTTTCTACTGTATATAAAAGCCATGATTCCAAAATTTAGAATTGTGGAGTTTGAGATTAGTGGGAAAGAAACCTTGATATTTTCTTATTTCTTATTTTGCATGTGAGTTTTCGTATGGGATTGGATATGATTTAATTTTACTCCACAACTATTTTTGTGGAAATATTTTAGACTGCTTTTCGGATTTGTCACACTTATTGCACCTTCATGAACATTCATGGAATGTCTTTGGTCGCCCTGACTGTGACATTTACAGAGATCCCAGATGCAATTTTTCCTTCTTTTTCCGGATTTTATTTTCAGTACTTAAATTTTTCTCAAGTCGGTAGTCTACTTGCTCAAAATCCGGAATTTTGATTTCCGGATTTTTCATGTTTGTAGAGTGGCATTTCTGTATTTAATGTATAGTAAACTTACGTTGGATTTATTAGTATTTTTGATAAAATCACGATTAGATATAAATATCTGAAAATAAAAGCTCGTGTACATATGATTTAAATAACAAGTCATTTGTATAACATAAAACTGTCCAATCTCGATAATGTCAAATTTAAGAGCTTTACAAAACAAAGATAGTGACAAACAACATGATTTTCTTTGACATACACAAGTTTATTCACATTCTTTTGTACAGAGCAACATGCCTGCATGCTGCAAGGCTTATTTGTGTAAGATTTGGACGGGAGCAGTACATATATAGTTACTGAAAGGAAAGCACTTGTCTCCAGGCATTCTAATCGATAATTGGTCTCCTGTTAATTTCATGTTAGTCAACGATAATTGGCATTTTTTTAATGGTGATGGGAATAATATAGTTCCAGTGTCACCTTAGTTGTCCTCTACATCACAATTCAAAGACAGTTTCTTCCATACTTTCATTAGTGTCTGATAAAGAGTTTAAAAAGTTAAGAAAAAATCATGAGAGCAGTTTTATGTTGCGCCCCTTACACCAATTACACACCTGATGAATGTCCACATGGTATGAACTATTTGATATCTTTTATGAATCCAAATAATGCAGCAGCAATAGTCAAGGGCTGTAGAAATTTACATATGCCACGATTGCTGAATACTGTACATTTCAACACTTTTTGGAGGGAATCTCTTCACGTCTACTTTTGACCAGACAATATTACTTTGTAATATTCAACTGCAAAGTGGTTGGGTGATATTCCGCTTATCATATATTGCCCAACAAATAAAACTACAGTCTCAAGATGCAAATTGGGGACTGTCCATAAATGACGTCATGTTCTTTTGACCATTTTTGACCCCCCACCCCCCACCCCACCCTTCATGTTTTTTTTACTATATGAATACATAGGGGACTGGACCCACCACCACTGCATGACATCATTTATGGACGGCCCCTTAGGAGAAAATTCTAATTAGGCACGGTTAACATGTTCCTTTAGAACTTGCAAAAGAAATATATCGAAACACCTACAATACACATGTTCCCCTAAATACATGGCAGATTAAATTCTTGTAATCCTCTGTGTTTTTTCCGCATTTATTCAAATCAGGAAACTTCTGTGAGAGACAACATTGTTTTTCCCCCCATTTATTCAAATCAGGAAACTTCTGTGACAGACAACATTTTTTTACCTCATGCGCATGCTAGCTGACAAACATCACATTTTCTGGTCGAAATATATTTTTGAAAACAGGCCATCTATTTGAAATCTGCCTATGATAGGTAGCATAGATAATCTCTTATAGTTCCGTTAGAATTTGGTTTCACTGCTTCTTTTCAACACTTAAACGACTTGTTAAACTTGAATCTTAAGTCAAAATAACCATGATATTTCCAGCCTTATGGTTTATGTGCACATGTGTAGTAATCTTTTTCTGTCCAGCAGAAAGATGTGGTTTCAGCCACATATTCCTACAACGCATCTGCAACCAGAACTCTTGGGTAAAGACATTTTATCAATGAATGTGTGCAGCCATCTATTAGGCATATATATTATATGCAGATAGTCATACTAATAAGAAAAAAATAGGATATTCTGAGTCGTAACATTCACTCAAACTCAATCTCAATTACCACAGGGGCCTTCTATTAAGTATGTACGCATCAAGGGGGGAGGAGGATCTGAGATTTAAAAAATGTGCATAAGTTCTAGTACAACTCCAATGCTTATTTTTGCCCTAGAGGTGTGGGGTGGGGGTAGGGGAGGGCTGAGATTTAAAAAAAAATGTGTGTACGTACTAAATGTTATGCCCCATATCTGCCTTGTACAAGTCTAGAATATTATAATTTGTACTGTAAACTGGTAAATGGGTAAAGTATAACCATTTAAAGAAATTGGCTCCTAATAAATTACACCAGGGGCGCATCAAGGTATTCAAAAGAGTGGGGGGCGGGGGGGGGTCTGCAGAAGGACTAAATAACACCTTAAATCAGACACACACATTGCGGCTATCCCGCCCCTTCAAAGGAAAAGGGAGGATTGTGTATATGGGACAGGGCCCCTGGAACTCCCCGTTGGATGCACCCCTGTATACCTATTAACAGATAATATTATCACATTTCATGAAATCGTAGTTAATGTCTTCGACCACAAGACGTTGAACATTACTATGTATAACCATTGAAAAGGCATTCCTATTACGTATGTACATTTACAATTATTGCAAAGGAGAGTTCTCCCTGTCTGTGGAAATTTAGAATAACATACAAAAAGTGATATTAAAGCCTGATCCTACCGTGTAGCCATGACAATGTATTTTGTCCGGCATAGCAATTTTTAAAACACCTTTTGAGAGATTTGATTACCAATTACATAAAAATAGCGGTTTGAGATGTAATGTTTAGTTTACCGTACGTTGCAGTGTCTCATTCACAATAATATGACATAAAATATTGACTTGAAATCACATGATAATTATACTAGTGAATTTCAATTTTTTCATCATAATCATTAACTGATTTTCTAGTTTCATTACATTTTCGTTTAAAAAATATCATAATATCACAATGAACGATCATGCTTGTAAGACATGAACTGTGTAAGAAAAATCAGTCACCTGTCTTTTTTTCAGTGGCAGAAAACAAACAACTGTTACTATGATTTCTCGGTTATGACAGAGAAAAAACGCTTTATAAATCAGCAAAGTTTCTGCAGATAGACCCATGCCAAACAAACCATTGCCATGTTGAGGACATTTGTGCCAGTAGTGACAGGCGCTGCAGATGTTTGTTCCTGCTCCTCCTCAAGGACGGTTTTAACCTCGACTAAGGTCCCTTCTTTCGCCAGTTCCACACTAGGAGGCGTGCTGCCCTGTTCGTAATTGTTGGCTGGACAACGCAACCAGATCTGTCCTATAGAGTAGCCTCTAGAAAACTGAAAGAACAGAAAATGCATATATCATACAATATGATCATGAGTAAAGGGTTGGTTGTAGAATTAAGAATTTTGATGTCAATCATGGCAGGCGAAAATGAGATAAATGACTTTAATAGTTACTAAGTACATAAATTATATAGGACATTCTATCTCATATCAAGTCACCTGTATTCTATACACCCCATTCATATTTTGATAAATTTGCATATCGAAAAAATGTGAAAACAAAAAGAAATTACGCATCTTATTGAATGCATCAAATAACCTTACAATTATGCATTCAACCCAATCTCAGAAGATGATGTACATACAACATGAACTACAGACTTACTTTTAACTCAATAATGTGAAGAATAACAAAAGTCCAAAATCTAACTATTTCTACTTTTGTAAACGATATAATAAAATACTAAATATGTACCAGTTATCAAGGACAATAAAACTTACTCTAATATTTTGGTCATCAAAGGCATAGTATTTATCTCCAGCAAAGAAGTAAGCTCTTCCATTGGTGTAAGTTACCACAGCATCTACTCGTTGAATCTCTGAAGGCAATCTCCAGGCTGTTATGCTTCTTGGATAGCCTGGGTCAATACTATTACTTGTTACCCGCCAGTACTGCCTTCCTGAAGACAAACGAAAAAATTGATTGCAAAATCAAAGAAATTAAAGATGCAGAAAACAAGAAAAATCCCAGAAAATCAAAATTAAAAGTTATATATTTTTGCTCTATAGTGGGACATCAGTTTAATCTAGGTTAAAAAGACTTAATGAAGTGTTTATAAGGCGGTGTCCTGCAATTCTGTACTGTAATGCAGAATATAATTCGATGTAATACCTTTAAATATGTAGAGCTTTCCATTGCGACTCCACTCAAACAGGGCATCAATGCCCGATGGTAAGCCAGGAACTGCCTGAGACAATAAGCTCCGTCGGATGAATCTGATATTCTGAGAGGAAGCTCCGACAAACACAATAAAGTAATAGAAGTAATTGCCCTGTAAGAAAAGGTACATGCATTATGAAACAAGAGCAATACAGCATGGATGGCCATCAATAACTTTGTCATAAAGTATTTGAGTAATCCAAATATTCAAATAACTTAGAAGATGTATGAGCCCAGGCCTTTTTTACCCAAAGGTATGGGACGGTAGTTCTACTATAGGCCACTTTTTCTAAATTTTATTGACTCTTAGTTCAGTAACTGACATTGTCAAAGGAATATTTCTGGGGGTATGAGATGGACCATTTCTGACGTAACTGGCCCATGGATGAGGGTATAGAGTGTCCACCCCTTTTTTGTATCAATATTTTACCTTCTCCCTTTTCCCTTTTCCCTTTTTTGTTATATCTTTTTCATATCACCCTGCTCCCAATTACACTATTTCATCCTTACAGTACATCCCCTAAACCATTTTCCCTTTTCCTGTTCCATCCATTTTTCTCCCTTGACCACTCTATGCCATTTTCCCTTTTTAGTGTTATTCAATTTGTTTCATTTTCCCTTTTCCCTTTTTTTTAATTTTACAAATTTTGACCTTTTCCCTTTTTCTTTTTGTCACAACTCATGTTTCAACACTCTTTAATCCCACCCCCTAATTATCATAGCCCCTCCCCCTAGTCAGTTGAGTCCTTAATAAATATCAAGCCTAGCTCACTAAAATTATAGTTACTAAATATCCCACCAATGGTGCCCCACCGATGGTGGTTGCAATGGTGCCTGTGAGGTGGGGTAGTAGTCTAACATTGCATACTAATTAGATGGGAGGGGCCTATTTTGTGAGTAGGAAAAGGAAAAGGGAAAAGGGAAAAGGGAAAACGTAAGTAGGTTTGCCAGTTTGCAAACCATTTTCCATTTTACAATTTTGATAAAACAAGTTAAAAATAATATATTTAAGACCAGGATTTAGTGGGGCAGAAAATGAACCTTATCCAGTACTCTCATAAAAGAAAACAATATAAGGATTTATGGAAATAAGGAATTGGAATTGAGGGTTAATGGACCTATATTGGTAATAAGGAATAAGGAATAAGGCATAAAAGGTGTTGGCCGGACCATACCCTGACCCCCATGCCACATGCAGGGTGCCCACACAAGTCTTAAAAGTCTTAAAAAGGTCTTAAATTGATTATCTCAAATTTAAGGCCTTATAAAGGTCTTAAATTTCATATTTTACAAAGAGGAGGTCTTAAAAAGGTCTTAAATTGGGTCTGATTTGAAACTGAAAATCAAATGGCCTGTTTAGCAAAATTACACTATTTTGTCAAGCGTTCGTACATTGAACCTTATCCAAAGCACCCTGCACATGACAGCTATTGCATTCAAGCTCCAATAAAACATCTAATTACAACAAGACTACACTCATCACTGAACCAGAGAGAATTATACTATATGGTATAATTCTATCTGACTGAGCTCCACATTGCCAACATATCTACAGCTTCATTCTAAATCATCTTTACCTTGTTTAACCAATAGTTTGTACATAATACTAGTCGTTATTGATCTATTAGTACGTACTTGCACAAGACAGGGAGCCAGGAGAGAATTTTGTCTTTAAAAGTTTCGATTTCGTTTTACACTGAATGTACTGGTACATTCAGTACCAAGATGAACATACAAATCTTCGAAAATCTGTTTAAAGAAATGCACTGTGGAGGTTGTTTTGAGACACCAAATTTTTCCTGGGGGGACACCCATCCCAATATTTTATCTCTGACCTTACACTAAAACTTTTAGTAAAAAGAAACGTTCGTGCTTTACCTTGAATAGATAGAGATTGGCGATGTCTGAACGACCATTGTAGGGGGAGGCGATGGCAGCATCCACCCGGTCAAGGTCTGGATGAAAATTTCGTTGGATACTAAATCCGTTGGTGTTAAAGACTCTGCTGAGATTATAGAATTGGGATCCTGTAAAAAACAACAACATAATCTTGGTAACATTTCAAAAATCAATCACAGATGTCCTTTCAAAAATAACTTTGACTCTCAAATCACATCTTTCGTAGATACTCCCCTAAATATACTGGAAAAACTGTTTTTACTAGTCAAATCTTTTTTTTTTATGAAAGGTTATCTACTTTTTATATTTTTCTTTGTCTCAAAAAAGCTACAAGAACCAAAGGATTTTAACTAAAGAAAATATACATTGCATATATACAGACATTGCATGATATTTTCTTTACAATGCCTATATTTTATTGTAAAATCTCAGGTAGATACGTCTTTTAGCGGACATAATCTCACTTCAGTCCAATAGAGGCTAATTCTTAATTTTATCTATAGACATATTTGGCAATATCTGAGTTAGTCTTTCCTCTGTAGAGGCAAAGGGAAAATAATCACCAGTGGACATACAATTTTTAAGGTTCATGCAACAGGAACCATAATGATTAAGATTCTTTTGATACAAATGAATAACAAGTTCATACTTGTAAAAATAACATTTCTTTGCAAGGGTGGGAAAAAGAAAAAAAAGGGCCACAATGCCAACAGTCATGACAAATGAAACGGTGAAAAAATCAAGTGCAACACTTAACATAGAATGTGCCATATCAGTTCACTCTACCATAGATAGCTGTTTTATACTATTTCAAACACCTTCAGGTTAATTTGGACCAATATTGTAGACAAAAACATAAGGAAAATTATAGTAAATAACTAACTTATGGAATATTTAATAAATACAGATAAAAACTGGAAAATCATACAGTACACGTTTTTCGTAATTAAACTAAAAACATTTCAAGAATTAATGAAAATGTGTATGCTTCAGGATTGTGAGTACCTATGCATTTCCCAGCATGCATCTCGATTTAAGCTAGTCTGCATGTAAAATTTATTAAACAGACTTAAATTTTAACAGGCAAGCAGTCCAAAGAAAGCCTATATAAAATCATTTGCAGTTCGACCTATCATAAGCAAATACCACGTATATTTCCTATATTCCAACTTGCGCTACCCTACCGCAAGCAAGTTTGCATCGGTTTGCTTGTGGCATTTCGGCAAATACTGCATACTGGAATATCATAGCCTTTAGGCAGCAGAGGTAGCAATACAATGACTCTCCCTTACCACTGAAGCCGTATGTCAACAGAGGTCTATTTCCTTCTGTCTTTGCTGAAGCCATTGCATCAAATCTAGGGTTGCAGTTTCCAGGCCTAGAGGTAGGAGGGTTAGGCCGAGGGGCAGACGTTGTGGTAGTACTAGTAGTGACGACAGGCCTATTTGTAGGGACAGGTGGTCGTGTTGGAGGCCTATTTGTAGCGACAGGCGCGCGTGTTGCGGTAGGTGAGCCTATAAGAAATAATGTGAAATTCTAATTAAATAAATGATAAGATTTAACAAAATGGTCCAGAACTATAGAAATATTTCTGTGTTCATCATCAAATTAGATATACCTGACTAAGACTTCTCTAGAGATAATTAGTTGTCTGCAACTATAATGAATTTCGGAAAAGAAAAACACTTTAAACTATGACCTAATCTTTTCTTGGTACCTGAAGCCCCCCTCGCCATGGTGGAATTGGTTTATCAAAGGCCTTTGCGATCTGTGAACGTTAGAAATGTTGCATTAAGCCCCACTCGCCGTGGTGAACGCAGGTTTTCGTAGAGCTCTGCAATCTGTGAACGTTGGAAAAGTTGCATTGTCCTAGGTCTCTACGACCTGATCCCTTGCAAAATTTTCAACCTGTTTAATATTTTTGTAGGGAACCTGTGCGATTCAAGACCAGATTGCTTGCGAAAATGATCGCAGGGAGCATTCTTCTCAGTGTGAATGCTCTATGATCAATTTCTCTACCTTGCGATCATTTTCTCTACCATGAGATTTTTGCGAACTCATAAGATATATTTTTCGCAGCTATCTACGACAGGAACTTTGACCACGGCGAATGGGGCTTCATCGTAGCCCTCTACGACCTGATCCCTTGCAAAATTATTCAACCTGCTTAATATATTCGCAGACACCTTGTGCAATTCAAGACCAGTTTGCTTACAAAAATGATCGCAAGGGACCTCAATTCTCAGTGTGAATGCTATGCGATCAATTTAACAGGTTTACGATCATTTTATTGCACCCGAGGTTATTTGTGAATCCTTAAGGTAAAGATTTCGTAGATATATGCGACAAAAAAATTGAACAGGGTGAATGGGGCTTGAATTAAATCTTCCTCAATGTGTACACTATATTACAAGAAATGTAAGTGCGACATTGATGGAATATATTAACTGGATAGAAAGTCCCTTTCTAACAGTTTAGTGTTGTACAATTCTTTTGATCAACGTAACTTTAGCCAGTATACAACAGTTTATTAAGTTATATATTTATATAATTAATATACAATTCTTATGATTCTTTATATGTAACTATCTTTTCTTCACAAACTATTTCATACCTGGATAAATTGCCTGGATGCCACGGATGTCATCGTCGTGAAGTTGGAAATTGGGTACGAATCCGCGATAGAATGCGAACATTAGGGCACCTCGGACATTTGAATGTCTCAATCCAAGCGAGTGGCCAAATTCATGGGCGGCTACTTGGAATAGGTTGATACCTTCAATGGGTAAAAGGAAATAATTAGGGTATAGAGCGGAGATATTTTGTGTAATACCATCTGTGGCCCAGAATGATGCAAATATTTAGTTAAAGGGAGCCAAAACCAATATATTCAATGAGATTTTCCAAACTCCAATAATCATGGAAATCCATACCTTGAGCCTATTCCTGGCCCATGTTAAAATCTAAACCATGAAATATGGTAAAAAATCATTAAAAACACATTTACCTCACTCAAATCAATTAAAGTGGATCCGCAAAAATAGGGTTTGTTTACAAACAAATGCAAATAATACCATCTCTTGTGGCATTCTACTTCAGTTTGAGCTAGTTTTCACAGCTAATACTTTACCACTGACCTTAACTGGACTCATCTAACATATTTCTATACTTATCCGAGTTTTGAAAATTTTGTCAATTATATTAGTTTTGGCTCCCTTTAATGTAAAGGAAAAGTAGATGGTATCAGCCACTTCAAATTACACATTTTGTATTGTATATCCGATTAAAGATTTCTTGTATTGCGAGTCATCTTTGAAGTTCTCTAAATGTTGCAAACTCAAACTGGGCTCATCATTTTTAGCTTCGGTGACATATTCTATTGTAATGAGACAAAGAGGTGGGCCACCAAAGCTATACTATCCGATGTCTGCAATGAGGCATCAAATTAAAGGGTCGACGTCTTGCTCTTGACTGACAGCACTCTGCAACTTTAAGGCCATATTCCACTATACGGTATTTGGTTGCGGCACCATGAAAAGACACAATCAACCTTCCGCAAACTCGCTTGTGGTAGGGTGTTGCAAGGTGGAATATAGGTACTTGTGGTCCTTGTTTACGGTAGGTCCCTAACGCAAATGATTTTCTATAGGTTTTCTAAGGATTGCTTGCGGTTGGGATACCAACATGTTGGTATCAAAACCGCAAAGGCCTTGTGGTGGTCAAATAAAGAGACCGCAAATGTGACCTACCGCCACTAAGTCGGCCTCAGCTTCCCGCATACGAGAATCGAAAACTGCTGTACTACTTTTGAGGTGCAGGGCATAGTGATATTATAATACCGGTATATAGTTTTTTTTTTTTTTTTTATTTTTTTTTATTGAGTCCACTTCCTACAAATACATAAGATCTTCCAGTGGAACTATATTTAGTACAATAACATAATTTACAAAGAATTTACAAAAAGTCATGGTATTTACAATGAAATAATGTAGCCTGAGATAAATTTGCTATCTAAAAGGATATAATTGGCTAGTATAGTTCCAAGTCATTTGTCCAACTGTATATCTGCAGTAAGCACAGCAGATATAAGGTAGATAGGTTACAATAGTATAACCACATATAACATAACGACAATAGTAACCAATTCAAGACATGCAGTAGGCACCGCAAAATGAACTAGCTTCCATTAATTATTATAATCAGTCCTTTATGACTCCCTTTATTTCTCTACGAATACCAGATTTAAATTTGGTTTTTGTGGTAGCTCTTTGTAACAGTTCAGGCAATGTATTCCACAGATTTATTCCCCTATATAAAGGACTATTTTGGATCTTAGTATACTTAGTATAAGTACACTTAAATTTAATTTTGGTCGCACTTCTCAAATTATGCTCAGGTCTGTATAAATCTAGTTTATCTTCATCTTTGCTTAATTTATACATTAATAATAACAAATGTTCTTTACGCCGAGATTCTAGACTTTGTAAGTTATATCTATATAACAGAGAAGATCTTTGTGTACGATTTTCAAAATTATAACAATTCTCTATCCGTCTAACACCTCTCCAGAACAGTCTCTCAATTTTATTAATTTTGTCTTTTGTGCCCGATTCAATTAAAAAGTCCACATACTCAAAATGTGGCAGTATCATGGTTTTGAATAATAATTCTGCAATTTTCTCACTCAAAAATCTACGTATTCTTCCAAAACTAAGAAGCTTTAAATTAACAGTTCTTATGATATTGTCTAATTGGGGAGCCATACTCAACTTATCATCAATTATAACACCCAAATATTTATATCTATTTACATTAAATAGATTGTTTCCAGCGAGGTTTACATGGAAATTTATATCAACCTTTCGATTTGTAATCAGCATATGTTTTGTCTTATCAATATTAATTGATAATTTATTTTTGCAACACCAAGTATGTACAGTATTTATCAATTCACCACTTTTTCTAATAACATCTTCAATTTTATCTCCAGAAGTAAGCAATAAAGTATCATCGGCATACATAAATACATCATATTTATCTTCAATGATAGAAAATAAGTCATTCGTATATATTATAAATAACAGTGGGCCAATAATAGAACCCTGGGGTACTCCACATGTGATTTCAGCAATTCCTGATTTAATATTTTTTAAAGATACATATTGTTTTCGAGTTGCAAAATAATCACTCAAAAATTTCAAAGATATTTCATCAAATCCGTATAATTTAAGTTTTTTAACTAATATCCAATGGTCTATTGTATCAAAAGCCTTGGCATAGTCGACGTATATACAACTACTTATCAGTCTATTGTTCCAGTTGTCAAACAATTTCGTCATAACATTAAAGATTGCAGAAGTAGTACTATGATTGGATCTAAAACCATGTTGTTCATTATTCAAATAATTATTTTTTTCCATATATGAAGATATTTGAAAATGTATGATCCGTTCTAATATCTTACCCGGTAATGGTATCTGACTTATAGGCCGCCAGTTTTTTGGTACATGTGGATCACCCCCTTTAGGAATAGGTGTGACTGCAGCTATACCCCAAGAGTCTGGAAACTTGCCATATAATAAACAATTATTAAACAAATGAGTTAACTCATTTATGGTTACCATAAACGCATCTTTAAAAAGTTTAGAACTTATGTCATCCACTGCTGAGGATTTGCAAATTTTTATATCTTTCACATATTTACGAACCTCATCAGGATTCACAGTTTTAAATGAAAAAGTAGAATTTATATTATCTAAAAAACTATTTGATTCCCAAGGATCATCCAATTGTTTCGCTAATTTAGGTCCAGCATGACAATAATAATCATTAATATAATCAGCAGCATCTTGGCCCATCAATAACTCTCCCTTGTCATTCAGAATTTCTGAGAAACTTTGTTCATTTTTGGATTTACCCAAGCCAAAACTCTTATTGATCTCTCTCCAAAATTTTCGTGGATTTCCAGATTGTTGCTCAATATTATTACGAATAAAATCATTTTTAGCGTTCTTGATTAATGTTTTGACAAAGTTCCTCTGGGTAACAAAGCTTAACCAAGATTCGCGATCTCCCGTTAGTTAGAGCCATACATGGGAGATTATGGCCCTAGACCCTTAAATTTGACATGGCGACATGGGCCCTTTAGGGCTTAGTGACACGTGACAGGAGATTTTTCAAAGATAATGACAGGGGACATTGCATTTTCTTAAATTCGACAAGGCGACACAGCCCTTTCTTAAATTACCTTTTCTTATATTCGACATGCGACATTGGGATCCCCCCACCAAGGGCCCAGATTCTACAGAGTTTTAAATTAAAATACAGTGGAGATATAAAGGGAGTGTATCTGGTTAGAAACAGTCTGTGCCCAAACTATTCTAGTGGACAGTTCTGATTGGCCGAGGCTGAGGTATGTACCTTCCCATAATGCAGGAGGGCTGACCTGATCCAATCATGGAGGGAGGTCCAGACTAAATGGTACTCAATGAGCCCATCCCAGTAAACATGCACATCATATTTTACCATGAAATTACATAACTTCTTTCTGATATAATCCCCAAAGATAGAAGCATAAAACAAAATGAACCATGGTGGTTTGGTTGACAAATTGCTCCTAATATTTATAGAATGCAGCTTTATATTACCCTTTTCACCATAGAAATCAATGTTAAAGACTATCAGCCCAATCTTTAATGTCCAACCCTAGTTTCAGTACTTGGGAAACCTATTTTAATATTATTTAAATAGGTATATATTTGCATATTGGGATCCCGTAGTTTAAATATATTTTTTTTTATTGTCCACCTCCTACGATTTACATAAGGTCTTCCAGTGTAGTATATCAAATTCCAAGAGATAGCTTTCTTAATGTAACAGAAATAAATCATCAATGAAATGATGTTATTTGCCTCAAGTCTGTAACAAAGTTATAATTATACCTTCATGGGTGTTGTCCGTAAAGGTTTCATCGTCGTCAAAGTGGGCATCACCACCGAATCCATTACCGGGGAAGTATGCATGAGCAAGTGTTCGTCCAGCGCCATCGAATGGATTTGCATCTCCATGACTGCGACTTCCAAATAGAATATCTATATCCACATTTTGCGTGGAACCCCTTTGCGTGAATGTCAGTGGACTAACATCGCTCCAAATCTGTGGGGGAAAAGGTAAAAGAGGGTATACTCAATATGACTAAACAGGCAGACAAAAATCTACTAGAACAGAGCGAGAATTAAAAGATTTGTTTTCATTGGATAAAATAGAAGAAATTGTGGTCAGACAATGACAGCTGAACTATTTTAATATGTCGTAAGTTAAGTTCAGAAAGCTTTGGCCGTGTATATGATACAGTGCATCATGTGTTTTGTCCTTTATCATTAGGCCTACATTTATTGATCAGACAATGACAGTTGAACTATTTTAATATGTCGTAAGTTAAGTTCAGAAAGCTTTGGTCGTGTATATGATACCATGCATCATGTGTTTTGTCCTTTATCATTAGCTATAGGCCTACATTTCTTAACAGTTCCTATATAGGATTCATCGATCCTGAAATATATATATTACTATTAAGAAATATAGGCCTAATTGGAAGGTTTTCCTTCGATTACCAATGTTCTTTATGGTTTAGGTATAGTCCTGGCTGTCCAGGAAAAGATTTGGTCCAGGAAAAAAAATTGGCATCTTAGAATTGAAAGACCTGTGTAAATCTGGTGTTATTATTTTCCACCCCCCCCGAGCACCGGCTCTGGATCCACCCCCGGTCCTCTCATGTAAGTTGTGTATAGCTCGGTGGTAGAGCACTGGCGTTGTGTGTGAGGGGTCCATGGTTCGATCCCCCACTATTTTTTTACACAAGAAAGCAAAACAACGCAGTTTTATATGTAAAATCTCGTGTCAAAACCTTGTGTTGGGAACACCAGAAATGAATTCTACAGGATCCCGGGTTGTACTCGAGCCTGGAGCACGTTTATGGCATCATGGATCCTGTGATCCTAAGGTGCAGAGCACGTATCTCTGTTACCTAAGATGTATTAATTGTCTTTACTTACTCTAAGGGCTTTTTGTAGAATTCTGGTTTGTTCAGCCGTTGACAACCCCCTCCTTTGGGAAGGCCGAGATATTCTGTAGGTCAGAGCATTACGTCTCCATTTCTGACCTGGAAGAAAAGAACAAGAATTAACTTTAAACATACTTCAAACTAAGAATTGGCGGATCCAGGAGAGGGGTCCAGGGGGTCCTGACCAGCCTCCTCCCCCCTCTCTTTGGTAAACCCTAAACTACAAAAAGAGGGTAAAATGTCGCATGCGTATACATGCACGAATGCACGTGGTATTAAGGCCATGATCCACATGGCGATTTTGGGCCAATTCTGAACCGATTTTAAAAATCGGTTTTTTGAATTATCATTTTTCTTACACAACATACACTTTTCCAAAGAGTTCAGAATAATACATATCAGGAAAATTGTATTTTCATCAGAAAATTTGATTCCAAATATGTGAAAAGTGCATAAGAAGAAAATTGGTCAGCCCAAAATCGCAACTTAGATCATGGCCTTTAGTACTTAGCCTGTATGCTGACCTACCCCCCCTTCTGAAAATCTCTTATGCGCCCCTGATGAGTATGGCTGTTACTGTTTACTGTTGATATAAAAGTACAATCCCAATCCCATAGTAATGATAAAATGTAATAATTAACCCATCAAATTATTACAAGGTTTGTCATACCATCAAGGAGTATTACAGAACAATCGACGCTAGGCTGTGCCTGGTGAATTAAGTTTAAGTATTTATTATTGTTTCCCATAGGAAAACAATGTGAAATATTTTTTATAATGGGATTTACTCAGAGGAGAAAAGGTTTATAACTACAAAAAGTGATGCATTATGATAAGAAGAATGGTGGGGGCATCCTAGGGTCGCTGGACGTTCCCGAATGTTCCTCTATATGTTATCACCCGAACAACATTTTTACGAGCAGTATGTACGGCCCTGCATTATGCACTGGCCCCTGTATGTACGTCACTGCATGACAATAGACCTTTAAGACCGTTAAGTTTCTGTAAATGGGGCCATTGAGGTTTGCTAAAGGTAATAGAAAGGTCACCTTTGCAAGACCTTTGCAAGACTTTTCGTACTTACCCGACAGTGAGTATCGTTTTCTTCTCCTCATTTGACTTTGTTCCTTCCCGTAGCCGAGCCCACACCTAGGAAGTTTCATGCAATCTATCGTTTCCTTATCCATTCGCCCTGTCTGTGGTAAATCGCAAGACTTCTGGAAGTTTTTGATTGGGCGTTCCATGTCAACGTAAGACGATGGTCCAGAACCGTCCATTTTTTCCATATAGTCATACTCTGTTAGGTACCTCTGAAATGCAAAGATAACTATGAGGACAGGTTCTTTGATTCAACACTTGGAGAATTTGGTTTAACATAGCTTAAAATATTGATTTTTATATCGAATTAATATTAATGATATATAACAACAAAATAGAAAAAGAAGAAACTATTGGGCTATTGGACACGCGTTTTCAATTTTAAAATAAGATATGCTTCGTTAACATAGAATGTATGTTTTTCTTTGGAATGCTCGAGCCTATTCTACATGGTTATATTTTTGTGGAGACATTTTTAACATAGTTGTCTCTATGAACTATAGAAGGGATCTAACCACAAAGGATGCATTATGTTTTAAAATAGCATATTCCAATTGGTATATTATACTCGATATGCAGAGATCTGTGAAGGCCTTCAAGTACTTTAACCTTATAGACTCACAGATGTGTCATTAAAATTACTCTTGAATATTGACATGTGTACATATCCTACACTGTAAAAACAGGTGTTTAGAATCTAAACCCTTTCCTAAACACTTTGCTGTAACCAGTTTGACAACAAGTTTAGATTCTAAACATGTTTAGAAATCTCTTCTGTTTAGGTTTAAGTGTTTAGAGTTTAAACATGTTTAGGTGTTTAATGTTGCTGTGTTTAGGTCTTTTCATGGATAATAATCAGGAAATAATCAGCGACTCCAGGTGTGTCATTCACTACACATAATTTTGAGCTGTCATCTATACAACATAGGCTCACATGACATAGGGACTAGAGAGTTGATCCTTTTAGTTTGGTAAGTCAACTGGTGTCTGTCCTGACTAGTCTGCAATGCATCCCTTCCCCAGCTCCCCAATGTCTGCTATGGAGTCCACCATGGCAATATATAGGGACAGGTAATAGGTAATAAGTACTGCAGGCCTGTTCACTGCCCCATACCTATTCCTCGTCTTTTGACAAGATTATCAGTGCTTCACAAATTATAATGTTCTTTTAGTCCCAGGCCTCATGGCACATGATTTATCAAGATTTTATGTTATATTAAATGTTGCTCAGACTACCACTGTACCAGCATCAGAATTTGGGAAATGTTTTTCCCAACATTTTTGGAATTATTTTTGCCTGACGAATAACAATTTAGTTTGGGATAATCATTATAAGTTATATTAATATAGTTTGAAGAAAAACATTTGGGAATGGTGTCCTGTTTTGACCATAAATGGCCATTTTGTCTAAGTATTTTAAAGGCAAGATCTGGGGCGTGCTGATGGAATGTGACATTAGCATATCATTAGAGATCTATGCTTCCCCTGTCCTATGACTCTAGAATATTTTAGAATCTAAACATTATTCTGGATGCAAATATTGAGAACAAAAGTTAAACACTATTGAATGTATTTGTTTGGATTCTAAAAATCTGTAATCCAACACATGTTTAGAAAACTCAAGGGTTTAGGTTTTAAACATGTGGAAACCCATGTGTTTAGATACTAAACATCTGTTATCCAACACATGTTTAGAAAATACAAGTTTTTAGGTTTTAAACATGTTTAGACCCTAAACACGTTTAATTTCCAAACACCTTTTTACAGTGTAGTTGGTGACATCACTGATAACGGGCGGATCTTCAAGGGGGGGTGGGTGGGGGGGGGGGGGGGGGTGGCGCCCTATCATGCAATATTTTGCCTGGAATTTCCCAAGAATTAAAAAAAATATATTTGGTCAAAAATGGGGTGGGGTGGGGGCGCCGTGTGCGCAACCCCTATATGGATATGGATATGGATAATTATTTTATATTAAATTTTACGCTACGTCAGGAATGTAATCTGAAATTAGTTGCAATAATCAAATAGAAACATTTCAAATCGCACATTTTAAAAAAACAACAAAAAAAACTGACCCCCCATTCTCCCCCGCCCCTTGGGCTGAAGTACACATTAGACTTATACAGGAATTTATGCACATTTTCCAAAATCTCAGATCCCCGCTCATTCCCCCTTGGTGGGTATGTATTTAATTGAAGACCCCAAAGAGAAATACAAATGTCTGGCATTTGTCAGTCCCTGCAGCCACCTAGTGTCTTCACTAGGAATTAACCAGCTGTAGGCAATCATCCATAGGCATCCTTGTTACTATATAATACGGAGCATTATTAGGTGTAGCTGTCTAGGATATTTAATATTTTCTGCTTTCAGCCATGAAGGGGTAGGGGGTAAATATGTAATGATCTATTTTGGGGGGTTATATTGCACACAATTTGGTAGAATAAAGGTGAAAACAGGGGCGGAGCCAGGGGGGGGGGGGGGCGGACGGGCCTTGCCCCCCCCCTCCCCTCATGTTTAATGGGGGGGGGGGGGGCCCTCCCCCTGTACATTCATGTTTGGGGCCCCCCCCCTAAGAATTTCTGGATCCGCCCCTGGAAAAGAAAAATCTGTGCTATCAGCTAATCGTCAATCAATAGAGCGACAACATTCAGATTGCCAATAGGATTCACCTTCATTGTTGATGGCTAAATACAAGTTATTTGCCTTGTGCAAACCCCACTTTAGCTTGTTTTCCTCAACAGCTCTTAATTGCAGAGACAGGGAGCCGGGGGTACCCAGTACTCAATGTCCATATTCATGTACTTTCATATTTTCAATTAAAGTTTATGAGAAATAAAGCTCTGCTCATTTCAGAAATGTGTTTCATGAATCATTCATGCAGTTCATCCTCATGGGGTTCGGGGGTTCGGATATTTTAGAAGGGGGTTTGTCCTAGGTAAGGGGAGTTCGCACGAACCCCCCGAACCCCCCATGACTACGAGCCTGACCCTATCAATTTTAGGAGTCTACATCCATAGGGTAAACCATTAGATTTGTTCAAAGGAGAACCCTTGCCCAACCCCTTCCTCCATCTTGGTGGAAACCTGAACTTTTAAAAAAGTGGAACGGGGGGGGGGGGGGGGGGGGGTTAGTACTTAGCCTTTATGCTGACCTCCCCCTTTCAGAAATCCTGGATCTGCCCCTGCAATGCCGTGCACATGAACAGTAATTATATCCTAAATATAGGAACCATGCTCCCTACCCTCTGAAATCCTGGACAATCATGAACCCTCTTCCCGACAGCAGATCCAAGAGTCCTTCAAACTCCTCTCATAGTATCCCGCGCTTTGATAACCACCGTGGTGGATTTCATGAAATATGTAACATTCGGCCACAATACCATACAGATTTTCCCCCAATATGCAATAGGACGTCCCCCTTCCCTTTTTAAAATCCTAGATTCGCTGGTGATAACTTATAGATGGAAAGATACTTACATACACATTCGGCACCGAGTCACCAGCATTCTCATCTAACTCTTGTTGATCTATCGGCATAGGGGTATTCCCACTTTGTTGATAGCTCTCAAATAAAGGTTGAGGTGTCGTGCCTCCATTCACATAGCCCAAGAGAAAGCATAGGCAGAAGAAAATTACGTCCACTCTTTCCATGTTGATATTCCGCGATTACCTTATTGGTGAGCAATATATGGTAAGTTTTGCCTTTGACAAGATTCCTTCCTTTTGTTGATTGCACACTTTAGGTTGCGGATCCCGATGCCTCTGCTTCAGTAATTATGTCTTTAAAGGAAACACTCCGTGGGTCATTTATATATACTGATAGTCCGTCCTCCCAATATGTTCGCAGGCCAATAATGTGTTAAAGAAATCCTTATGAGGTACAAAATGGCAAGGCTTTTGTGAATAAATTATGGTAGATACGTATGTACATTAGATAGTACAGAGCTTCTCCCAACGCCTGCGCTGGGTGCCGCGTTCCTGTTGAAAGTGCCGCTGCAAATGTCGTCTGCCCAAGTCGGCGTCTGTTAAAATAGCCTCGTTTTCGACACGGTCTGTTGGCGTTCACGACGCAGGTTTTTACCCAGAATATGCGTCATCGTCATCAATGGCGATGAGCGTGACATGGCATAGTTCTGCCAACTTAATGTAGACCTCCTGCGGTAGAATCGATCTTTGTGATTGTTTATACATTACAATGTTTCCCGCGCGTACTTCGGGTGAAATCTAGTTGCTATGGCTTTACATCACATGCTCAGCCCCATCATTTTTCAGTTTTTTTTATATAAAGATCTATTCTAGGGGTTTAGCAATTACCGATAATTGGTGAACAATATATGGTTAGTTTTGCCTATGCATATAATAATATATACTTTGAATAAATGATCTATTCCTTCCAACTGAAAAAACCTAATAAGTGAATGCAATAGGACCTATATCTTTACAGGGCTTTATCAATCTTTCACAATATTTTTTCTTGAACCTAGCGAATCTATTCATTATAAATTGTGACATAAGTTTGTTTCCCCGCCCGGATATTGATAGTGATTCTCTAGCAAGGAGGGAATAATATCACTGGTAGAACAAGACTTCCTTTAGAAATGTATAAGACAGTGTCTTCCTCCCTTTCCTAGCTATAGGCTGCTTTTAGTGGAGGGAAACAGGGCGGAGGAAGGTCTTATCTACGTATAATTATCAGTATCACAATTAGCATTATAGAACACAGGTAGCTTTAGCACACAGGAAGGTATAGGGTATTTACGGGACGGTTGGTTGGACTTCAGCCATCCGTTGTCCCACGAGTATGGATTGAATTGGGGCGGGGAGGAGGGGAGGATGTGCGTGTATAGACCCCCGCGATCTCAGTATCAGATGGGGCCCTCTACGTGGTAGCCTCATATAACATAATGATTTAATTGTTTTCCCAAAGTTGTTTTTATTAGTAGCAATAAGCGCATCCCAGTTTACACCTACATTCATGTTTACCATGAAATATTTTAAAAGTTACCTCGATACTTATTCTCTGAAGAGAGTTGTATAATACAAAATTAACCAAAGCAATTTGGTTGAGAGATTGCTTCTAAAATCTGTAAAATACAACTTTATATTTTGGCCTTTCAGCCAAACCTATGATGTCCAACCCTATTTTGCACTGAAATACAGCATTTTGATTGGCCAACAAACCTGCAAATCTGCCCTAAAATTTAAGAAATCATATGCATGATATTTATATATTACTTGGGGATATATAAAAATACTATTCTTGGCTATTTTAGTAACCTCAACTCTCAGGAACAAGGATTGCTTATAATATTATAGTTATTTTGTCCAACCCTTGTCCAACCCCTTGATTTACCAAATGTGGGATGGGCTTATTGTCAAATTTTTCCTTGTTTTTCAGAGTTATGATCATAATTGGCATAGACACAGTTTTCTGTTTTCCTGCATTCTACATACCTGAATGGTTATATGTGCAAGTTTTTGTAGACAAACTGGTCGGGATTATGCATTCATTGGGTGTAATGATTTCTGAAGACATGCTGTACACGCAACAAACATAAACTCTCCAGATTTAAAAGGGATCCGAATGAAATAATCAAATGGCCAGGGTTTTACTAATAAATTGAGATATAGGGCCTACAAATAAATGATGACTTAAATAGACTCATTGCTGCCTCTCTAGATATCATGTAAAGCACAATATAAGACCATGGGCAATTACATGGCGATGAAACTTTAGGGATCCCAACACCAAATAATCGCAGGTACACTTGGAAAACAAGGTTATGAAGGAGGTGAGGGGATTGGGGCAGGAACGGATCCAGGGGGTCCTGACTCCCCCCCCCCCCTTTTGTTAGACCCAAAAACTATGAACAGAGGGGAAAATGTAGAACGCATGTGTACGATTTGTACAACGTTATGGTACTTAGCTTTTATAATGACCAACACCGCTCTTTCAGAAATCCTATATCTGCCCCCCATCCATTGCATAAACCGAATTAAAAGCCTTTCAGACTTTCAGAGCAAATGGATAGATAATGTAACAGGATCCTTATTAGTATATAGTTTAGCAGATGGGTGTTGGTATAAAATTGTTCACTTCTCTTCCCATTGTGACGTATTGGCCACTTCCACCCATTTCAGGGCATAAGTAATGCAGACTCGAGTGACTGGTTATGTGGTCATTAAAGGGTTCCTATAGAAATTCACAAATTCGTCTTTTTCATTTCTTTGCTATACCAGAATGTTCTTTAGATACACAGAAAATGAGTGAAAACATGAATATTGGGCAAGGAAAGAAGAAAATTCGACTTGGAAATCCCTTAGATGTCTGCCTAATTACTACTCCCTGTACTACGTCATAAAATATGCATGGGAATTCCCTGCTGGGAACATTGGCATTCCCAGGGATGTTGAAAATATTTTCTATAAGTACATTTAAAAGGGTTATCAACGTTGGGCCAGTCAGGAAAGAACCCATAAGGGTTGGCCGGGCGTTAAACTACCCCAACAAACAACGTTGGGTGCTGTTATGTGTTATATAATTATAACTGTTTTTTCCCAAATTTCTTACAACGTATGTGGATGGTGGATCCCTTTTTTAACAGATGGGCTTTGCCAATTAATCACTGTGTGACATCAGAGACGAAAGAAACATTTTGATGTCCCATTTTAGCATTTGAACTTGAAATTTTCGTATTTCCTTTTAGCATTATTAACGTTTGACATAGCCAACATAGGGATTTCATGGGGTAATATGTATCCTGTAGTTAAGTTGAAGGTTTCCCCCACTTGTATAATGCAGATACCCCCCACTTGTATAATGCAGATACCTCTGCCTCCCAATCCTGAGCAAGCAGGAAGGAATGCTTCAGTTCAACTGATCAATAGTGAATGCGATACCCCTTGCAAAGAAATAAAATAAAGAAGAGTGGGCCACCAAGGCACTGGTCTGATAGATTTCAAGTTGACCATTCAGCTTGGCAGAGGTGTTGCGAGCTTTGAAAATAAATCAGGGTTCCAAGTAAGATTAGTTGATTAAAAGTGAATTAAAGAGGGTTCCATCCTATGTTTTCCCCAAAATTTCTTATATTTCAAGCCCCATTCCCACTAGGCTGAAAAGGGGCACAAATCAGATAAAAATTGCGGAAAGAATTGGCTGACCTTTCCGCAGATTTAGTTCCCCAATTAGTATAAAATATTGAAATGTACATTTTTGTGTGTTTGATATTATGATTCTGTGCTAGAATCAGCTGATTATTCCTGCAGAATTGGCCGATTTAGCACTGATTAGTTGGCCGACTTGGCTCTCATTCAATTGCCGGCCTATGGCTACAGTACAGTGTTTTTGACCATGATTATATCAACACTAGTACAGCTAACCACATACCTAGAATCAGGGAGTGAACACTCTCCATAACGCCATGGTCTCTGCTTCTACACAATGGAATCTCAATGGTGTGGATGAAGGGGGGTAGGCCACGTGCATTTGTTGGCGTAGCTTTCACGGTACAAAACCTCAATGTGTACACTCAATTTATAGAAAATCATAAAATTTTATTTCAAAAGATTGCAAATGTTGCCAAGTTTTTATTTGGATGAAGTATTAGTCTGATAACTTTATGCAAAGATGGGGGCTGCGGGTTGGCCATCCTAATTCTCTACCGCCATGGATCCCGAGCGTCTTTTGAGTACACACATATTCTTTTCCCTGAATAAGAAAATGTATATATGTGTACAGTATTTCTTGTGAAGGGTCCAGAGAACATTAATGCTTTTTAAACGCCTAGTCTGTTGTTAGGTTGAGTCAGTAAAAAAAGGTGAATAGGACTTATGGACCACAGAGAAAAATTGACTTGGGACAGGGAAATCTCGGGGACAATCAGAGAATTTGAAAATTGAATTTTGGTTGGTACCCTGTTTACAGATTCAAGTATTTTCTATTATTTCATTTAATACTAGTTTATCTAATTATCACACTTTGTTAGTGGTCAACAGTTGATAAGTCTAGCTGGACCGCCCATAACACTAATAATATTGCTGTTCTTCCAAGCGGATGTTATATGGATGTACACTCAATTTACGAAAATATATCAAAATCATGCTCCAAGACACCCAAGTGAGTACACTTACTTTTCGAGCTAGCTACACCCCTGATATTGAACGTTTCCTTCACCATTAGGTATCTACCTGACAAGGGACTTTCATAGCACTTTTTCTTTTTTTGCAAGATGTATATAGATGAGTTAGGAAGTATGATGGAAGTACTATCTTTACTTAAACCTGTAAGACATGAGTGATAATAGTCATAAACCCAAATTGTCTTACATAAGAAAGTATCATTCTCAAAGTAATGTACAGCATAACTGAAGTCTAAATTGCCACTTAAAAGAAAGTAATGTTGCAAAAAATTTCTATGAATATTCGTAAAAAAAATTGTTGTGGTCCTGACAAGGAGACATACAACACGCCACGTCTCACCAACCTTAAAAGTGAAAGTAAAATTAACGCAGTCTTATGACAGCAGGTTTAATTTAAGTACATTTCAATGACAATTAGGTTTTTACGCAGGTAACTAAATATTGTGCCTCGTGCAGTGTCACTTAAACTTGCAAGAGGAACTTGTGACCTCCTCCTATAAAAAAAAAAGCCAGGTATGCAGATTCGCTAGTGGAGCAGGAAGTTACAGTCCACTCACGCTAGCAAAACCTTTTTAAAATTCAACAGGTCATACTGTTAAGAAGCAAACTCCGTGACTATAGGGGGTTAGTAGTACTCATACTAACGGAACTGAGAGGTTTGCAACAGTCATAGTTATTCTACAATAAAATTAATTTCTATTTAATTGTTCTGTTGTTAAATATTGAGTTACGATCAGAATTACAGATATCCGAGAATTGTTCCTGAGAAAGACACATGTATTCTGTTATACTGCCCACCTTGCTTTACTGTGTAAAATGTTTTTCTCCTTATTTTGTGAGTTCTGAATGGATTTGCATAATTATTTTTTTAAATTTCAGGTAAAATAATGCAGTCTAATTAAATGGAGATAGTGATAGAATCCTAATTTAAGAGAAAATAAAGAATATTGAGGAAAACTGCTTGACACCAGTCAAAGTGTGTGCATAACCAATACATTGGAATACTGCCCACTTTGCTCCACTGGTAATTTCCTTTCTCTTTTGCTTATAACTTACAAAATATGGTATATAATATAAGGAAAACTTACCACGGTTGACAGTACAACCCTGAATACTCGGTGGGATGTCAGAAAAATTACTGCCCTCAGCCTAACGGCCTCGGGCAGTAATTTTTCGACACCCACCTCGTATTCAGGGTTGTACTGTCAACCTCTGTATGTTTTCCTATAGTCTTTCTAAAATTAAAACGCCCCTTTATGGGTGGTTAGGTGCTACTGCCTGTGGGGTATGACACCCTAGCTTTTGGGATACCTTGATATTGTGCCCCTTCTTATGTAGGATGTGCCCTTGATATGGGTAACAAGGGTAATAAGTCCCTGCTGTCTTCTGAGTAATATGTGGTCTGTGGGGTAATAGGCCCCTCTGTGTGTAATTTTTCTTACATCATTCAAGGAGTGGAGTATACATTTAGAGTTCCTTACTGATATATCTTTTCGGTGCACAGTAATAGTAAAAAATTACAATGATTAACAAAACAGACAGGGACGGATCAAGGGGGGGGGGGAATCCAGGGGGTCCTGACCCCCCCCCCCCTCCCTATTGAGTATTTGGTGGGGACTTAATCTTGCCAAATAGAGAAATACGTATACGTCATGCATGTGTGTGCAAATGCACCCCGTTTTAGTACTTAACTTACATATACCTCCTTTCCAAAATCTGTATCCGCTCCTCGTACGGTAAGAATATTATAGTGAATAAACACATTTATGAATCTACAGTACTTTACTAGGTCGTGTTTCCTGCTTTCTTGAAAATCATGGTGTAATAATGATATTGGGAACGTTGCCACTTCTTGAGCACTGAGACCTTGTATAAAGGAATGGGAGTGCCGCGCTCTTCGTGCATCCGTGCTCTTGCCACGTTTAAAAATACAGTGTGTATGAAGCAGTAATCTCTGTAACCCCAAACATTACCGGCTATGATACGCCTAAGTCAGACAATACACAATCATATCAAGTAAATAAGTTTCAATTAAGATAAGAGCTATGTGTTTTCCATATATTTGTCATTTTGGTTTTATATAATATATCACTGATCATGTAGTATAGCCAATTATATGTTTAATTGTATTCCAGGGCGCCACATTATGAACAGTCAAATGCGTTTCCAGGGGATATATTATAAGTTGTCACTAGTTTAGACTATAGATATAGGCCTACGCTTTGTTCGTTAGTTACATATTCTTACATATTCAGCAATACATCGCAATTCTTTACTATAAACAAAACCGATAATAACGTCAATGTTTTCGTATATATAAACCTAAGTAATTATTTATATTTGGATGTGCTTTCCTAAATGCATGCAATAATAGAGATACCCAATTTGTACAACAGCTAACACATTAATATACAATCCAGTCGCAGGGACGGATCCAGACATTTTGGAAAGGGGTTGGGGGTGGGGGCGCACATATTAAAAAGGGTCCTGGCCACCCCTCCAAGGTTTTGAGTTTTACATTAAAAAATCTAAATTTGGTCCAAAAAAGGGGGACGCACGCCCCATGCCCCCCCCTAAATCCGTCCCTGAGTCGGTACATCAGAAGTTTAAGAGTTCAGATATTTAACCCTCTGTAGACGTGATGTCAGGTCATCGTATGTCTGACACATTGCCCTTATTTGGTACCCCCTGGATGTATTTATGTGCATACTACTAACATCAAATATAACTCTCACGACTGATGATTAAACTACCCCATCACGGCTTGGGAACACGCACGGAACTTAAGGTCAATGGCCGCAAGGAAATGTGCCACACATAGCTTATAAAAAACACTGACACATAAACACATGGAAGATTCAAGGTAATCAGAGGTAATGTAGTGGCAATAGTAACTGACACTTAAACACATGGGAGATTCATTGTAACCAAATGTAATACACTGATAATAACGTTTCAGAAGTTCCTATAACAATCGATTTATCTTCTATGAGTTTAGTCTAATGCAACCATAAGGATACTTATATTTACCATGAAATCTAGTTTAAACCTGGATAGAGTATATTATTGTTCAATATTGTGTTTATTCATTGTGGATCTAGACAACCTGTCAATAACATAAAGTAGTGACATTATATCTGATCTAATGTAGGCATATTTATGTTGGCATATTTATCTCTAGGCCTATTTAAATTCATAGGAGATCCCTCCATTCAACCTAATGGGTCAAATTTGCATGATTTGCAAGCATTACATGAATATGAATTCGCAAATTCACATCATCCACCTGATAATCTATACCACATATATGGACAGCATTGTGTCCCCAGTTTCTTCCCTCAAAATCCTGGATCCGATCAACAATTATTCTCAATGCTGTTCGCTAGAGCCGATGCTGATTCACTATACCCCCATTGTAAGTAGGCCTCGTGCCCTCTCGTCACTTCTTTCCTCCTTCCCCTGTTTGTTAAATGGGGAGATTCATGATCATGATGCATGGAGTTTTAGGTAGTAGGCCTATTAAGGGGGCGCCCTCCCCCTCTTTCCTCTTTCTAGACACGCACTTTAATTTGTACATTCAGACTGAAACGGAAATCGTGCATTTTCTAAGAAATGGATGCGTGATTTGCGCATCTTTGATAAAGCCTTTTCACCCTTGGCTTATAATCCCCGAACTAGAACTACAACCCCATTCCAGAAAAAGAATACGATAATTAAATTTGTTCCCAATAATAATCAGATCTTGTTGAGGGTATCAGTATGATATAATAGGTTATGTGACACAACCTTAGATATAGACCCTGCCTATGGTAGGGGAAGTGAAAATCTGATGTAAGTCTCATACTAGAACCACTCATTTCCCCTAGTGGGCCACCGGCTGTTGTGTGTAGGGCCCTGCCTATGGGACCCTGCACATTAAAGAACACCTGCCTCGGTAAATATGTAGGGGTATGGTCTCTACCTTCTCATAGATTCGATCATTCCATAGATCTGATCATCAAGAAGACAGAATTGTCAAAACCTTGTTCTGCCGTGATATGACCATATAATTATGTTGATACAGCGTAAAACACTAATAACCAACCAACCAACCTCAGAGATAGGCCTAATGTCAGAATTCATTACCTTTATTCAATTCAATGGGTGATTTCCATTTTAATAATTCGATTAATGGAAACAGGGAACTAAGATTTCAATAAGTATTTAAATTTTGAAAATCAGACCAGAATAAGGGAACAAATCCAACTTATTCGTGAATTAAAGAAAAAAGACACTATAATAATATTTAGTAATTAGACTTAGTGCTGATCCCCCTTTCGAAAATCCTGTATCCGCCCTTGCTAATCATACCTTTCATCACGTAATTCCAGTAATTCGTGACAATTAGATCGATTATATTTACTATTCTCCTTGTCAACATCCCCTAGTTAGTCAGAGGGTAAACTACAAGTCATGTATTAAATGCAAGGGGCATATCAACGGTTAGTACGGGCTCAAGTGCTTTACCTAGCCCCCCCCCCTTCCCCCTCCCCTCCTCGTAGTGATCGGGGGTGTCCTTTATTAAGTACACAGTTTCAGTGACTCAGTTGCGTCGTGAACGAATTCGGAGTTCCCTGGGAAATGCGTGGCTAGTGTAGTTGAATACATTTTGTTTATCTACAAGAGGTGCGGAGGCACTATTCAGAAGCGAGGGGCGGGAATAAAGGCTAAGTACTAAAACCACGCGCAATTGCATGTGCACGCGTGGCATTTCCCCCTCTTTTTGTATAGTTTAGGGGTTTAGGACCCCCCCTTCATCCGCCCCTGATTAGGTTCAGGTTGATATTTTACCTATCCGGGCTATAAAACCGACAACATGATAGTGTTAGAAGTCTGACATTAAGCGTGCACTGTAATGATAGGGTACAGCTAAGATATTCTCGCCGGGGAAGGATGTGGCAAAAGGTAGCTTGAGGATGGGGCATTTCATTTAGTGAAGGAGGGGGATTGCTTCTTGTGTTTCTCAATTAAGTCACAAAAATATCCTAAAACCTTATTCACTTCTTATTTTTTCTCAAAACTTCACTTTTCCCCCTCATTACTATATTCCTTGTTTATTACCACTTCCCTTTCTTGCTACCCTTCCTATATTAAATGATTTATGTAAAATCATTTCAACTTTAAACACTTTCCTTTTGGAAAGTAGTTTGAAATCAGCAGTGTTATGATGTTCTTTTACCAAGCTATGCTGCTGGATTTAAACCATATGCAAAATTAAACTGATTTTGACTGCTCAATTTCTTACATACAATTTACGTTTAACTAGTAGGAATTGAAACTAGCATATACTAAAGTGCAAACCAGATAACAGTCCCTGCATGATGGTTGCCACGTGCAGACCAGTGCACACCACATATTTTGACCCTGGCTGAATATTCACATGACCGGTGAAAAAAGGGAACACCCCATTGACGTCAAGCTTGGGACCACTTCCCGACATCATTGAATCTACCATCGTGAAAATCTCACCCCTACCCAGTTGCCAATCCGAATTTCTAAGGGAATAGGAAAGCAGGTGTGTTGGTTGGTGTGAGGGGGGGGGGGGTGATTTGGGTAATTTTCCATAATGGCAATATCAAGAGGTTATATTCCACAAATTGATTTATTTTAAAACTGCAGACTTAAAACCATTGAACTTTAAAGCATAAGTACATCTCAAATCATCTGATGTACTCTAACTGATTTTTGTTACGCACACTTGGTCCTTTGAGAATCTCGGGACCATATGATTCCTTTTATACAGACCCTGAGTAAACCTGCCAAGAAGGTGCTGTGTGGTGTCTTTTTTATGCATATTCTAGGCATCTTTAACTTCATTTTCATGTTCCCGTCCCAGCAATACATATCAAATAAGGAAATGATTATACAGACATCAGGTGCATGCCTACACAGTATAGGATATTTTACAAGGATTCTTTCTTTCATTGCAAGATATGGAAGATTGGTTCCCCTAAGAATCATTTGAGTTCATTTATGGAAATTCTGATGTTGCCTAGACACATTTGGTTTCCCAATACGGATTGTTTGAAGGTATTTGAAAAGGGTTCCATTATGAAACCCTTTTTTCAAACCATTGTAATGTTTCCATATTTAAGGTAAACAGGGAATCTCCGTCCTGAATAGTTTCTTATGAAACAGACCCAATGCAGCAGACCAGTGGGATGTTTCACAGCCAAATGGGATTAAACTAGACGAGTTTGCGTTTCGTAACAGGTATACTTGAGCCCCATACCCACTAAGCGATCTCGCTGTTGATGGTCGACGGGCGACAAGGAGGATCGCCAACGCCGTCGCTGGGTGACTGCAATATTGAGCAAGTTTGATATTTTCCCGGCAATCCTGTCCTTCGCTTGTCGCCCAGAATATATACCATATCCCCGGGAAATCGCCGGGCGATTGTGCCGACGATCTGTATCATATCCAGTCACCCGTCGTCGGTAATATCGCCTAGTGGGTATGGGGCTTTATCGTCGCCTTTTTAAATTGTCATAGATGTTAGTGTGATGTTCCTCGGTAGTTTGGGGTTTCTACTGCCGAGGGACAGGGGGGGGGGTTATTTCGGTTCTTAGCTGGGCACGGAGGCCGAGCAAGAAGCCGAGGTGTGAGATCAAGAGTCATGCCTCACGCACAAGGGGGGCTGAGTGGGTCGGTCGGGGGATCGGTATTCGTTGAAGGGGGGAGGGTGTGTTGGTCAGATCGGGCCGGGGGGTTGCAGCCATCAAGTGTGGAGGACGGCGGAGGGCAGAATTGTTGTTATGGTAGGGGTCCAGGCCGGTGCTTCTATTCGTCTCTCCGGCCGGAACTAGGGGAGCTCCACTCCTTCGTTCCCTGACCGGGAGCATCGAGCCAACGGTCGCCTATGTTTTGGTAGCGTGGGGCCGAGCCGGTTGCGCCTTGGGCCTTAATGCCTCCGGTCAGGGGGTTGCCGCTAACTATTTCGGGCTTCTTTGTCTGGCTGGTCTTCCTTCCTCGCGTCGCCGGTCGGGCAGTTTCCGGCCTTCGGGCCATGGTTTTCGGTCCCTCGGGCCTTCGGACCCCGCACTAGTTTAAGCCTTAGTTTTACAGAACTTTACCAATATTATCTCGATTTCCTAGTTATTTAGTCCATATTAGATCATCTAATCGATTGAAGTCCTCATAAGGAGCTATTAGAGGAAGAAGACACTTGTGAACACCAGGAGTACTATGAAGGAACTCTTTATTTTCGGGCCTCACCGCCCTTTTTATACCTTAGCGGTCAGCTCTGATTGGTTATTTCATATCACGTGATCACAGTGACGTCACGCAGTCATACTGACGTCATTTCCGGTTTACATTATTTCTCGGGTTTCGGGTTTCGGGTTTCGTTCCCGTTACATAACAATATACTTAAAGATCTACCGCATCAATTTACATTCACATTCTTGCTTTGACACTTGATGAATACCCATTCAACACATTAGTTTGGGTTTGCTTATGTGAAATCTTTTTTTTGTACGTGAGTTTGGGGTGTATGTACACGCGGGTTTCCTTATGCAGCAACATTTTCAAACTCCCATACAGTTTCTGTAAACTCACATAATCCCTCTGTAACTTTGGATACTTAAACACCCACGGATGGAGTCAGCTGGGTCTTTGTAGCATGTTTTTTTAATATTATACTGTACTGACGTGGATGGCCAGTCCATGTTTGTAGGCACTACGGCGTGAGCTTTAGAAGCGCACGTGCTAGCCATGTTTCACTTTGTCAATAGTGGAATGGGGGAGGAGTCACGGTGTTACGAACTATACTAAAAGAGCTTGTTTTGCTCTCAGTCAGTCAGAGTTCGCTGAAACGCTGTGTGAGTAACCATCCTGGAAAGGTTGGACCTTTAAGCTGAGTCTTGGTTCTGGATAGATGCAGAAAGATCGTGTAAAGCGCGGAGCGTTGACTGAATGTGTTTGAGGGGATTCCTACCTTGGGACTGATCATGGTCAATCGAGTTCTTGTCACAGAACGACTATACACTGGATAAATAAACAAACAATACCCTTTCACACGAGTGTTCACGTCTTACATGATGTCGGAACTATAATTATGTATTGGACGGCAGTCGAATGAGGAGAAGACTGCGTTTGGAGCTAGCTATTATCTATAACTTAACACAACTAATTACGTACACCACATAACAGATAATTAACTCTCTATAGTTCAATACTGGATATACTGATATTTTCAATCCGTTATATCGAAAGTAACTGATATTCTGACCGAAATAGACAAAATGATAAGATACCATGCTTGTGGGGTATATGTCAATATGCAAGCATAAGGGTATATGCCTCTCAGAGAATAGTGTCAAGACCTCCGAAATTACATTGCAGGATTGTCATTAGAATAACTATCCAGGCCACCATCTATTTCTAACCTAATAGCATGGATAATCATTTAAATGATGATATCATGGAAAGAGGGATCTTCTATATATAGCATACCCAATCACAACTTGGTATATGGAACACGGCCAAAAAGGGATGAAAATAGGGTATACCTTTACCAACGACCACCCTGTTTACGTCAATGTTGTAAGGTTTCCTCTCTATAGGTGTGAGAACCTTTACTAGTGCTACGACATCTCTCCATGCTCTGTATACCATGTGAGACTGGGTCCGGAAACGGGGGTCTTCCACCCTGAATACCATAACGCTAACCGTTTAGAATGTGCTGTATATCTTTCCATATGTTATAAAACATTGAGAAATGGGTATTATTCTATACCAACTTCGTAGTGCCTATTCCTTCAGCATTGTACTTCCCTGCGAGGAAAGGTGGGGTAATCGAAAGTGTTATTTCCCTGCAGGGAAGTAATCTGAATTATTTCCCCGCAGGGAAATAACAATGCTTGCTGGAGTGGGAACCACGTTATTTCTTCACATATCTTCAACATAGGCGGGTATTTGATATATAATAAAACAAGAACTAACCTCGGGTACACTCAGCCTTGATCATTGCCCCTTGTCTCAGCCTATTTTCAGGGTCTCGGGCAAAGCCCTCGACCCTGAAAATAGGCTTCGACAGGGGGCAATAATCGCGGCTTCGTTCCCCCTCGGTTAGTTCTGTGTATTTATTCTATACCAACTTTGTAGCGCCTATACCTTCATCATTGTACTGACCCGTTGGCAAAGGTTGGGTAATGGACAGCGTTATTGCCCTGCTGGTGAATAATAAAAAATTATTGCCCCGCTGGTGAATAATAAAAAATTATTGCCCTGCAAAAGGTAAATAAAGATAATTCATCTCATTTTTTTCAACCAATCTTCAACCATGGCGGGTATTTGATATAGAATAAAACAAGAACTAACCTCGGGAGCACTCAGCCATGATTATTGCCCCTTGTCTCAGCCCATTCATGGGTCTCGGGCAGAGCCCTCGACCCATGAATAGGCTTCGACAGCAGGGCAATAATCATGGCTTCGTGCCCCCTCGGTTAGTTCTGTGTATTTATACTAACATATTGATTTTGCCCCAAAATAGTGTGATCTCATTGAATTTGTTTCAAGACAGAAATGTAATATACTAGCTCAATATCATTTTTTCAATCATGCCATTTCAAATGATATTTAATTGATATCTATTTTTATCTAATTATCGAACTATAGGTACTGATCCATTTTGATGTAAACGTTACATGATATCTTATTCAGTACTGTAATATTCACGTCTCTTATCTTTACATTATATTCTGCACTGTCTTCTCAGTATCATATAGATTGATCTATAATGTCGTACTCTGTTATTTCCTTCTGATAAACAATCACAAATCTCTGGGGCACAATGCTTTATCCGACAATAAACAATGCGCAAATATCCACGTTACATTTCGGGGAATGAACTAATGCCTTTAAGATGAAATGTATAAATGCCTTTTCTGCAGCCAGTTTATGAAGGAAATTTCATAAAAATTGCCGTAACTGTGTAGCTTTGAAAAATTTACACTATTATTGGGGGTTTAAAAACCCAGCTGCATGAGGAATTAAACTCCCTTAAATGCACCAAAAACTCCCGTAAGTGCCCTAAAACTCTCTTAAGCTTACCAAAACTTCCGTAGCTATGGTTAGGGTAAAAAGTATTCTTAAGTTATGGAAACCAAATTGTTATTCCACCATTATGAAACACGACCCTATATAGTGATTCACTTCTTCTGACATGCTGATCTGCCTAACGCCCTCCTAATTCTGTGTTATTCCATGTCTGCAATACTCATGCATGGATGCAATTGGCTCCTAGTTTACCAGAACATTTCTTCTGTCTCTGTGCCAAAACTTGATGACTCAGTTGGATGTAGTACTACTATTTCCATGCAGAAGAGTAGGTGAAAAACGTGAATGGGAGTGTACGTACCGTCGTTAGTCTGGGTGGTAACCAACAGTGGCCTGTTTCTTAACAAACCTCTGTATGTTTTGCATTTCATAAACGTAAATGATCACCTTTTGGGCTGGCGCAGCTACGTGAGTTTTGATTTTGTTTATGTGCGCTTGGGTGGGTTTACGGAGGTTTTGGTTGGATTAACGAGAGTTGTGGTTGGATTTACGAGAGTTTGGGTTGGATTTACGAGAGTTTTGGTTTTTGGTTGGATTTACGAGAGTTTTGTTATACAAAGGCTGCATACGAGAGTTTCAAACTCATGTACAATTTCGGTAAGAGCACATAACACTCTCATAGCTATGGAGATTGTTATGAAACACCCCACAGATAGGGAGAGGATGAATAATAAATATATGTATCATTAAATGAAAAACAGATATAACTAAGTATCATGATCCTATGCTGAGGTCAGAAATTTTGAATCGATCTCTACTTCATACAGATCTACACATAGATATTATATCCTAAAGATACTATGGAACAAGGAAAGCTCTCATTGTTAAAAACAATAGCCCTGGACACTATTACACAACTGTGTACATAATAACACATAAAGCATACACATGCACAGAAAGATATAAGGCTTTAGCTACCTAATTTTGTTTATTGCATAATCAAAGATAAAACTAATTTAGTTTAGAGCCAGTTTTGATGCGTCTCTAGTTTTGATGCACCTGCCTCATTTTTATGGATACATTTTTTTATACATGTCTCATAGGATCAATTGTACTTTTATGTTCTAGGGGATATTGAGATGAAATAAATGTACAAAATAAATGAATAAAAGTTTGGTGGTGATTCATCAAAAATTGAGCATTTTAGGGGCAAAAATAGGATTTAGGGTTCTTAATTTTTGATAAAATGTCAAATCCTTATGAATTGATGTTTTCTGAATTTAACAGTGAGATATCAATTTTTGTGATAAAGAAAAAACCTAAGCATGCTAAATTTTCTGGATCTTAGTTTAAAGTCTTATGCAATCATTTACACTTCAAAAACTGACATATCAATGCCTATTTTACAAATTGGACCCCCGCGTGAAATCTAAAGACACCAAATTAAGCTGTCCCCAGTTTTGACGCACTTTACATGAATTTTTTTATGTATTTTTCTGAAATATCCAAATTTTCCAAAATATTTTTTTGTCCCAAAACCAAAATTGATGTTTCAAACTGTTAAAGACACTTATCTGAAAATGTATCAACACAAAAATTGGGGCAGATCATTATTTTTGTGTATTTCTCAGTAAAGGGATTGATGGTCCTATCACTGACCGAAAATGCAAAATAAGCCTAATTTTCTTTGAAAATGCATTTCCTCTAGTTTGATATTTCCCAACACAACATAGCAATCTTCTAATACATATATTAATCACCCAAAAGGTAAATGATTATTCAACATAACAGATATCAGTAGAAAATATTATTGTGATGTCACCATTTTTTTTTTAAATTCTGCAATATTTTACTATTTTATAGATAAAAAATACTTCAGAGCGTGAAAACTAGGGACTCAAGTGCGTCAAAATAGATGACAGGTGTGTCAAAACCGAGGAATGAACCAGAAAAATCATCTGATCATACCTTCACTATAAAACCTGATTTTAGATTTTTTTTCAAATTATGCACAACCACCCCAACTGCATAAGAAATATTGAAAACCATTAATATACAGATTATTTTACAGATTTATGAGAAAGAACCCTGTTTTGGGGCTCTTAAGTGCGTCAAAACCAGCTCCTCTACTCTATATTTAACTATTCTTGGATTTCTATATACATGAGTGCAGAGAATTCGAATGTATATCGTTCAACTAGATACATACGTTGTCATGATCATCACATGGTTTGGGTAGCCTTATCTGAACAAGCTATCTATACAGACCTTTTGGCAAGAGGACAGGACGTGGGTGGCGTGACGACCGGAAGTGCATCGTAGCATGAGATAGTTACGTCTGGGGGGGGGGGGGGGGGCGGTATAATGCTTATAGTATAGAATATAATGCAATTACAATGCCATAATTGTTATATTTCCAAGTAGGATAGAACTGTGACGTCGAACATATTATGTTTGTGACACAATAGGAAGGGAAGAGTATGTTATTGGGTTCAGTACAATGTATATATGTACAACATAAATAGGATTTCCCAGTGGCGGAAATAGAAGGGGGGGGGGGGCGTTGCCTTTCTATTAGCGCGCTCCCACCTTTCCCAAAAGCTGCATCACCCATTGATTTCCTCCTCAATCCTTTACCATAATATAACTTTGTTTTGATAAGGGGAATGTTATTCTACACGATGTCTATATCCTTCAGGCTTTAATGTTTAGTATTTTCAATATCACCTCAAAAGATAAATCACTCAAATCTTCAGCAATACAACCAGTTATACAAGCAAAAGAATATTGCCAAAATTCGTCACTGTCATTGATTGAAGGATTTAAAAATGGTTTTGGCTTAATTTCTGTCAACCAATACTTTATTCTTTTATATGATTTTACGGTAATATGGTAAAACTTTACTGATATAATTAAAGATGTAAATGACTGATGAGGATCAATTACTACTCCAGGATTGGTACAGGTACAACAGCATAACAACAAGTCCTGACCTATCTCAATAGTTTGTCCTATAGGTAGGTCCCAGGCACGGCAGACTGAACACAGGTCAAAAGATGTATACACTTTGATTATACACTCATTACCATAACTGGCCGGTTTCCATCACGTGTATAATCAGTTCTGAAGAAGAAGCTGTAACTATTTCTATTGAAAAGAAACCTACCATGCATTAAGTACGTTTGCACCAAGGGGGAGGGGGGGCTGCATTTAAAAAAAAAAGTGAGTTCATTTCTGTCAACATCTAGTGCATACTTCGAGGGTGGGGGCTGTCTAACAATTTTTGAATCTGCATACTTACCTTATTGAAGGCCCCGGATAGAAATCTCCAAAAGGTACGTTATTTATGTACAGCTCCAGCAAACGTCCCTTAATTAATATGTTATATGTTTTAGCCTATAAAATTCGAATAGTAAACATTATGATAATGTTCATAATTTTGCGCACTCTGTCACTGCATGCATGTATGCAGGTGACATTCTATCCCAATTACGATAATGGTATATTGATATCAGCAATAATGCCGACTATTTAGATGTTTTAAAAACGCTTCCCTAATTCACACTGTGTGGATACTCTAGATTTTATCAATAGCAAGAACCAAAAGGGTGAAACCAGCAAGCAATTAGGGAATAGTTTGGGCTTATACATATATAAGCTAAGTATTGTAACCAACACATTGAGTAATTAAACGAACACACATTTCTTCCCCTTTAAGTAAAAGAGGCGTCAACCAAATAGTGGGGGTTCTGGAGGGAGGGGGTCAGGACCCCCTCAACCCCTCCCTTTATCTGCCCTCAGGATCCCTTCTCACCCTACAGATCTCCTTTGGATCCGTCCCGATTCCCATGGTATCTTAGCTTAATATACAAAAATTATAGTTTTTTTTACCCAAAGAGGTTAATTGTCCATGACAGTTGGCAAGAACGCAACAGATATTTCTCAGGAAGGGCATTTTGTTGTTCCCTGAATGTAAGTTCGTTTGCAGCCAAGTGCAACGAATACATCTCTGACGTCACGGATGTATTGTGCACCTGTGACGCCAGAGACCTGTATATTGAACGTTTTTATATGTTACAAAATTAATAAAAAAAAGAAGTGTGTTTTGTTATATCCAAGAACTTTCTGTATAGCACTACCTTGTCAGGCGACTGACGAAAATCCGTGATAATTATTCGTGACTGTCCTAAAAACGTTTTGACTGTATCATGGAGATAATAGTTATCATGGACCACAATTACTAACGCAAATATATATGAAATGAAAAAAACAAACTGATTCATATTCTTGTCAAACATTCCTTTGTCGTCATAACTATGTTTTGCTAATGTTATCAGTTTAAAAGTTTGGCTAGCACAATCGAGTAGAATTGGCCAGTGGGAATGGAAATCGCCGGTAGAATTGGCCAATATAGCCTAATTATTATTATGGGCCACAACAATCGCCGGTTGCTAGTACAATCGCGTAATGGGTATGAAAGTAGGACTTTATAGTAACTACTGTCCACAAATACCCTTATCCTCCGAGACTGTGAGACAACCCCGAAGTGACCAATTAGATAGTTCGAGGAAGACAATCACTATAGGGGAATAAGAAAGTTTGAACAGCTTTGATATTGAGGACATGACCTATGGTCAAGGAGGAAGGAATGATAGAGCGGAGCGTATTGTTGATCTTTGCTATGGTGATACTGCATATATTTAGGATGGTTAAATGATTCAGTTTGAATAATAATGATGACATAAAAAGCACTACTTTTCTAAGGTACACGTTTTAATGTTGGCAAGTTGGTTCTTCAATCCATCTGTAGTAAAAGAACCAGCAGAAAATGAACTCAACAAACGCTTGAACGGCTTCATGACTTAAAAGTAAATGTACTGCTAACAGGCTACAAAGTTCTGCTATCATGATATAATATTATTCAATTTTTTGTTTTAAATTAATTTCCCATGCTTCCCTGAAAATTGAAAACTGAAAGCATGCCTGGTGGAAACTGGATAATGAGGAAATCCTGTTTAGCATTTAACTCATTCTATTCAAATAAGATTGTGACGTCGTGTAACTCGTGCTAAGTAGTGCAGGAACATAATTTAGTCCCCGTTTCTCAGTTGAAGAAAACGTGTCAGAGCAATTCATTCTAACGGGAACCATGTCTGGTTTCATTTTCAGATTCTTTTCAGTGACTCTTCTCATGTTTCTTAATTAAACGGACATAGACTTAGATCAATTTAAAGATATTAACCGGTTTACAATTACCTTGGACATTTCCTTGTTAGAAATCGGTCCATCCGTTTTTGGTGCTACATGAGTCATTATATATATATGCACATTCATTTACCAAATGAGCTCAGAGGTTCAGAAAAGGTCAAATCTTTGTTAATTCAACATCGTGAACTGTGACATCCTTGTAGCAGTCGTGCAGTACACAATAGGTACATAAATAAGTTGTTACCGGATAGATAGAACTCGATGGCATAGGGATGTCAGCAGATGGTAAGCTAGCGGTGGGCTAGGGCTCGGGCCCTATTGTGGCCCTCTCCCCAAATAATCTTGATTTGATCCTCTCTGGGGGACAAAAGCAAAGTGAGATAGAGGATGCATGGGGGCTTAATTATTCTCCCCAATTTATATAGGCCTATGGAATATAAAACCATATACTTTTGGCCCTAATTCCCCATCCCAATTTTACTTTGAGATATTCCAATTTGCATATATTTAGGAAACTCCCTACACGAGCAGGGCCGTACCCAGGGTTGATGGCGCGGGGGGGGGGGGGGGGGTTCCAAAAAGTGGAACTCTTCTATATTAAGTAATATTGGGAAAATACTTCATAAATTCTATGTTAAATTTTATTATATAAATGGGAGCAGAGCATGTCCCATGTATACATAAAGTCATAACACTATGCATCAAGCAATCTTTAGATTTTAATATGAAAATGGCAGGGCAACCCCAGTGGGAAGGGAAGTATATTTATCAAACGTCATAATTGTTCTATTTTTTCATAAAAACAAAACTAAGACTCCTATCAAAGTTTTGAGACTATTTCTCTTGGGAAGAACCTGAAGAACACCCATTAATTGATAATGCAGAAACACATTTGACAGCACAAGAATCCTCCTCATTTGCTCCTAACCCAACCCGTTGGATCAGGTTGGATCGTGACTCTATTCAGACCTGACAACCTAACTGACATTTTAATGTTACATCATAGTATATTGTGTTAACCTAAACCAAATGCAGGAACCATAAGACTTTTAGCCCCTGAATAATTTCGGTGAAAAATGGATATTTCACCCCAAAGTTTCCAAATATTACCATTAATATTGGATCATCTGATATAATGAAAACATCTACAAGGTAGATTATTTTTTCATAATGGAATATGTCTACTGAATCATGTGGTTAATTAGATCAGCTTTTCTTTAGTATATATAATGCATATATCCTTTAGGGTTGATTATAGCTTTTAAAAGAAGAGAAAAGTGAAGACTTCTATTTTTCTGGGTGGCTATGGCCAGATTTGGGACACTGCCCATGGCTGCCAATGGCCACGCTGGGGCTCTTTGGTGTTTAATTAACCAGATAGTATCTTATAAGGTGGCATTTCAAAGGGTATTGAAAAAGAAAAGAATATTAGGTAAAGTAAAGATTTTTTTGACTATAAAGGAGTGTTGGGGGGTGGCCGATGATCCAAGATTTACAAAAAAAGAGGTGGTTTGGTGGGATGGGTTCTTATAGCCTGAGTACTAAAACATCACAAGCACTTGTCGGTGCCCACGAAGGAAGGATACGTCTTCGTCGGCCGCCGACTGAAATCTCTTGGAGCCGGACTGAAATTATTTTTGCCATGTTGGGATGCTATGGAAGACTAACAGGAATTATGTTACATTCAATCAACCAACAGTTTGATATTATCAAACGTCTAACCAAAGCCTATCCATACCAAATCCGCAGGGACTGACCCATAGAATTTACCTCATAAGATAAAACATTGGTCTCCCCTTCGAAATGCACGCATCCTTGGCCAAGAAACCAAGGTTGTGTAGATCTAATATCTAAAATATTGTCACGTGAACAATCCAGAATACTTCCATGTAGTGTCTCAACCAATTGTAAAAGTTGATGAATAGTCCTATACAGTGACAGAACATTGGTACTTAAAAAACAAGAAAAAAGTTTTGGAATTTCCAGAAAGAAAAAGTGTACTTCTCGCCCCATCACGAACTCTATACAAACCACCTGACCCTCTGACAGGGAATGTTAAAGAAGATGTACATGTTACGGCAGGTGATTTACTATAGATGATTCAGGGTCTGTTTTTGAACACTTCACCAAGGGGGGGGACCAATTTTCCTTCTCAAGGTTAGAAACCAGCGGTTAATCCCTGATGCTCAGCACAAATACATTACACGGTATTTTTCTTTTCAGGTAGACATGATATATAGCTTTTCAATTATTATAGTTAGGACTTTGTCTGATGACATACAATATTGAGGACTTACACGAAGTTCTAAGTTATGATCGCACATACAGAAATTGTCCACTTTAAAATTGTAATTATAGCTCTAACAACCGAAGGA
Source organism: Lepidonotus clava (assembly GCA_936440205.1). NCBI lineage: Eukaryota > Metazoa > Annelida > Polychaeta > Phyllodocida > Polynoidae > Lepidonotus > Lepidonotus clava. The sequence continues at coordinate 26,391,569 of OW387148.1, forward strand.
AACCATTAGGCCTACCATGAGTACTAATAAAAACCTTTTTGAAAAAAAGAATTCTAAAGAAAGATTGAAAAGGGCTAATTATTGGTTCATATGCCAATATGTATTTAACCAGCTGCAGTTGGGCCTATAGTTTGAGTATGCCGGTTCCAACACAGCAGTTCGTGTATAAGGCTTAAAATTACAAGTAAACCGAATTTAGTTCCTGGATGTAAGAGATATTGTGTTAATTCCTGTATGAGAATAAATAATTAACTACCTGTACTTGGAGTACGCCAACTGTGAAGGAACACGAATCAGTTGTTGATCCCTGGTCTTCTGCCAAACAGGGAAACAGGAACAGGGCCTTAGGGATTGGTTTTTATTCACATAGTGATCAATTAGGATGGGTGGGAACCAGGTAAGGCGAGGTGCATGTTTGGAGGGGGATGAGGCTTCGTGACAGTGGTAAAAACTCGTAATACTTATAATATATCAACTCATGAAATGTTAAATATGCATACAACTTTAAAGCTTGAAATGTTAGATAAGCGACGGGGAAATGTGGTTTTAAAGATGATGTATAAACTGAGTAAGAATAGTAGAAATTTAGTTTGGGGAGATACATAGAGAAATCTAAGAAATAGTGAACAGGTGAAATGTAAATTCATGTACCATACTCATAAGGAAGGGTAATTAAAAGTCCATTCTACAAAGGTGTTAAGATGTGAAATAATTTAGAAAATAATGATCAAGGCCCATATCTTCGTAACTAATTTGGTTGATCAGGGAAAATTTGATCAAAGTCCCATGATCAGTGATTTTGCCTTTTACCAAAATTTATTGTGTTATTGCAAAATAGTGTCAAAGAGGAATTATTATTTGTAAAATGTATTCATGATACACAGAATTTATGATCATGGGACCCAAATCAATTTTCCCTGATCAGCCAAATTAGTTACGAAGATATGGGACCAGTGTGGTACATCTATCAATGAGTTTAGAGGATTGATTAATGTATGATAAATGATTAAATGAAAGAGCTAAACGTATGCATAAGGAATTGTATTATGGCTAAAATGGTCATCATAATGTATCATAATGTAACACATTCCCCTCACATCAGAAGACCTGAGAGATGTTTAGATAAAAAAAAACTAAAAAAAAGAGAAGAATTTAGCAATATCTAAGGTCAAATCATGTTGAGAACAAGGCTTGACAATCCTGTCCTTGGTGATCGAAACTATGAAATGATCGAATCTATTGAAAAAAAATAGAGACCATACCTCTACACATTTACTGAGGCATGTATTCTTTAATTTGCAAGGACCCATAGGTAGGGCCCAACACACAAAGGCTAGTGAAACACTTGATACCCTGTCAAGTGTCATTGTCATAGGGTGAAACGCACAGAGGTGTAATAGTCCAGCCTAGCCCGTGATCTTCAAAAGGAGAGAGAGAGAGAGGGGGGGGGGGGGATTGCATTCTGTGAGGGGGATGCTCTATGAATTATGAAAAACAAGGCAGAGTAGGGGTAGATCAAATACTTCTGGGGAGAAAAGAGGGGAAGCAATCCAATTATAGGGTAAATATCACATGTCCCCCATACATATGCACATATATATTATTTGTGAATACTTTACCTATTTTGCAGCACTGGGTTACCGAAAATGTAACCTATGGACCCCTCCCCCATCCTTATCAACGTATGGTTGAGTTCTATACTGCTTAAGGAGAATAATAAGCCAAATGTGCACTGTTTTTCATAGTCTGTTACTTTTAATAACCCGATATTCTGTAGTTATATGAAAAGTTTCCTATTAATTCGAGAGGGCGATATCCCCAACCCCATCCCCATTATCAATAAGGGGGAGCCCTGTATACGGGATTTACCTGGTTTATAGTGGTGGTAAAATGGAGAAGGGGAGGGCGTTCTGGTCGAGGGGGTGGCCTACTAAAAGCAGGCATTTGAGGCAGAATCGTGACATTTAGCAACCGTGTATCCAGGAACATCACTTGGAAGATTCCATGTCTTATTGTGCTGTAGTAGGTTACCTCAGCCAATGAATGAGTCTGAAATCATCATCCCCCACGATTATAGACGGCATATTTTTTTTTTGAGCGACGGTCGCTGATGTGTTACTCACGATTTAAAATCCAAAAATGAATGCTAAAGGAAATGACTATTTTAAATTAAGAAAATACGGTTAGAAAAGATTTCATGTTGACAAAGTAAAAGTCTTATAAGCCCATGTGGTAAAGACAGGGCAGCTCTTACAATAAGCCCATCCCACATTGGGTATACCTTGGATTGGACAAGGGTTGGACAAAATAGACATAAATGCCAACCTTGTCTCTAAGACTTCAGATTACATAAATAAGCAAATATTGTGTTTTTCTATATCCCCAAGTACTGCTAAAACATTACCATTTTATAAATTTTATCAATTGGCAGATTTACAGTTTTGCCAGCCAATCAAAATACTTTATTTTTAGGGCAAATTAGGGTTGGACATTATAGGTTGGACTGGCAGGCTTCCTATGGGTAAAAGTCCAAAATGTAAGGTCACATTTTAGAAATTTTAGGAGCAATCTGTCAACCAAATTGCTTTGGTTAATTTTGTATTGTACAAGTCCCTTCAGGGAATAAGCATGGAAGTAATTTTGATAATATTTGACGGTAAACTTTATTGTTGGCATAAACTGGGATGGGCTTATTGGATTCTATTCACCCAAACAAAACCGAGAATGGTTCTCTCCTTAAGGGTCCCTGGTTTTGAGGGTTTCAATTTCTGATATAGGGAGCTGTCAGTCATATTGGTAATTTAGTCACACATTGACAGAAATGCCAAAAACTTTGTTCTCCATATGAAATTAACTCAGATCTCTACAATGGCATAAAATCCAACATTACTTTAACAAACTAAATTATAGATAACTTATGATTTTTAGGGCGTGTGGTGGTGCAGTGGTTAGCGCGGTCGTCTCGCTTGCGGTTCAACTCCCGGCTGGGGCTGGGGTGCTGCACCACTCTGTGTCTCCCCCAGTGACAACGACTGGGATATCAAAGGCTCCTTGAGAGCCACCGGCTGTTGTGTGTGTGGCCCTGTCTATGGGACCATGCACATTAAAGAACACCTACCTCGGTAAATGTGTAGGGGTATGGTCTCTATCTTCTCATTGATTCGTTCATCAGGGCTCGACAAATTGGGTGCCCGGACGCCCGGGACAACCAGAAAAAGTTGCTGGGCAACCAGATCATAGGGTCTGGTTGCCCGGCGGGCAACCACAGGAACATTCCAGCATTTGGTATACTTTTTGGTCAGCTCTAAATTCATTAAGAAAACTACAAAATTTTTGAATGTTTTTTAGCCCATATTTCGACATAAAAATAGCATAAGTAACATTGAATTGAACTACATTTTCCCAAAATTTTCTGGGCATCTAAGTCAAGTGCTGGGCAACCAATCTATGATGCTTAGTTGCCCGGTGGGCAACCATGTTTGTAGGTGATTTGTCGAGCCCTGGTTCATGCTATAAATTCGATCATCACAAGACAGAATTGTCAAACCTTGTTCTCGCCATGATGTACTGACGCGGGTGGCCAGTCCATGTTTGGGCAGCATTACGTGAGCTTAGAAGCACACGTGTAAGCCAATGTTTCACTTTGACAGTAAGTGAAATGGGGGAGGAGTTAAGGTGTGACGTACCACCACATAATAATGTGTTCCGCTCTTAGCTAGCCAGAGTAGCTGCAAGCACTGTGTGAGTAAACATCCTGCGAAGGTTGGACCTTTAATCTGCAGTCTAGTTTCTGGAGAGAGGCATATAGAAATTGTGTTAGAGCGCGGAGCGTTGACTGAATGTGTTTGAGGGAACTCTAACCTCGGGACTGATCATGGTCAATCGAGTTCTTGTCACGGAACGACTAGACATTGGATAATAAACAACAAATCCTTTCACAACGAGTGTTCACGTCTTACATGATAAGGGAACTATAATTATGTATTGGACGACCGCAGTCGACGAGGAGGGAGACTGCGAATGGAGCTAGCTATTATCTATACAACGTAACAACATAAACACGCATTAACTTTAAACGGATAATTAAACCTCTATAGTTCAATTGGTGGAGAAATACCCGAATGGATTACCTGTGTTAAGTCGGGATGACTTGAACTCTTGTTCTGTTCAGGACTACAGGTGAGTCCTTCATCTCTAGCGCCTGCGGGGCACTACGTGGGAACGAAGGATGGCCGGGTGATGGACTGATGAAGTCAAGCCGCGGTTCAACAGGACCCTTACCTTCGCCTCCAGGGGGGCAACCTGGCCGGGGAAACGAACATCAGACACGCTCAAAGGGCGAACCACTTCCTTACAGCCTAGGGTCACGAGATGAACCTATCTTCGACGGAAGACTCCGTAATCCGAACGGCGGAGAAAACGCCAAAGGATCGGACAAACAATTGATCAGTCAAAAGCCTCTATCAATAGCCTCTGATGCTTCTCCAGTCCTACTCGGAGAAAAGGACCAACCGGAGGAACACACACGGAACGAGCCAGGGCAATCTCGCCCTTACCCTGAGGAGGAGTACAGTGCTGTAACCTACGCCTTTGGCCAGGCGATTGGTCCACAGTATGGTGCTTTTACTAGTGAACTTTCTTCACCTGCTCCAGCCAAAGTGGGAAGGACACTAGGATCTCCTTTTCCGGCCGCTGCGACAACGTCCTCGGCGGAGCGGACAGGGCTCGTCTCCACTCCCACAGAGCGGGGTATTGACCTCGATCAACCGGCAACCGCTACTGGGGGAGACAACTCACTACAGCATGGTAACCTTACTAACCCTTTTATTCCCCATACACCGTCCCAACCCATTGTCCAGGGTACTGTACTTGCTCCTAGAAAGAGTAGGGAAGGAAGCGCAGAAGGGGATGGAGAAGAATCAAATCAGGGAGGTTCACCAAGTATATCTACTTTGTTATCCAGGGCGAGACTAAATTTCCCAAAGACACATACAGAAACCACCACACCAAGTGTACATGAAAAAGTTTCTTCACCAGATAGTTCTGGAAGCTCTTTTGAAAAGATAGGGAGCGGGGAATCGTCTAAGGAAAGTAGTATATACGATAGTAATAAAGATCAGGATATAATCGATTCAAATGAAGGCTCAATAGTAGATGAGGGGTCCAATGAAGTAGAAGAAGGCTCAGTTAATCAAGACTCCGGGGATGAACGGGGGAGTTTAGATGAAGACGTAGAGTCTAATCCTGGTCATATACCTGTTGTACAAGAACCAGTAAGAATGGCGGACAAGGTCCCTCACCTTAGATTACCATGGTTCCATGGTAAGGAATCGGAAAGCGTTGATAAATACTTCCGCGAACTGGAGCGATATAAAGCTATAACCACCCCCTCCGCCCAGTGTGCCAAACAATCCTCCCCAAGGGAATAGGGGGAAGGGAGGCTACAGGGGTAGGGGAGGTCGACAAGTCTATAAAGACTCTCGTCAGCAGAGTAATGACAAAAATGATCAAAGCTCAGATCAAAGTAAGAAATCAGCCAATCAAGGAGCCCGAAAGAAAGTGGTGCCAATGCGAGACTAGACAAAATACTGCATTGTCCACCAGATGTATGGGCATCCCACCGAATCGTGCTTTTGGCTAATCAAAAGGTTGCAGGAAAAACCTCCATATACCTCTAGTGGATCTCGCGACAAAGAAAAAGAGCAAGGGGCGGGAAACTAGAGAGCTGGTCCGCCCACCCGACCGTTGAATTATTTCAGGCGGACGGGCCAGCACGAAGGGAAAAGGGGGACGATACCATTTTCCTAAGTCTTGATATCGGGCACTTTCGTGTAAAAGCTCTAGTGGATACGGGCGCAAGTGACTGTTTCATTTCTCAGAAGTTTAGGGAAAAACTACCGGCAGAGTGTATTCGATCAGGACGCCTGGGATGTAAAAACTGGGACTATCAGTCTAGCGGATAATACTTCCCAACAACTTTTAGAGCAAATCCGACTAAAATTCAAAATCGCTGAATCTACCGCATATTAAGAATTTAACGTGGTAAGCAGTCTTTGCCACGAGGTGGTAATCGGGCGAAACCTATTAACGGTCTTAAAGACTGATCTATCCCTACCGGGACCCCAAGTTGAAGTGTTTTCAGGAAATCCCATAAGTGCGATAGAAAAGGTAAGAATTGAATCACATTCAGAAATGATAATACCGGTACGACCTTGGTATAAAGTCTCCACGGCGGACCGAGCAGTGTACTGCGCTCCGGCGGTCACGGCTCCGGTCTGCGTGGAAGGCAGTCTTAATAACACCGAGGGAGAATGGTGGCTGAAGGTTATGAACCCATTAGAAACCACCCAAATCATAGACCCTAAGGATGTGTTGGGATTTGTGGAAGATTGTAAAGCTCCTGCGGTAACTCGAGAACAGGTGGAGGAATTTGTTGATTTTGCCTATCTGTCCAAATCAGACACACCGCTAGCACTTTGCCAGGTTACTATAGACATAGTACATGAGGCGGTCACTGGTGTAGAAACCACAATATGCCCCGATGATAGTCAGGACGATCAGAAACTAGAAAAAGATAGGGAAAAGATAAATGAGATCGACCTATCAAAATCATGTCTCACTGAGGACCAAAAGGAAGAGTTTCGAAAAATGCTATTGAGAAATCGCGAAAGTCTCGCTTTCTCTATGGCAGAATTAGGAGAATGCAATATTGCACCTATGAAAATTAGAGTAGAAGAAAGCGCCGGCATTGTCGCATCACGACCATATCGATATTCTCCACAGAAGATGGACATTATCGATGAACAGGTAAAACAATTGATCGAAATAGGGGTGATTGAGCCGAGTGAGTCAGCATGGAGAAGCCCACTGGTTGTAGTACAAAAGAAGGATGGGAAACCACGGTTATGTACCGATTTTCGAATGTTAAATATGATTACTTTCAAAGATAAGTTTCCCATGCCAACTGCACGGTCCCTCTTTTTGTACATGGCTTACAAGAAGCCAACCATTTGGACAGCTCTAGATCTCCTAAGCGGCTATCACCAATGTGTTATCGAGGAATAGTCTAGAGAGTATACCGCCTTCGAGACACCCATGGGAGTGTACCATTATAAGAGAGTACCTTTCGGATTGGTCGGGGCACCTTGGCAGTTCACCAAAGTCATGGCCATTGCGTTAAGAGGCCTTGTACCACGGGTGTGCCTGGCATACTTGGATGACGTAATAGTCTACGATACAAACTTTGAAGAACATGTTCAAAGCGTAGAACTGGTCCTACAAGCGCTTCACCGCGCAGGGCTCAAATTGAAGCCATCTAAGTGTGAAATGGTGTCGCGACGAGATCAATTTCTTGGGTCATGTGGTAAATGCCGAAGGGGTAAAAACCCAGGCGCAAACTACTCGTAAAATTGAAACATTCAATAGACCGCATAATGTCAAGACGGTCAAATCCTTGTTAGGACTATGTAACTACTACAGAACCTTCGTACCGGGATTTGCTGAAATAACAGTCCCGCTAAACAAGCTACTTAAAAAGGACATCAGATTTGAGTGGACTGAGGAATGTGAGCAGGCATTCATAAAGTTGAAGGCTTTGCTTACGTCCCCACCACTACTGATTCATCCAGACATTGGGGGACATTTTTATGTTCTTACCGATGCGTCTGATACAGCCTGTGGCGCTGCAATCTGTCACAGACTGAACGATGTCTATCGACCTATAGCTTTTTGGGGATGCGCAATGCGAGACGCAGAACTAAACTATACGGTTACTGAAAAAGAGGCACTTGCTGTAGTAAAAGCTCTCAAGAATTATGAGGACATGTTGCAGGGTGCTAAAATGACCATAGTAACTGATCACAAGCCCCTCGTACCGCTGCTCCAGCAAGCGTATAAAGCCCCTTCAGCAAGGCTGAAAAGATGGGGACTGGCTTTGACGGATTTTGAAATCATTCACGAGCCCGGAGCCACCCACTTTCTGCCTGACTATTTATCCCGTGTGCATCAAGATCTGAGGTTAGACAAGGACTACGAACCAGAAGTAGGCTGTGAGCTATTTAGAGCAGAGATAGATTTAGAGGAACTAACATTATCCTCCATTATCAGCGAACAGCTGAGAGACACCGAGTGCAGTCAGGTCATGGCCTACTTGGAGCGGGGTGAGCTCCCGGCGAACTCAGAGGACGCTGGTAGAACCATAGATAGCGCTGAAACAATGGCGCTACTCGCCCCCGGCGTACTATATAAAATTAATAGAAGCCGATCAAAGAGAAACAAACAAATCACAAAGCTTAAACCGCGAATAGTGGTACCACCGCGCCTAGTTGGAAAAGTCCTTCACTTGTTACATAATGATGTACTGGCAGGGGGACATGTAGGAGCGGCGGCGTTGAACACCAAAATCACCGAACAGTACTACTGGAGAAATATGTATGCCGACATAATTAACTATGTCAAAGCATGCGAGGTTTGTGCTTTACGAAAGCAAGCCCCACACTTTAAAGCGATGGCTAAAACTTGGGACAGACCCTCCAGACCCTGGGAGGTGGTTCAATGTGATTTTATTGGACCGCTCAAGCGAGCAAATGATGGGTCTAAATATATAATGACTTTCATTGACTTGTTAACCGGTTGGCCAGAGGCTTTCTGTACCAAAGATTCAATGGCTAAGACAGCTGCAGAACAGTTCCTGTATGGTATCGTGTGTCGATATGGAAAGGTTGAGCGCCTGCACTCTGATCAAGGGGCGACGTTCCTATCGGACTTATCGGACTGGCTTGCAAACAAACATTCACCACGGGTAGAATGCCCACTGGCAACGCGAGAGTAGAAAGGCTACATAAAACCCTCGAAAACATTGTTGCCTACTACATAACTGATGATCACAAAACTTGGCCAGATCTGGTGCCGGTCGCCTTGTGGACAGTACGATCCACTATAAGTAACCGCACTGGTTTCAGCCCCCATACATTGTTATATGGGCGCGATCCTATCAGTATGGGCCTACCTGACAAGGGAACAATCCCGGAGACCCTAAATGACAACGAGTTTTATCTTCAGACTCGTGACAATATAGCTCTTTTTGAACATATGGCATCTGACGTGGTAAAGGGGTATGAAAAAGACCTAAAAGACCGCATAGATGAACATGCAAATCCGCACCGGTTTTTGGAGGGAGATCTTGTGTACATGTACGATCCGCTGTGTGCCGTTAATAAATCTTCTAACTTCTCAAACAGGTATACAGGGCCACATAGGGTAATTGAAACTAAAGGGGACCATGTGGTGAGGATAACGTCGCTTAAAACGGGTAAAACAATGCCCCATTTTGTTAACATCTCTAAGCTAAAGAAAGCATACCCTGCATGGAGCCCCGCCCTACCAAAACCTGACCATACTAACGCCCCAGCACTCTCAGAACATGAGGTCCAGTCCGACCATTCTGAGTCGAACCACACCAGCGTCGACGACCCGGCTAAGGAGAGAATAGTCGCCGTCGCCAACGACGATGGGACAGGAGAGACAACTGCCGGACCTCTCCTGGTGGACTCGACTGCTCCAAAAACTGAGCAGAAAGCTCGGGAATCGGAGACAACCATACCGGTTAATAATGGTCAGGACGGTGACATGCAAAGGTCACCAGGCCCGCCTAGTGAAACTCTCGTGAAACCAAGAAAGGTAGGCCGTCCAAAGAAGAAAAAGAAAGGTCGACCTGTGTTACGCGAGACGACGGGGATAGAGGGAACGGCCCCTGGATCCGTCGCATCACACGATAAGGCAGACATAAGGGCCACTTCTCCTAAGGCGGATACTGATGTTGCTGGAAGTTCAGCGCCAGGTGGTGAACAGCTTGATGCTAATGATGCAAGGGAAGATACGCGTTGCGAAAAAGACCAAGAACCGATTACGCAACGCTAGCAGACCCCCAGTATGACTGGTAGGAAACTGCGCATTAAGACAGGTGCACCAACGCATCTATGATAAGAGCGGTAGCCACGCCCGAGTACTGATAAGATGGTACTTACTGCCACTCTCAAGCAATGTCATTATTATTGCAGATAGTAAGAAAAAGTGAACTTCTGTAATTCTAAGGCAAACAAATTAATGGATCTGGCTGCTGACGTCAGAGGACAGCATCCGACCAAAACTGGCGGACATCGCTCTCCCTCACCCTATAAGGAGAGGATGGAGTGAGCGGAAGCGCAACCCCCAGTTGTAAAAACAATAGAAAACTACGCGCGTATCCATATTGGATGTGATTGCGCGTTCCAGACACGAGGAGCCTGGATCCCATACAGTCTCAGAGCATGCAGTAAAGGGACCAACACTTTTACGGTCTCTTTCCCAAGCAGTGGACTGCTGGAAGCTCGACTGAATGTAAAAACATGGTTAGCCAACCTGACTAGGGAACACGAAGAAGGTACGTCCTATGTAGTAGCGGATGACCCTCTTCCCCCGAAAATCAGAACTGAACTTAAGGACGCGGCCAAGGGCTTTGCGACCCGGGTCCCTTTATCTGACCTTCTGCATCGAATAAAGATGAACGAAAAGGATAGGAAGGAAGGAATCAAAAGAGCGCACGACCACTATGAGAAGACGAAGTGGCGCTGGGGCCGATTCCAAGGAGGCTTCGGCATCTCCTCAATAGTGTTCGTCATCATCATCCTAATTGTGATAGGATGTATCGCCAAGAAATGTTGGGGACTAAGAGGGGGAGCTACAGGCCTGGCACTGTCATCATTATTGCCAAAGACGTCAGCTTATCCACTGGACAGACTAAAAGAAGGCACCCTGCCACCTTGCCCTGAGGGAGATGCGCATCCGACATCTACAGCGGTGTTGGCTGTTCTCCTCGCAATACTTATTGTGGGCATCGTTGTTGTAATATGGAAAAGGCGCAAAGGACTTTTGCATCAGATGGTGGATGGAATTTACGTCCAATTCGCCTCCCCAGTGCACTCTGAAACAGTCTTCATCGGCGAACTCGCCGTACCATATGACCACACATTTACTGAAGGTCATGTACTGGTACATGATGCGGTGGTTAATCAGTTTTGTTGGCGGTGTACATTAACCATGTATTGGGGTACCAAACTCAAAGGTGCAGCGACACGACCGGGAATGCATCCAGCTGACATTCCCTTACCCGAGACACTGGTAGTATCTAAGAAACTAGCCAGGTTGATGATGGGTACATCTAAATCGCTCACCAGGACCAGACTCTTAAAGTACTCGTGTGGACTGGCAACACCAATACCGGCAAATGTTCCACGGTTGGTGGACGCTGGATGGACGGACCTGGGAGCCCCGGAACCTCGTTCGAGACCTCTACCGGCTCCGGCCATAGTTGGCGACCAATCAAGCCGGGCGGGAACGGGCGCTGTTTACAAAGCGCTAATCCCGTAAATAAAACACATAATCGAACAACCATCATTGTTGTGCGTCATTGAGAATTGTAAGGTATCTAGTGTTCCTTAAAATTAGCGTGTGAACAAAAGGTTGTGACAGGCAGTCCCGCCGTAAATATAAAGTGTACAAACTGTGGACAATCCTTCTCATCAAAATCAAGAGGAAGCAACTGCTCTTTGATAAATAGGAGGGATCAACAGACTCCTCTAAAATGAACAAATGAAAGGTTTACGAGTTTAAATGACTTACCTAACGCCTGCATCCAGGAAATACTTCATTTGTCTTAAACATGCCGATAGGGTGTGTAACGCACTTCTTCATATTGCCTTGAGTATGACGTAAAGGGTCGGAGAAGGAAATCTGCGTTACAATGTGTTTTGTATTGTGTTTGTTAGACAACGGTTAAGACAGTGCAAGAGTTATGAACAAGACTTACCGCACGCGAGGAGATGGAATCTGCCCTCGCGATGTAAATGGCACCTTACCGTATGTGACAATACCTATACTACACTCAACAAACATTGAGAAGTGAATCTGAACTAAAGAAAACCACAGGATTATCAGCAAAAGACAATTATGAGTTATCAACAGGGTTACCCTACTATTGTTGAAATGTCTTTTGGGTACACACTTGTTCACAATGCAGGGTAAGTGCTTTTATCGCTGAGATGGATTGACGACGCCATTATAAAATAATTATTTAATAACCCTTATTCTAACATCGTGGCAATGACTTGCCAAAATACATATCGAGGGGTTAGTAAAGTAATAACCTTTGGGTAAATTGTGCTTTGTTAACAATCTCCTCGGGTACTAACTGTTTCTAATTGAGCGATGCGCTCTTGAGTAGGCCAGGTCTACATGTATCTATAGACCTCACAGGGTAAGTTTCATATTGCACGACTGTGCTCGGCTTAGTGTAATACTCTAAATTCCACATCTAAAGTATGTGTCCTACACTGCTGCTTTTAGGGGGAAGACCGCCTTCTAGCAATACAACTAGAGGGTATGCGGTATATCTTCTACTGAAGTATACATCATGTTACCGCACCCCGTACAGTCAGTGACACCCTTTTGGGAGCACATCTTCTCAAAGAATTTTGTCGCGTCAAATCCGTGACTTCTGCTGGGAATGGCATCATTTGACATAACTATTTCCATACATGGGAAGTATAAGAAGCTCCGTATTATGCTGAACTAGCATAATAATACTAAAACATTCGTTCAGAATGTAGGCGTCATCCATCCTTTTCGTCCCCATTGTGATACCTCATGGGAGAAACGGTGCTATAAAATGGTTGTGGTATCGCCAAAATAATCTCCTCATTTCGTGACGGGACATTACGGGTTGTTTTAACACTCAGCGAAAGTAACTCCTGCAGATGCTGGATATGATTGCTTTTTGATTTGTCGCATGCAAAGTGGTTACATGTGTTCACACAGGCATCTGTGAAAAGACCCTGACGTGAGTAGAGTTGGAGTCGAAATTATGATGTTATTTCTGTGTCGAAAGTTTACCATTGGGTATTCGACCCGGGTAAAATAGTAGAAATTATAGAATTTAGTGAGTAGCCACTCGGTTCACAAGGTGCTGATCGGGTTTTGCTGACTATACATAATTTATGTAATTATGAATCTATAATTTCGCAAAAACCTGCTAAAAAGGGGCAAGGACCTCAATTAGTTGGCTCTACTGATTATGCTAAATAAGGCAGAAGGTAGAAAAATATTTCGGGAGCAGGATTGCTCCGAACACAATAATCAAGGGTTGGAAAAACATCTATGTGAAGCTCATCAGCGGGCTGTGAACTGAGTGAGTGAACAATTAGGATGTTAAGTGGTAGCGAAGGAAACCTTCCTACCACACCTAGACAACGCACGACGATGCGAGTCAGCTTTGGTGGACGCTCTCGGAAGTTGGGGTCCGTTATGCGCCACACCATCTATAATTCTTCCTAGGGGAGGTCTCTCGCCGTAAAATAGTACTCTTCAAAACTATGGGCGGGAGCCTCAAAACAAAAGGGGGGAAGGGTATATTTCAGTTGTTGATGGAGGTCGGCTGCTGGAATAGCTCTAAAAACTTATGTTCCATGTTGCATGTTGTGTTAAAAACAAATGTTTCATGTTGCATGTGTTGTTGAAAAACAATTGTGTTATTGGAAAAGCAAGTCTGAAAGATCTTCATTTCATGGTTTGTACTTACCTCTCTTATCAATTTTTACCAACCTGTTTTGTGGGGTGGATCCTTGGTTCTCGATTCACACTTACCGAGTCCATTGGTCAACCGGGTGGTGGGTGAACCGTGATTTTGTGGTAATAGTGTAGATCCTTCCGTCTAAAATGGTAATTGCATGATGAATCCTATAAGGGAAAAGAGAAATAGGCTGGTGAAGGTATAGCGCTAGTCTTCCTCTACTCTTATCATCTCAAAAAGCCATGGCAACAGGTCGACTCTTAGGGACCTGGGGCCAAAATATTGTTACAGTAAGGCTTCTGTACAAAACTCATCATCATTCTTTGCAAAAACTTACAATAAATACACCTTCTTGTGACGGCTCAACCCGGAACGGTGCGTGTACCCTGTTCCTGATACTGGTGTTGTGCTTCAAACACCTCAACTTACCTTAAAACCATTGCTGGGCGAGCAGATGCTGCATCAATGCCCCGCGACCTAGAGTCGCTGGTCGGGGTATTCCAAGTCAAAGCGTAAATATGTCCATGCCACGGACCGTGTGTTTGTGACGCGCAGGGGCGTCCAAATATCTCACTGTCACTGCTTATGTCCCATTGGGATAAAAGACATGTGCCCGACTTTGGAAAGGTGTCCTATAGAAATTCTATCTGAAGGTGTAGTAAAACCACGGAAGTTCTCTCTCACTGTTAAAACTTGCTATATTGTAATATGTTGTAGGTGCTGTTCCGGTGTGGGACAGTACATATAATGAAAAACCTATGTGAAAACCTGTAATGGTTTGTCGTCATTTCATTAGACTGGTCCATCTTGGAATTCATGTCCACTTCGTCACTTTCCTGCAAAGTAAGATTTGCAGTAACATACATATCTCCTAAATATGTGATGTTCAAGGGCATTGATAAACATGCTTCTTGTGTTCTCTTCCACCTATTGTCATTCATTCGAAGCGAAAGCTGTCACCTGTAGACCTAATGCTACGTCTACATCACCGACTCTTACTTCTAATGACTCTTGTCTTAGGAGGTCTGGGAAGGGGGAATTCTCAATGGTGGGTAACGAGTGGTTTATACTCCGTGCCGCACCTTGAGACGGCCTTGCATCGCATGGACCGACTCTTACCTTGATACCTTCCATTGGTGGCTTGACGTGATCTGCGCCATCCGGTGAATATGTCCTTGACATGTGGTGATATTTCCATAGCTGAGTCGCTTGTTTCCAAAGGGAACATGTCCTGTACTTCGTCTTAAACTTGTCTGTCCCCATTGATGCTTGAACCGTTTGGTTCTTCACGATGGTAGTCGGAGCAATGCTTCTTGACTGAACAAGTGATCCATTGACGGAATTTCCTTGAGGATATGACAGAGGTGCTGTTGTTGTCATGCAAAAAGAGATCATTTCCGATGTTGGCGATCTGACCGTCCATTTGGGCTCTGTACCAGTTATTGTCCATCGGGAAGATTGCCGGATTCCAAACATGTTGGGTCCCTCTTCTCGGTAGATAAGGGTTGTCTGACTTACTCACCTCAAAACTCCAGGTTTGGGTATTATGATCTAGTCCTAAACCATGGGGAGCTTCATCAGAGGGTTGGTGCTCGGAATCGAGACCAGATGGGTCAGAAATCCTCCCCTGTCACTTTCCACTTTTGACTTGACCACTAAAATATGGGAGTTCACCAAACACTTCGGTCTTTTCATACCTCTTGATCATCCTCATCAATGTTTCGAAGCGAAGTGTCCTTGCCTAGCTGAATGGCATATCCCATGGTCACTAGTCAATTGTAATGGAATGACAGGTCTATCTCTTTTTCTCTTCTGGTGAGGACGTCTTGTTCATCCCTCACCATGGGGATTAGAGTAATGCCCTTTGGACGAATACTATTCTGTTGACGGGATTCCTTGAAAATGGTGGAATAATCAATCTTTGAACTTTGCACGCTATAGAGTAAACAAGACGGTAACTTTTGCAGTCCACTAGTTATCCGGTTGATCATGTGTCTTCATGATAAACCTTGCCTGTATGTGTTGTGAGTTATTTCCCAGTCGTTTTGGAGACGATACAGTCCTTCTGTTCACTCTTGCCTGTTGAATTGGATAAAATACTGCCTTCTCGGTTCATTGGCAAGGTTTTTAGTCTGGGGTCCAAGCTATGAAATCTGAGCTTCTCGATGCCATGAGAAGTTTAAGCCTAAAACCCTTTTGGGGTCCTAGAGGGGTCCTTTGGCAATAAAAATATGCCGGTTGTCACCCTGTAGAGGTGTGCGTAACCATGACAACCACCATTTTGTATGGTAACCCTCATTAAAATTGAACCCCTTCAGAAATATACTGCTCATGAAATATCTCACTCAATTTTTAAGTTTGGGACTTCATATTTGGTATACAAATAACCTAGTATGAGGTGCACCTGCACAAAAGACAACATTGACCTTGGCCAAGTTCAAGGTCATCTAAATTGACGTCAAATGTCAAAAATGGTCAAAAAAATTAAATTAAACTTCTTTCAAAGTGTCCTATGCTTTAGAATATGAAAGTTTATACCCAAACCTCTTTTGGTGCCCTAGAGGGGTGCTTTAGGTAGAAGAATATGCCAGTTGTCTCCCCGTAGAGGTGTGCACAACCACTACCCACGCGATTTTGTTTACTGAACTCCTGAAATTTCATCCTTTTAGAATAACACATTTTATCTCATTCATTTGATAAGATAACCCTTTAATATCAGAGTTCCAAATAGTACTATATATGATGTTTCTAGACAAAAGACAATTCTGACCTTGGCCAAGGTAAAGGTCATCTAAAATTATGTCAAATGACAAAAAGGGTAAAAAAGTTTAAATTAAACTTCTTTCATAATGTTCTACTCTGTGAAATATGAAAGTTTATACCCAAATATATTTTGGTGCCCTAGAGGGGTCCTTTGGGTGGAAGAATATGCCAGTTGTCTATCTGTAGAGGTGTGCGCAACCATTACCCAAACTATTTTGCTTCCTTTCATGAAATTTCATCCTTTCAAAATTACTCTTTTTATGTGATATCTCATTTATTTGATAAGATAACCTTTCAATATCTGAGTTCCAAGCACTATCATATATAAAAACAACAAAAAACTAGGCCAAGGTCAAATTCAAAGTCATTTAGATTGATGTAAAATGACAAAAATGGTCAAAAAGTTGAAATCATTTCTTTAAATGTGTCCTAATCTGTAGAATATAGACTGTACCCAAACCTGTTTTGGTAGCCTTGAAGGGTCTTTCAAAAGAAGAAAATGTCGCAATTGTCTCTCTGTGAAGGTGTACACAACTTTAATTCACACGATTCTCTTTGCTTACCTAAAATGTTATACTTTCAGAATTGCATATTTTATGGAAAATTTTATTCATTTTATGAAATATTCATTAAAATGTAATATCTATGTTCCAGTGCTTAAAGAAGTTTTTCTAGACAAAAGACAAGTTTAACAATGGTCAAGTTACAGTCATTCAAACTGACATCAAAATGATAAAACTGCAAATAATTAAAATTCCACACCTTCTCAAGTGTTTTTCTGTTGGGAATATGAATTGTCATAGCAATACTTTTTCAGCGTCATGTACCAGGGTCCCTATGACTTGATGATTCACCAGTTTTAATTCTTTAGAGGTATACGTAGTGATGACCTATGCCATTCTGTTCCCTTTTACCAGAAAATCTGATTTGTGTAAACTACAACTTTTTGCATGTGATGTCTCTTTTATCTAAAATGAAGAGTGGTACTACATAAGTCAAATATCTACAAGAGATGACTTTGACTGTCATGAACTTCAAGGTCAACAAATTGATAAACTAATGCCTACAGATGCAAACTGGTTAATTGTTAGAATATAGCATCCATAATTTCTTTGTACTCCTATAGAGGACTTGGAGAAATTCATTATCTGAATTCTCCCAACCACAGATAGCCATTTTCATGAGTTTTACCTGCAGGTTAACCTAAAACAGGGTGCATACTGGGTAATATGTTGACAAAACCCAATGCTTTAGTATAGAAATCTTCACAAATATTATCATTATTTGTAGATTAACATTGTTAAAAACAAACCATCATCATTTTTTAAATTAGTATCTATATCCATTAATATTTCCTTAGTCAAATGAAAATGTATTCATTGTAGATGGATTCATAACAATTATTTGCTAATTTTCTATAGGTTTTCTGGGGGATTTGTCGACAAAATCAATGCAAATTAGCATCTTGGTCCTTAAAATGCTAGAAATCAGCTATCCGTGGTAGGAAGAATTGCCCATGCTATTTTGTGTCATTCTATCTATTAAATTTGACGAGTTCAGAATAGCAAACCCTAGAATTGAAAGAAAATACTTTAATTACCAGTTCTTTGGCACAAATGTTCAGTGAATATAATTTACATAGTAACAACTATAAGAGGCAGAGTTGTCATACCTTAAAACCTTCATAGTCCATAAAAAGTTGTAGTTTACACAAATCAGATTTTATGGTATAAGTGAACAAAATGGCATGGGTCGTCATTATGTACACCTCTAAAGAATGAAAACTGGCATATTACCCAGTCTTAGGGATCCCTACATGATCCCAGTAGAGTATTGGCTCTGAAATTTTGTCTGTTTAGAAGAAAACTTTTTATGTGATATCTCATTTATTTGATAACATAAGCTTTTATTATCTGAGTTCAAAGTAATACTATATGGGATGACTCTAGAGGAAAGACAACGCTAACCTTCAAGTTCCCAACAGAAGAACACTTGAGAAGATGTTGAATTCTCATCCTTTTTTTGCAGTTTTCGGCATTTGATGTCACTTTGATTGACCTTACCAAGGTCAGATTTGTCATTTGTTCAGAGGTTCCTGATATGGCACTACTTGGAACATAGATATCTAATGAATATCTCATAAAATGAATGAAATTCCCCATAAGATATGCAATTCTAAATGATGAAATTTGAGGTGAGCAAACATAATAGTGTTAGTAATGGTTGTGTACACCTCTACAGGGAGATAATTGAGATTTCATTATGCTGAAAAGACCCTTCTAGGCTACCAAAAGAGTTTTTTTTTGTCATTTGACATCAATCTAAATGATTTTGACTTTTACCTTGGCCAAGGTCAGAGTGTTTTTTTGTCTAGGGACATTTCATAAAGTACTTCTTGGAACAGATATTAAAAGGGTTTCTTATCAAATAAATGATATATCACATGAATAGTGTCATTCTGAAAGAGGTTTTTTTTGTCATTTGACATCAATCTAAATGATTTTGACATTTACCTTGGCCAAGGTCAGAGTGGTTTTTTGTCTAGGGACATTTCATAAAGTACTTCTTGGAACAGATATTAAAAGGGTTTCTTATCAAATAAATGATATATCACATGAATAGTGTCATTCTGATAGGATGAAATTTCAGGAGGTCAGTTATCAAAATTGCTTGGGTAATGGTTGCGCACTTCTCTACAGGGAGATAACTGGCATATTCTTCTACCTAAAGGACCCCTCAAGGGCACCAATGAGGTTAAGGTATAAACTTTCATATTCTACAGAGTGGGACACTTTAAAAGAAGTTTAATATAAACTTTTTGACCATTTTCATCATTTGACATTAATTTAGATGACCTTGACCTGTGCCAAGGTCAGAGTTGTCTTTTGTCCAGAGACATCTCACATAGCACTACTTGGAACTTTGATATTAAATGGTTATCTTATCAAATAAATGAGATATCCCATACAATGTGTTATTCTGGGAGGATGAAATTTCAGGAGTTCAGTAAACAAAATCGCGTGGGTAGTGGTTGTGCACACCTCTACGGGGAGACAACTGGCATATTCGTCTACCTAAAGCACCCCTCTAGGGCACCAAAAGAGGTTTGGGTATAAACTTTCATATTCTAAAGCGTAGGACACTTTGAAAGAAGTTTAATTTCATTTTTTTGACCATTTTTGACATTCGACGTCAATTTAGATGACCTTGAACTTGGCCAAGGTCAATGTTGTCTTTTGTGCAGGTGCACCTCATACTAGGTTATTTGTATACCAAATATGAAGTCCCAAACTTAAAAATTGAGTGAGATATTTCATGAGCAGTATATTTCTGAAGGGGTTCAATTTTAATGAGGGTTACCATACAAAATGGTGGTTGTCATGGTTACGCACACCTCTACAGGGTGACAACCGGCATATTTTTATTGCCAAAGGACCCCTCTAGGACCCCAAAAGGGTTTCAGGTTTAAACTTTTCATGGCATCGAGAATCCTTAAATAAGCCCTTTTTTTGAGTCTGGACCCCAGACTATTTGAAAACTGTGCATGTAATTTGTCTGCTATGTTGTGGTGCAACGAATTGCAAATGTATTAGACTAGGTTACATACTAGTCATTCCTAATCGTTTCGAGTGCGGAAAAAGGGAACGAAAACTAAGAAAAACAACTATGAGTAATGAGAGTCGTGAAGACTTATCTCATGTCGACCTATTTTGATTGTAAATGAGACCTATCAAATGTGGTGAGACTAAGTTGTTAAATAAGTCCGAACAACTAAAACTGCACGAGCTGAATGCTTAGCTTTGTTGTAAATGAAAGGACAAACTTCATGTTAATATATATGGATCACCTCTTTATTAGGCCTTCGCCGACCTGTCAACTGGATGTGTGAATTCTTTTGCATTGGTAATACTGGTGAATTATTAATACTGGTCTTTAGAGGTAGACAATTGAGTACTCAGATAAGGTACATTGTATTGAAGTCGCTGGTACTATTGCATATGGGCGAACTGCTGGTTGACTAATTGAGTACTGTAAAATGGGAAGATCCTCAACCTTAAAATTGGTTAAGTTAATTATAACTACAAATCTCGATGTATGATGGATACCATTGTAAACAAACTGAAACATCTTACTGTATGCTGGATACCATTGTACACGAAGATTCTAAAATTTATTATTAAAATTTAGTGACAAGGTAACTCAAAGTTATGACACTAATCAAGGATCGATCACCACCATATCTATCCTCGAACTTAGCCGCCGTCGATTGTACTGACGCGGGTGGCCAGTCCATGTTTGGGCAGCATTACATGAGCTTAGAGGCGCACGTGTAAGCCAATGTTTCACTTTGACAGTAAGTGAAATGGGGGAGGAGTTAAGGTGTGACGTACCACCACATAATAATGTGTTCCGCTCTTAGCTAGCCAGAGTAGCTGCAAGCACTGTGTGAGTAAACATCCTGTGAAGGTTGGACCTTTAATCTGCAGTCTAGGTTCTGGAGAGAGGCATATAGAAATTGTGTTAGAGCGCGGAGCGTTGACTGAATGTGTTTGAGGGAACTCTAACCTCGGGACTGATCATGGTCAATCGAGTTCTTGTCACGGAACGACTAGACATTGGATAATAAACAACAAATCCTTTCACAACGAGTGTTCACGTCTTACATGATAAGGGAACTATAATTATGTATTGGACGACCGCAGTCGACGAGGAGGGAGACTGCGAATGGAGCTAGCTATTATCTATACAACGTAACAACATAAACACGCATTAACTTTAAACGGATAATTAAACCTCTATAGTTCAATGATATGACCTTAGATGTTGCAACGGCGCTAAACCCCAACAACCAACCAACCAACTTATGATTTTATCCTGAGAATCAAAAAGAGTCATAATGATAAACCCTCCACCTGCTCATATGGACATAATTATCCTCGTATAACCTCAGAATAATGGACCATTAAGCTGCATTAATGATAAGGTTTTAATACACAGAAGAAGAGAACTTATTCAACACAAATAAGATACTTTTGCCAATAGACTGATTTGCGCTTGGCGTACGGTTGTACAAACATTACTTCGTGGCTCCACCCAACCGTGACGACCTCAGCATTCCTCGAAACTCCTTTGTAGGGCCCTAGGGGGCTGAAGGGGGTTTAAACCTGTGCAACTTATATACATATTAATACCTATGTCGATATCAGATCATCGATGTTTGAAGCTATCTCATGTGTAGATCTAAGTGATTGTCTGTTACCTTATGCTAAATAATGTGGCCTTGATACATCTGTAAAATGTGAGATTATATCTATATTATGTGCAACCTATCAGCGACATTGTCATATGACACTTATCATATAGGTGTAAAAGGCTCATTAGAATAGCCTATACTGATAAAGACTGGGGCGGCCCCTCGTTAGCTATGTGTGTTTATTTTGAAAAAAATGCTTGTTATTCTTTACAGAAGTACAGTTCATACTTTGGAGAACCTTGAAGCACATTCTGAATAAGATAAGAAAACTGTAAAGTGTAGTTTCATTACCTATTTGCTTATGAGCTTATTGATCACAACTTTATCGTTTTTCTGTGAGGCAATAGGATAAGAGGAAAGATATATGGCAAAACAGACCCTTTTCTCTCACAGGGATCCATATAGTTAATTAGCTATTGTCTCACCTACCAGAACTGTACTATAGTAACAGTTTGCTCTTTTATCACAAATCAGCTGAGCCATCTTTTATTTCTACCAACTAACAAATTTCTTATCTTGTTATAGTCTCCTTGGTATGCACCTCTGGGCATGAACATTATCATGGCTCTTTTCTGTTCTCACGTGTAATGGCATATGACTATATGACCTTTCAGGGTGGGAGTCCCTGCCTGTTCTAAAGAACTTAGATGTGGGAGAATTGCCACTATGAGTTTAAGGATTCTCTGTTTATATCATTTCTTATTGCCCTCTGTTATGGAGGGACTAAAAGGGGCGAACTAAATTGGTTTTGTTCAAGAAAACTTCACGATAATTAAGTGCATGTTCTTTCAGTTGTGTAAGAGGGGTAATCTGTTTTTTTTTTATTATGAAAAAAAGATTACAATGGGATGGTAAAACGGTAGGGAGAAAATCATATATATGTCTGTTTTGTTTTGGCTGGTACAACTTCATAGGTAGGGGAATGTATTAGGCTAACCTCGCACCGGTTTGCATTTGTGTTGACCTCCCGTACATGCAGACACCGACCCCCCTCCCCGTTCCCCCCTCCTTCCGCCCTTGACACCCCCCCCCCCAAAAAAAAAAAAAAAAAAAAAGAAGAAACAACCAAAAAATAACAACCAAAAAAAAACGTAAAGAAGGGATTTCCTGTTTAACCTTTTGCTTTAGACAATGGTATAAGAATTATATCTTTTTGGTTCAGACAATAGAATGCTTATTAATGAGCCAATTAACCACCCAAACAAATGAAGCACTGGCTGGGTGTGATACCTAGATTTAGCACTCCCCTTTGCAACAGGGTGGGTGTGTTTGGGCAGGCACCACTGCCCAGGGGCAAAAAGGTCCAGCATGTCTTACATTAGGGGAGATTGGTTAGGAGAACTATAGGGAGGAGACCTGCTACCATGCCTGCTGCTTGGGTGCCTGCATACTGTAGTAGGCTACCCAATAAACCTACATTATATTATTACTGTCTCAACATTACTCTCAATATTCGCAACCTGCCCTCTTAGTATTTCACCTTTCAATTACTTATAGCATGACACATTGATTTACATTACACCCTACTTGTAATAGTCTCAGAATATACACTGACACGACAAGGCACTAGTCAAAACTCCTTCCCTCTGGCCATACCAGAGCCAAATAGGAGAAGTGATCACATAGTCCTTCAGGGTAGTGTACAGTCTATATAGCAATAGGTCTTTGGTAGCACTACAGAAAGTAAACAGTCTGCCAACAACAAACGACATGTGTAAGTCACGACTTAAGAACAATTTAACTTTAAGCAGAGAGGTATGAGGCACGTTACAGTGTCCGTGCAGGAACCGTGACGGTCGTGACATTGACACTGCCACGACCGAGTTCACACTATGCGATGTAGCCACTGCTCCACGATGCGACAAAACTCATTCCATGCATGTTTAAAATATGCTTAGAGACGTATTTGGGGTCGAAATCTCATGTGCGATATAACAGTTCATTGATAGTTTATATGCCTAATAATTTACAATATTAAACATTTAATAGAATGATATTTCTGTGTCTAACCGTTTTCTAAAATCGGTTCAGTATTGGCCCATAATCGCATCGTGGGAGATATCTTTAAAATCTGAAGATCCTATTGCTTGCAGGCAGTTGTCCTTCATATTTCTTTCTTGTTTTCACTGGGTTTTAGATATATTACAGAAAAGATGCACAACTCGTGTATGAATTGAATTGAATACAATAATTCACATACATGCCTCATATGACATGTGGGACATGTATGTAAACATCTAATAAATATTCTAATGTCCCCCAATATGAGGCCTATTGGGAGAAATAATAATATCTATACTGGTAGAGTCATTGGTAAGGGGGGCTTGGGAGGTACCGTTTTTATATATTCAAATAAAGAGAGAGATAAGATGAAAGATATTGACTGAAATGATAAAGAGAGTTGTAATCCTGATTTTAATTTCATCCTGCTTGTTATAACTGCAAGAAACTTAATCAAGTCCTCAGGTCTTAACTATATGACCGAAACTCTCACGATGCAAAGAAAAACTTATGTCTATAGGGTCATTTGCATATCTCCCAAGGGTAAAGGGGAGCGGTACTGTGGAGCCAATCATATCACAGGATTTCTTCCAGGTGTCAGCTTTTCTGCCACGTGAATCTGGCTAAGTTTTTCTCAAGTAATAAAAACACAGGTTGGTAATGAACGGCAGCTTGAAACCACCAGGAAGGGTGTGTACGTGTTATATAAACAAAACATAATGATACTTTTAGAACTTAATCAGATTCTTATTGAAGTTATTCATGGATTTCCTAGAATTGTTAACGAATTAGAAATCTAATTTCTGACCTTTTGAAAAGAAGTCAATTGCAAAATAAAAATATGAAGAAGCCCAATAAGGTGGTTGACAGAGACCCTTTAAGGTTCAGCCAAAACAGGAGTTGATATTGGGACGCTTAGACGGAATGTTATTTACCATTATAATTCCCTAAATCCTAGTACAGCCTTTCCTTTTTGATGGTATATGTAGTACTGGTACTAGTACACAGTTCATTCAGCAAATTCACGCTAGTTTTCAGACACATGACTCTGGATCCTAAGGAAAAAATGCTTGGAGCATTGGAGGTTATCCACCTCTAAACTCACTAACATTTTATGATCTAATACAACTTCTATATAATCGTGACTAACCTAAGAGAAAAACCTTTGGAATATACCGAGTGCAGCCATCTAGGGGTCGCCTGGCTGATTTGGTTGGCAGACCATCGTAAAGACCCCTGGATGTCGGCTAAAAACAGGTTTCCACAGAACGACCAACTGCAGGTGACCAGGGGCGGATCCAGGGGGGGGGGGGGGGGGGGGGGCTCCTGGGGGTCCTTTTGGTGGACCCCTAAACTAGGGAAAGAAGGAAAAATGTTGCATGTGTATGTGCAAATATATGCATTTTTAGTACATAGCCTACATGTGGACCCCTCCTTTTAGAAATCCTGGATCTGGCTCTGCTGATATGTTTAGTCGGCAGACAGTGGCGGATCCAGGGTGGGCCAAAAGGGGAAAATACCCCCCCCCCCCCCAGACCCAGGGGGCAAAAGTTTGGCATCTTAAAATTGGAAGATCTGTCTTTTTTCATTTTTATAAGCGGGGTCAGGGTTTGCCCCCCCCCCCCCCTAGAGCACTGACTCTGGATCCGCCTCTTGGCCATATTCCACTATGCAGTAGTTGGCATTTACGGTCGTTATTATTAGGAGCCACAAGCAATTTGCGGTTTGATACTAACATGTATCTGTGACCGCGAGCTAAGCATAAAAAACCTATATAAAATAGCAACCGTTGGAAGCAGCCGCAGCAAGGAGCTGCCGAAAACATCTATATTCCACCTTGCCCTACTGTCCTACTGCAAACAAGATTGTGGCAGTTTGCTTGCATTTTTTTCATGGTGCCACAAGCAGATATCGCATCGTGGAATATAGCAGTCCTCCAAAACCCCTGCCTGTCCCCTCTGCTACCGGTATCAGTCTTCCTGTACCCCTCTCCTACCAAATACTATAATAATGGAATTAAAATGATGTTTGTTTAATCATGTGGATAAAGAACAGATATGTAGGTGTTTATTCCTTGGTTGTTCAAAGAGCTTCAATACTATCAGGGGCGTAGCCAGCCCTAAAGTCAAAGGGGGTTCCAGGTAAATCTAAGGGGGTTCCACCATACATTTTTGGCAAGACTTCTCATATTTTACTTATATATTGGGAAATTTAAGGGGGTTCCAGACACCCAGGACCCCCCCCCCCCCCCCCCCCTGGCTATGCCACTGACTATGAACCGCGGGATTCTGTGAACGAAGCCAAAATAGTTTTGTTTTTCTGACAGTTATGTAGGCTGCTGTTAAGAATATGGCATAGGTGATTTATGTCCTAAGATTGGATCGGTGCTGTCATCTAGCATACAGGTGGAGAATAAAGTTATGCAGGGGAACCGTCTAGAGCCTCATTTGTTCATAATTATACATCAAAGATATAAGAAACATAAAGGGAACATGTTTCTGTAACAGGTTTGCTGTGTGTTGTTAGTGTGTTCAGTTTTATGTGAAAAAGCTAGTAACATTATGTGTTGCAAGAAAAATGAAATATGTTCAAATGAGTGCAGACTATAAGCTGTTAGCCGGTCAGAATGCTTATGGATAAATACACTAGTTTGTTGATGCCTAAGCAGGTGATATTGCCTACATTTGATTACCTTTTATTATCGACTGACTAAAGTGTACAAAAGAAGATTAAACAAATCACAGCTGTTACAAAATAGTGTGATATGGTTTGTGGTTTTGTAGAAACTCGCCTTAATAGAGGCTTCTGCAGAATAATGATACGCTATAAGTATCTAAGTAGCCATAATATGGCTACTTAGATACTTATAGCGTATTCATGATAATGATAATGATTGTGTAGTTGTTATTAAACTCTGTATCTTTTACAAATTAATGTGTCAAGAATCTGTGAATGCGGTGATGTGTATCCTTAGATGACAGATCGAAATTAAAGAAATGATAAAAGTCTGATGTCAAAGTCTCATATCTGATTTAAACGCGAATTTCAATTTCATATTCTTAGGTATATTGTTTTATCTCCCATTCTATTATCTGGGTAGCAAATTTGTTTGTGGAAAACTTCCTTTAATTCATTTAGTCAAGAAAGAAGGTTGTCATTACTTTTTCTGCCATGCATTACTCCTTTCAAAACATGAAATCGGTTGCATGCACCCTCTACAGATATATAATTTTAGCAGTCTTTTTTAGCAACCCCCATAACCCACTTTCTGGTAACTTAAACTCAATCATGCCATTTGTTCATGTCCAAGCACACTGCGCAGTCCAGAACGTTATCAATTCATATATTTTATCAGATTTCATATTAGTTATATATTGTCCTTTATC
Organism: Lepidonotus clava; assembly: GCA_936440205.1. Classification (NCBI taxonomy): domain Eukaryota; kingdom Metazoa; phylum Annelida; class Polychaeta; order Phyllodocida; family Polynoidae; genus Lepidonotus; species Lepidonotus clava. Next base: position 26,418,576 of record OW387148.1, read on the forward strand.
GAGGTTGTGTAGCATGTGCAAAACACACAGTGAAACAGATTAATGTACACAAAAAGTGTAATATCTAGGTAGATAAAGGTAGGTTCCATGTGTGTTGGACATAATGAATAAGCATATGAAAATGTATTAATTATTCTAATTTTCACAAATATGTGCCTACTTCTATTAATATATATATGTGGATTTTCTGAAAAAGTTAGATTGGTGACCCCTTATTTTTTCCTTATTTCTGGAATGGAGAGGCCCTAAACTATTATTGCCCGAAGTTTAAAGAAAATATCAACGTGAGAACCATAATGGAGCAATTGTCTTTAACTGCCATGCTCCTGGGGTAATTTTAGGAAAAATGGATGCATTTTTGATCAATTATATTCCTTATACTTTTCCACTGATGAGCATGTTATCATGTATCATTCTTTAGCCTATGACCTGAAAATTGAGGAAATTAAAAAAAAATAAATAATGGTGTTTTGGTTGCCATGGCAATTGTTTTGCTGATTTTTCTTCATATAACATCAGATTATGAAAGTGATCATCCAAAGATTGGCCAAATTTTCAAAAGTACAACAAAAGCATCGATAGTAAAAAATAAAAGTTCCATGCAATTCTGTAAATTTTTATATATTAACTGGCTCAATAGCAGTTTTATGTCAAAAGATATAACGTATCAAAGAATGCATGTATTTTTCATGAATAATGCATAAAAATGCACACAATTTTTCGAATTTGACCATGCATGCATACAACCAAACTGTTTCCATAGCAACAAGTATTTCTTAATAAGTAGCTATATTTCTATATATTTTAGTTTCTTATGGGTTGTTAAGATTTTAGAACACGGTTACGATGGTAACCATGCTTTTTTGTACTTTTCTTCAATTTGATTGAATTTTATCCTAAAATAAGGCATGAGTTTCCATGGCAACCAACAGTTTCAGTGGACCAAATTTGTTCTTTGCCAAAATAAATTGGAAACTGATCTAGAATTTGTCCATTCAATTGGTTTTGCAATTTATGGCCAATTTTACCCAATTTTCTGCACTTTTTGGAATTTTGAAAATATTGCTCTAAGGAAAGTGTTGCCATGGTCACCATCAAGAGTGACAGGTTTTTGAAAGAAACCAACATAAGACGCACGATGCTCAAGGGATGAGCTTTCCAATGATACCATACACCACTATTTTTGGGTAATACATCAATATGCAAAATGACCATAGAAATTTGTCTATTTTTCACTAAAAAAAACCTTACAAATGCAGTGTACACCTGAGTTAACTCGGGAGCAGCAGTTAAGTGGCTAGAGGCGATTACTTTTCAAAGCTGCATAAATATGCACCATTCAGCTTTAGACAAGGAAGTTTGTAGGTACCAACACCTTGGTCTTCCAATTGTTTGAGGAACAAACACAGGCCCACGATCCACTAACACTGTTGGGTGGACATAGGGATTCTGGCCTGACTAAAAAGTAATTCTCACCTTTAATACAATCAAAGATTTTATAAAAGCTTAACTTTGGGATTAGAACTAAGCGCAAAAGTGACTCACCTTCATCACAAGCAGACGTTTTGAAGACATGAAGGAGTGAAGGTTGAAATTGAAAATCATCAACACTTTTGATGTCTGCAGACAATTTATAGGAGTGGAACTTTATTCCAGGAACCGCCAAAGGGATATTGTGCATCAGTAGCCATGGCATATTCATATGGTGCCTATGCTGGAGGGGGTACGTCTCTTTTGATATCTATGATCATAGTCGGCATTTGTATACGCTGTTTGTGCCAAAAGCACAAGAAAAAAAACAGAGGAAAAGTTTTACAGTCTGCTTTTCAGGCAAATCAACAGATGGTTAACTCATTACAGCAGATGTCCTTAAACCTACCAAGCAATCAAGTATTTGGCAATCCTTTAGTGCCTCCAACCCATCCGAACTTCAATTATAGCACTCTTCAAGTGCCACAATCCATGCCAACCTTCCAGTACCCTACAATGGGATTAAACAGGCCAAACACTGGGTCAAACTTTAGGATTTCTGGCTTCCCTGCACAAATTGGTGGTCTGGACACAGGAATGGACACTTTCACTAATGGAATGGATGCTATGACTACAGGAATGGATGCTATGACTACAGGAATGGATGTTATGAATACAGGAATGGATGCTATGACTACAGGAATGGATATTATGTCATCAGGAATGGGGATGTTATTTTAAGGATACTAGGTAAAGTATACAAAAAAATAACCTTAATGTAAAGCAATTTAGCTCTAAGATGATAACAGCTGACTGATGACCCAAAAATTGATTAATGGTCTAAAGCCATAGTGAAGTATTCATATGTACCTGATGTATATGATAATGTCAGGAGTCGGAATGTAGCAAAAGAAAAGCAATTAGCTAGGTAAGAAATTAAGTGGGCATCATGATCGTTACAGCAAACTGCGATCAAAAACATTAAGTTGCCCTCACCGTTTTGAAAGAAATCTCATAATCCTTATAATTTTTCGTCAATTTCAATCATCTTGGTATCATTGTAAAATCTAGGAATATAATGTAGAATATGGATCTGTGTGAAATAAATTCCAACTCAACATTCCAAATATTTTGCTGTGTTTGGTATGTCTTCCGAAATTCGCTGAAATTTGTTATTTTTCTTGACTTCCAACAACTAAATTCTGAAATAAGATCTTATTTCAAAGCTGTAAGCAGGGGGTAGAGAATCAAATTTGGAATTTAATAATGTGTCATTCACCCAAATTTATATATGAATTATTCAGCAAATGAACACTGTCAGAAGGCCAAGATGAAAGGTTTTTTCCAATGTGCCATTTGGGCACTGAGCAACAATTCAAATTCTATTATACATTGTTTGCTTATTTCTTGCCTATTCTTGTCATATCTATAAATGAAAATATATATAATTACTAAAGGCCTAATAACAGGTTTTTAAATGACATTCACAGTTTCTATAGCATAAGGAATTATCTAGATAATCTACACCCAGCATACTCACTACCAGCAGTTGCAGAAGCCTATTAAGGGGGTATGTGAACTTGTATGAACCAATCTTTTTTTTCTCATCTCTCGCAAAATCTGTTTAGGAATACTCCATTTATTTTAAAGTGTACCCCTTTTTGAAATCCTGTATCTGATACTGAGTACACATCTCTTGGGGACAGTTTAACAAGGTTGAATGTCATAAATGTCTGAGTAAGATGGTTGTTTTCATATGCCTGTGATAGATTATTATCTGACTAGCAGCCTAAATCATGCCAATGTCTCTTTCAGGTGACCCAAGTTTTATTGCATCTTCTGTTTACAATATCCCAGAGTCATAAATGGATGTGTTGCTCCAAAAAGATATATTTTCTGGTAAACATGGATGTACATCATATTAACACAAATTGTATACTATTACACCAGGAGCAAAATGAAGAGTCCTGTTTACTGTATAGAAATGTTATCTTGAGAATTGGAGCGTTAAACTAGCTTTGACTACCTAATCTAACTTCCAGTTGAAATAAATGAATTTATATATATATATATATAAATAGACATTGAAAGCCTGATATAATACTCATGACTTGGTAAGCATATATATGTATAATTTATCCAAGATAGAAATTGTGTTTGAGCATGTATTTGCATTACATCCAAGACTGAAAAAATAAACTTCCTGATGTTAAGTCACTAAAAATAACTGTGAGTGTCGCACCTGATGGAAAAGATTAAAGGGAGCCAAAACCAATAAATTCAACAAAATTTTCCAAACTCAAATAGTCATGAAAATCCATTCCTTGATCCTATTTCTGGTCCATATTAACCCTTTAGACCCCATTGATTAGGAGGAGGAATTGCTGGATTTCCCCAAGATTTCCCGGGATTTCCCTCAGAAAACCCTAAAATTAGTTTTAATTGATAAAGTTCAAAGGGTTACCCATCCTTAAATATCAAAATTATTGAAATGTGGTTTTAAGCAGGGAATAAGGAATTAAATAAGCTTTTAAACGATATATTTGCCATTTCTGTAAGCTGAACACAAATTAAGATGTTCCCTTTTGAAAAATATGGAAAATGTATGGAAAAATGACCATTTTTTCGGGCGGCCACGGCCGGATCGGGGAGCACACCATCGGGCGGCCATGGCCGGATTGGGGTCTACTTTTTATAAAGGGTTAAAATCTAAACCATGAAATATGGTAGAAAATCATTTAAAACACGTTTTCTGTACTGAAATCAATAAATGTGGATCCACAAAAGTGGGGTTTGTTTACAAACAAATGGAAATATTACCATCTTTCGTGGAATTCTACTTTGGTTTGAGCTAGTTTTCACAGATAGTACTTTACCACTGACCTTAAAGCCCCATACCCACTAGGCGTTTTTACCGCCGACGGCCGACGGGAAACAGGCAGAATCGGCCGACTCCTATAATCCCCTGGTAGTATAGTATATTGAAATGCACAGGTTTGATGTGAGTCGGCGCTAAAATCGGCCGACTCTTCTGGTAGAGTCGGCCGATTTTAGCTCCAGAGAATCGGCCGACGCTGTTAAAATCGCCCAGTGGGTATGGGGCTTAACTGGACTCAACACATTTCTATATACTTATCTGAGTTTTGAAAATGTTGTCAATTATATTGGTTTTGGCTCCCTTTAATATTTTCTGCATATATCATATAACACATGAATACTTATATACATATTTTCTATGTGATAATGATACCAATACCACCAACTGAAACCAATTCCTTAAAGCCCTTTAGAATTATATGGACACCATAACCTTTATCATTTTATAACCTTGACAGAATACACAAGCCTGATTCTAATGTCACTGGGTGATGGGCGACAGGCAGAATGGCGTGACTGTCCTAGAAAGCAATTTTAATATTCTCCGCCAATTTATCGCAATTTTCCCACCGATCCCATTACCCGTCGCCTGTCACTCAGAAACCGCACATACCCACAGGGAATTGCCTGGTAATCTGAGTTGCCCAGTGGCTTTACTGGCGATTCTCCAAGTCACCTGTTACCTGGCAATGTTAAAATCACTTAGTGGGTATGGCCCTTTAGGTCTATGCCACGGATTATGAGTAAAAATGACATCCTTCTTATTATACAAGAAACCTAATTGACCTCACTTGGTTGGTAAACCCCAATACGGCCTTGCTCACATTGCAGGGATACCACTCCCAACTGCTGAAAAAGTAGGAAAAGTATGAAAGACTTCCCTCTTTTTTTCTATAAGCAATTAGGAGGAACATAACCTTTAGGAACAGAGAGCTGATTTGAATTGCTTGAAAGTATTGAAGAAATACTCTAAAATAGATAAAATAGTGGCAGGAAGCATGTATAATATATTACTACAAAGGATAAATGTTTCTTTAACGTGCATGTGGCATAGTCAATTCTTTTTGGACAATGCAGCATGACATGGTTTCTTTATAAATTCAACAATTATTGAAGGAAGATAAGAACAATCATATAGAGTTCCAGAAGGCACTTGCCCAAAAACATTCAAATAGCTTTTCAATTAATATTATGTATCTATGAATAGTATCTATAATGTCTGCATAATGACTAGTGAATTGACATAATGTGTGCACAGTGTCTACTGTGTGGGAAGGTTTTTGCTGGTTCCCATAGTTTTCCTTATTCATAACATTGTCATGGATTATTTGATATACCAGCTTCTATCTTAACATGGAATACTGGCTTATTGTCTAGAAGAATTGATCAGGCATGTGTTTGGAAGCAATGACGTTATACGTAGGGTAATAGAACACATCACCTTTTTTTCTGGGCTCATCAAGAGGGGCGGGCGCAGGGGCGTGACCCCTCCTTTTCTTTGTGGAAAATCCTGGAAAATGTAGTTTTTAATATAAAATTCGACCAGGATGTAATCAATTGAAAAAATATCAAGAGCGCCCTCTTTTTCAAAATCCTGGATCCACTCGTGGAACTTAACGTAGGTCTATATGAAAATAGTAATGTAAGAATAGCTCAAATTGCATCCCAAAGAATATGTATGAAATGATTTTAGGCTACTTGTTGTATATTCAGGATGTTTCAAATGACTTTCATCCATCATCATAATTATATTATTTTCTTCACATCTTTTTATTCAAAGGCGCAGATTTAGATTCCCGAGGCTGAGATTGGATTTATTTGTTTATTTATTTATTTATTTATTTATTTATTTTTTTTTTTTTGGGGGGGGGGGGGGGGGGGAGGAGGAGGGGATTTCCCTTGACAACAAGTTGACCATGTTTTAGATCTATTTTTCCAGAAGGAAAAGACCTTTTCCTCAAATTGTTTTAAGGAGTTTTAACCTGGCCGTTCATACAAGTCTTCATACAAGTCATCCAGGAAGTTGAGTCCTGACATATCGCATGTGATGGGTAGATTACCACAAACGAGGATATATCTGTGTATACATGTATTTGAATGAATGGTCAGGTAAATACTTGCCTTAGTATTTGCCCCAAGGTTACCAGTCGACACATTGGTAGGTGTACATACTTTTGCGCTGCCAACATTTCGAGCATTTATCATATAAAGTTTTTTTAAGTACAGCCATAAGTAAACGTATTTAGTATAGTTGCATTTAGTAATTTTAATTATTTTGTTCCATCATGGTTTATTTGTTGACCGATATCATGATGGACAGCAGCATGCGAAATATGTGAAAATAAGTATGTCCATACCCGGACCAAACGGCAGTGGATACTGCCTGAATCAGTATGTCCGAAATATTTAAATGAGTTACTGAAATGCTACTGATTTTCCACTGACTTGTTACTGGCACCTCATTTAAATATTTCGGACATACTGATTTTCTACTGCTCAACCACTGTTTTTCCACTTATTTCCACTGATTTCCCACTGAAATGCCACTGAAAGCTGACACTGATTCTATACTCCTTACACACTGTATTTCCACTGAGTTTCGTTCCGGGTAGGATAACAACCTTTATAATAGTTCGTGGTGGAACTTCCTTGATGTTAGATTGCTTCTCATGAATAATGTCATTAAAGCAGACCAAACTCTATAATCGGTGTCCTGGGATTCGTACTGAGAAACGCTCACAAAAATTCTAGACCCGCTAAAAGTGAAGATACTCACAAGAACGTAATTTAGCTTTCGTGGATTTTGCTTTCAATTGATTTAATATCCAAACTGTTTTACTGTCACTCTATGATATAAATAAACATCATGGTTATATGAATCTTCATAATTGTATGATTTTAGTGCTAAATTTCACAGATAAGGCTATTGTTATTTAATAATGTTTCGAATGTTTCTTGGTCAGAACATTCTGTTTATGATTGGATGTTGGGAAGTTTGTATATCCTAGAACAATGTACAAGGAAGTGGTGATGATTACTCTAGCACTATACAGAGTAAGGCATGATATTCACTAATTACACAATGTATAAATATGTAACAACGTTCCACGCCTATATATAAAATACCATTATCTGTATTTGATTGATTTTCACAAAGGGTCACGAGCATGGCATTTGCCTAATTACAATTAAGTGACTTAAAACAACAAAAATCCAATTAAAGGTAAGCTGTTGGTGAATTTCCTTAGTCCCCTGTTAACACCTTAAGTCACGACCCAGCCTAATTTAGGCCGAGTGAGCGTACATAATAAGCATTGAGCCTACTTAGGCTTAAGTCTTGTGCTCAATCCCATCGTTGCGCTTGACCAATCATCTAGAACACACGACTTCTACTAAAAATATGCCCAGGAGGAGAGCTTCATGACCTGAGAGTCAACAAGTAATATGTCAGCCACTCTTTCACCCTGCTACTCTTAGGGCCTTAGGCATGTGTACACAGATAGCCTAAGGTTCAAGAAGTCAGCTTTTTTTCAAAAAGTGAAATATACCATTGCATCATGTACTTTCATTGGGGATGCACATCTCCATGATTTATATCTGTTGAATTATTCTAGTATAAATATGGCAATAAAAATGGTAATAAATGTGGATTGAAGAGGAGAACCATGCATCGTGTGAACATGCATGGCTGAATAAAAAATGAATATGATTAATTATAGATCATGATCATGTGAATTCTTACGTACTTGCATCAATTTCTGGACAATTCTTATAAAGCGTTGCTCTCTGATTCAGTAATATATCATATTTGGTAGCACAATGAAACATATTTTGCGGAAATTTCACTGAATTTTTTCACCTGTCCGAAAATAGGTGTCTGCTAAATTTCATGCAAAAGGGGAGGGGAGGGGGGGGGGGGGGGGGGCAAACTAGACCCAAGAGCGAAAATGGCATCTTTAAATTGGAAGATCTGTGTAAATTTTGTGTTTTCTTTTTAAATTTCAGCCCCCCATATAATATAATGTGTTTCTGTTAAATATCCCAATATATTATATTGGGATATTTAACAGAAACACTCAGGCCCGTACCCAGGGTCTGCTGTCGGGGGTGGCGAGAATCGCTAAGTGGGACTGTTGCCTATAGTTTCAGTAATTTAAACCTAAAAAGGAAATGTGGAATTTTCCTCTGTGAAAAGAAAAATGTGTACTCCTTTGGACGAACGCTATTAAACCTACCGAGAAATTGTCACGATCTAGAAACAAAAAACGTAAAAGTGCCATTATCAGATTATGATTAAGGAATGCAGTCAGTGCATGAAGACCAACTTAAATGTAATCACAGGATGCATACATCATGCCGTCTGGTAATTTTAAGGGAAAAACACCTCATCCACACGACACCTCATCTATAAGACCGTGGGAAGGAGGAATGGAGAAGTGGGATTGGGTAAGGTGGATTAGGTAAGTGGGAATAGGTATAAGTGGGATTGGGTAAGGGGGAAAGGGGAATAGGTAGATGGGATTGGGTAATGGAGAAGGGGGAATAGGTGGGTGGGATTGGGTAAGGGAGAAGGGGGAATAGGTGGGTGGGATTGGGTAAAGGAGATGGGAATAGGTAGGTGGGATTGGGTAAGGGGTAAGGGGGTATAGGTAGGTTGAATTGGGTAAGGGAGAAGGGGGAAGAGGTGGGTGGGATTGGGTAAGGAAGAAGGGGGTATAGGTAGGTGGGATTGGGTAAAGGAGATGGGAATAGGTAGGTGGGATTGGGGAAGGGGGAAGGGGGTATAGGTAGGTGGAATTGGGTAAGGGAGAAGGGGGAATAGGTAGGTGGGATTGGGTAAGGGAGAAGGGGGAATAGGTGGGTGGGATTGGGTGAGGGAGAAGGGGGAATAGGTAGGTGGGATTGGGTAAGGAGGAAGGGGAATAGGTAGGTGGGATTGGGTAAGGGAGATGGGAATAGATAGGTGGGATTTGGTAAGGGGGAAGGGGAATAGGTAGATGGGATTGGGTAAGGGGGAAGGGGGTATAGGTAGGTGGAATTGGATAAGGGGGAAGGGGGAATAGATAGATGGGATGGGGTAAGGGGGAAGGGGGGAAGGGGAAGGGGGAAGAGGTAGGTGGGATCAGTTAAGGGGGAGGGGGGGTAGGTAGGTGGAATTGGGTAAGGGGAAAGGGGGGAATAGGTAGGTGGGATTGGGTAAGGGGGAAGGGGGAATAAGTAGGTGGAATGGGGTAAGGGGGAAGGGGGAATAGGTAGATGGGATTGGGTAAGGGGGAATAGGTAGGTGGGATCAGTTAAGGGGGAAGGGGGAATAGATAGGTGGAATGGGGTAAGGAGGAAGGGGGGTAGGTAGGTGGGATTGGGTAAGGGGGAAGGGGGTAATGGCTAGGTGGGATTGGGTAAGTGGGGATATGTAGGTGGAATCAGGTAAGGGGGAAGGGGGAATAGATAGGTGGAAAGGGGTAAGGAGGAAGGGGGGTAGGTAGGTGGGATTGGGTAAGGGAGAAGGGGGGAATGGCTAGTAGGGATTGGGTAAGGGGGATTTGTAGGTGGAATCAGGTAAGGGGGACGGGTGAATAGGTAGGTGGGATGGGGTAAGGGGGAATAGGTAGGTGGGATGGGGTAAGGGGGAATAGGTAGGTGGGATTGGGTAAGGGGGAAAGGGGAAAAAGGAGCTGGAATTGTGTAAGGGGGAATAGCTAGGTGGGACTGGGTAAGGGGGGATATGTAGGTGAGATTGGGTAAGGGGGGATAGGTGAGTGGGATACGGTAAGAGGGAATACTTAGAGGAGACCTTGCATATAATTGGGCAAGTTGCCCATTTTTGTGTTTTTAACATCACTTTAGTATTCTAAACATATTTCAAAAGAAAAATAGTGAAAGTGTTGAGGTTTTATGGAATTATTCAGGAATGGAATTTAATTTAAGGAATCCCCTGAATGTTTGGCTGTTCAGTACTCCCCTTGCTACGTCACAGCTATGGGAATTCCTTCTAAAGTTGTTTTGAAATTCCCTGATTAATGAATAGTTGTAGATGGATATGTATTTTATTTTTCTATGAGTTGCATCATATCATATATATATACTTAGGACTAGAGAGCATAACTCCTATTACAAATTCTACAGGGATGGGGATTCCCTTTTAAGTGCAGATGGGATTCCCCAAGAACTCCCCTTGCAACGTCACACATTGGGGGATTTCCCTAAAAAAATGTGATAAGATACCATTTTTTTCAATGTCCCTTTGTTTTTAAACTAATTATTTTCCTTACATTTTGCTTACATTGATAGTACAAGTTGTGAAAGACAGACTTAATTGAATTCATTGAAAAAAAACTATCTTGCAGGTATGTGCAAGGTTTCCTAAGTGGGTAGGGGAATGCGCAAGTGGAAAGGGGGAAATGGGCAAGTGGGAAGAGGGAATTGACAATTAGGAATGGGGAATTGGCAAGTTGAAACACACACACACTCATTATTTTTATGCATGCGGGATGTTTTTTTAAACAATGTATTGCATCCCCTATCAAAATTCAGTGCCGTCATTTAGTGAAAGCTATTATCAGGTAAATGAGATAACTATCTCCACACAGTCACAAGGCTGTGAGCTCATCCCCAATTCCCTTTGTGGTTTATGTCGATGGGTTTCCCCCTTAGTAAGAACCACTTGACTATTTATTGTATGCTTCTAGACCATTGAATTTGACAGTGACGACTGTTTCTTTAATTCGACACGCAACTTGGCCATTGTCTAGCAACAATGACATGCGAAAGGAGGTACAAATAAATAGTGAGAAGGGACACTGACGTAATAAAATCGACATGGGTCATGGACATCATGAAACGACACTGTACAGTGACATGGCAATTTCCTAAATTTCACCATCCAGACCCCCTATTCTGGTTCATGTATGGGTATTTCCTGGCTATGTTTGTTGCCTGTTGGTATGGAGCTCCCGCTAAGAAAAATCAATAATCCTTATTAGCGATAGAATGGTTTGTGACGCCGCGGGAAATTTGGCTTGCAGTGTTGCCAACCTTTGACTGGGTAAAATTCCAACTTCCTAGAAATTTTAGTGCGAATTGGTTGACCTGCACTCTTAATGAAGTACTCTGTACTCACACAATTATATTTCTACAGGTGAACGTCCAATAACTTCCTCATCTTTGAATTAAATATAACTAAATTTCTTATACAACTTTACATTCCTTATGATTCAAAAGAGTAAATAAATTGTCCGATATTTTGTTCAGTCAGGCCAGGTCGACCAAAGTTCAAGATTCTTTTTCCCATTTTGGTTATTTCCTTATTTCTAATACACCTAGAACAAGTGCAGAAATTCCCAATGTTCCAAGAATAATGTCTGATGATAGTTTCACTGCTAATCCTAGGGAAGTGGTCAAATGATTTCATACCATGTAAGCTGAGATAATCCCTTATAAATACACTTGTTTTATTCCAAAAGGGCACATACTGACTTCACTTTCTGTACATTAATTTCCGAATTTTGGTTTGAATATCTTTTTCGGTAGCATGTATTGTGATTTAATCGGAACAGCACAAAATGTACTTATTTCCTTTAAACAATGTACTTATTTCATTTGAATGAAAAAAAAGTCTGCATGTGTCATAAAACCGAAAAATATCCCTGGAGTTTTTTTTAGAACATGTACAACGATAGGTGGTTCATAGGTTAAACGAATAGTAAATATGTGAATGTGTCATTCATATCTAGTTCATAAAAAACTAGGGAAAGACCTTTCTAAATATCTATTTTCTCATCTTTCTTTTTCATTCACACCAAAAATTATATATGAGCAATGAATATTAGGATTATACCGTATTGGGTGACAGATCTTGTGTCGCCCCCTGACGTTTAAAAATGACACTATCCATGTTAGCTGTAGATGGCAGAACATACAATAAGCTAGCATGATTAAGGTTAGACTACTGTGATGAAGCACTGTTTCACTGGTCTTGCAAAATTGTAGATTGATAATGTTGCTACTATCTACCTTTTTATGAATTATATATCATTAGATACTACTTAGAATTAACTATCTTATGATATTAGATATTTAACTAAGGGTAATAGAGCCAAAATAGAAATTGATCAGAAATGTGAAAATTATGTTTTATGCTCAATTTTTTTGAACTAAAATATCTGTCAATATTAAAGGGAAACTCATAAAACGTTGTACGCATGTAGATGATAACCATCTGAAGGGAACCGTGTCTCAGATTTTTGATTTAGGCCATAGTTTTGATTTTATGGAATCTAGAAAATTAAGTTGTAAAAAATGAGAAAAAAATACAAAAAGTTTCCCGTTTTTTGTCATAAAATCAAAACTAAGGCCTTGATAAAAAATGTGAGACACTGTTCCCTCCAGATGAATGTTATTGACAATATTTCCAAGTTTCAAAACTAAGGAAATTATATTAAGTAAGAAATCTTGGTTCAAAAAATAAAAGTGAAAAAAATCAGTTTAAATCATTATTTTCTCTAATCTAAATCTATAAATGCTATTTGACATATCATAAGATCGAGAAAAATAGAGCTTTTAAATGATATATAACATGTGCGAATATCATCAATGACCCCAGAGATATAGCATTTTTAGTAAATATGGTGCTCATCACCTCAGTCTAACCTTAAATAAAAAAGTAACATTCTGTTGATACTAAAAAAGAAG